>JAQJVL010000017.1:715851-1315851 GCA_035578905.1 Stictocephala bisonia | reverse complement strand
GTAATTTGGTTTATAATTTAATTATAAAAAGCTTACAAAATATGCGTATTCTTTGCACTTACATTTCAGTTAAGTTGTAAACAGCTTCAATATTCCAGCAATACAAATAAACTTACCAGTCACTGGTTATTAAACCTTTTTTGATTATCTAACCACAGAAAGATAATATTTTATTAAATTCCTAATTTTAATTGAAATTCTTCGTTCCATTTGTTTGATATTTTTGTTATTGCTCTGTAATTGCGTCAAATCGATCCCTCTGAAGTAGTGGATCACAGATAACCTGTTTTAATATGGTTAGATTATTGCATTCCAGTCCCGAATAAAAAGTATTTTACCAATGTAAACATAAATGTCAATTCTTACTCAATATTGCATTTTATATAAAGTTATAACTAAATACAAAATTTGTGTAAACTATCCAAATACCAGAATATTAATTAGATATAACGTAGTTAATTTTGAAACTTTTATATAGTTTACAGTTATAGCTTCAGGCTGTGTTCACTCATTGGTAAAGCGTGTTCCAAGGTTCGAATCTTAAACTAAACTGACAGCCTGTACTTCACTGGAATGAATTTCACGAACAAATCTTTGTGGTCCTGTAACTTCATATTACAGTTAATAAAATATCAACATATAATAATAATTGAAGAAAAAGAAAATAAATAAAACTTCCCTCACCAGTTCACATGGGCCTGTAGGCCTGTGCATGAACTTTATTCAATCATTGAAGTACCGACCGTTTTCTCAGTTGGTGATTTGCCCTGTTTAGGAACTTTCCCCTGCAATTGGAAGCCTTAGCTAATGAGGCACCACGCCAGCAACTAATTTGAAATGTTAACTAGATGACCCAAGCCTTAAATAACCAATTACAAATATATATGTGTAAAATTATAATTTTAAATAAAAGTAAATCAGATCGATCGCCTATTATTCACGCAGTAGTTAGAGTGGAATGGACATGATCTTCGACATAAGAGCTTGTTAGCATTGTTTTCCATCCAAGATAGAACTTCCAAAAATTAATTTGAAATCTTCACTTAATGTTTCTATTATGTTTTCCATCAATGTATTATGTTTACCTAACCGAACGAGTATTGCCTCTTAGATAAAATAAAACGACAGTTTAACTATTTCAAACGTTTATCTTATGTGTTACATATATTAGGTTTGTTTAAAATGCTACCAGTAAGACTTTCATATCTACTAACTGTGTTGTTGAAGCAAGATTCTATTCCAAAGAAGATTTTGGGTACAAAATACTCCACGACGTCCCTGTAGTCATCTAGAGTGTCGATGAGCTCTCTGATCTGTTCCGGGAACACGATGAGGGCTCTTAAGAAGCACTTGATGATGACCAGGGGGTTGAAGGAACCGGTGCAGGCCACCACCTCGGCAATGATCAGAGCGCTGTCCACTGACACCTCGAAGAAGAACTTTATCGAATCTACAGCCACTATTACAAAATTCACAACGATGTTCATTAGGTTGCAGTATTTGAAATTATTTATGGCTAAACTTCTTTCAGTGTCTAGTCTCTCTTTCACTTTATAACCACACCCTATAGGTAATGAAATTTGAGTTAAGAGAGTTTTGTTTTTCAAAATGCCTGCTAATTGTTCACTAGTCACTGTGAAGTGATTCACAACTGCTGATATCTTCAGCTCTAAGTCCGTTGTTTGGAGATATTCTTTGTGTATTTCAAGTTGGGAATTGTTATTGACCTGTGGCGTATGTGATGTACTTGTAGAACCCTGCAACAATATGTAGGTTACAAATATATTATTTGTTATCTAAGCGTTATTTTATATTAAGTTTATAAATTATTTTATGGACCAACTTGACTTCAGAACACTCTTACAGTAACTGCTGAAACTATGACGAGGTATTGGAAATGCTACAGCCAACGGCGTGTCGCTGCAAGTAACCGCAACCATATTAACGTTACCACGTTTCTGTTCTTTGAATGCAGCTGTTATATGACCTACATGTTTGATATTGTTAATATAAGTCTGAGTAAATATATGATCGTGGACTTCACATTATTATTTCCTATTGCCAATACAACTGTTCTCATCATTATTTATATATTTTTCTATTTTAATATTGTTTGAAGAAGTTTTTAATCGGACGTCTTTCTAACTCAACAATTGTTATTTTTTGTCGTTGTCTATGTTAAACGCAGTACTATTGGCAACACCGCGCGTCAGGGCTTCATTCAAATGCCACTAAGCGCGCTCATGTCAAGTTGGGTTATTCAATGAATAAACTATACAATTAAAAGGGTTAATGTTTTGGGTTGAGGTAATACTTTTGTAAACCGATAATTAATTCTTGACTTTTTAATATTGAAGAACAGCAATTGACTTGTTTATGTTCTAAAGTTTGGTTTTTATAAGCAGATAAGATTATTTTTAACAGTTTATCTAACTTTAACTTTAATAATAAAATAGTGAAATATGCTTAATTGTCTCGACTCCAAATAGTCATGGCTACAAAGCATGAGTAATAATTCATCTGCGTTTTAAGTGACAATGGTACTTGCATTAATCCCAGTGCAAAACTTGCAACAAGTTAAGTTCATTGACATTATAAACATAAAACAAGCAAACCAACACTTGAAGACAAAGTCGTGAAAAATATTTGAATGAAAATCATTACATATATTTAGCTACTACTTATTTGAAATTAACCGAAATAGGTTTAAAAAATATCTTTCTATTTCTACTAAAAATTAGTTAAAGGTTAAGTGTACGAGATGACCTAATGGTCCAACTTTCCCTTCAAATATAGTTTTTTTTTTCATTTCTTCTCAACAAAGTACAAAAAAATCACAGTCAAAATTTGTATTACCATTTGTTTATGTTTACTTTTTAGGTATTAAATATTTTATTTTTCATGTTTTAAATATTTTTTTTCTAAATGATAGTACTGTTATTTTTTCAATTTTAAACTAAATTTGAATCGCTTTGTTTTATTCGTGTAGGACTACATTTATTAATTTGTTTTTAATTAGTTTAAGTAGTTTTCAAATTTATCTTTTGACAGGTTATATACTTAACCCTTGTTCGTAACAAGGGTGTGTGAACCCTCTCTCACAATCAAGTGATAAATATGATTAACTAACCCATACATATGCAATATGTACACGCTTATACATATGGTTAAGGTCTTGGTTGTACACATTTACATGACTTTAAGAAACTTACTCCAACCATTCATTTAGTGCCATAGGTTTGAACTGTGATTGTAAAGGTTAACCTTTTTGTTCTAAAAATATTTTCATTCAAATCTGTTAACTTATTTGAGACTATTTAATGACAAGAATACTATTGAAACATAATACTACAAAAAACAATCGAAGTACACAAAAATGCCATGATTAGTAATAGTTCTATTTGGGGTTGAGTTAAAATAATATTACACTTGTACGTGTTGTGAATTTACATAACCGATTGTTTTTGTATTTTGCTAAGGAAAAGAGAGCATCGATTAGGAATGATATATGAATTTAAACACAATTTATAAAGATGCTGTTATTATAAATTGAATTAGTCTAAGGAAATCTAGAATTAAATATAATACGTTTCTTATCGATTCGACAAATGATGCATACTTATCTATAAGAGAAAAACTAACCTTAAGTTTAGATTACATTATTTTACTATTGAATACTCTCATTATATACACCTAAACTGTTCAACTAACCTCAAAGTACAAAGAAAAAATTATGATCATAAAAATTAAAGTTGAATACAAATGCAAAGAGCCCTTCAAAAAGACTTTTATCCATATATTATGATCAAGCACAAAGAATCGTTTGTACATAGGATAAGTAGATAATAACATCAATATTTATGTATGAATTATATCAAATGTGTATAGTTAATTACTGTATGTGAAGTTTAACTACTTAGTATCAATACTACTTTACATACACTTTATTACATTTTAATTACACTATATCGTAATTTTTAGTAACAAGTTTGACTTGATGAAACGTTTTAATATAAAATAACGTAATACTATTGTTTATTAATTTTATTTTTAAAAAACTTACCAGTAGAAAATAAAAACACAACAACAACAAACTTGACATGTTGAAGTATGTACTATCTCTCAGTGGAAATGTCAAACGTTCTGTATATGTTTTATACGCAGCTCTCGCCGTTGTCAGTACTGGTTCCACTGGAGGACTTTATTGTGACAAGACTTATCGGCAGTTTGACAATCTTCAAAATGTGGACTATACATACTTTGATTTATCTTAAAAGGCTGTCAATATAAATTTGTACCCGATAAACAAAAGTCGAATTAATACACAAGAAATCTCTCTGAAATTATCTAAACCTATTCAGATAAAGTTTATAACTTTAGTAATTATGGAATTGACTTTTAATTTGGAATATAATGAAAGTTAACGCCGAATAAAACTGTCTTCAAAGATAGTAGTCTACCTTTCAAAGTATTAGTCAATCATTTTGTATTTAATACATAATATATAGAAGTGTTGGTTATGTATTAAAAGTCAATACGATTATAAAGATGTAACAATAAAAAGTTATCAACTCAAAACCATTACACTATGGTAATAATCAACATTCTAAATTAGCTAGTCATTATTATCATTATTCATTATGTATCATTAAGATTGCAGATATATAAAAAGAGAAGAATGATTGTCTTATTTTACCAGGTCTCTAACACTTAACCTGGGGACCAACGGCTTAACGTGACTTCCGAACCACGGGAGCCGCAGGGTTAAGTAGTCACATCTATTACTATTACCAATGACTACATATATCTGTATTCATTGCTATTACTCGCACTCATTTTGTGGGAGAACCCGAGCCATCCCCGGCGCGTTTCCCTGCGTACCAGCCCCTCGCGCGGGAATAAAAACGTTTAACAAATATAAATTCATCACAAATCACTATTACATCATATTCTATTCATAGACACTATATTTTTCGTTCATACAATCAATTGATAGTCAAAACACTGTTTTGAGCGGGAATTTTAAACCCAAGATAACAAAGTTAACAAAGGTTTACAAAATTTACAAGAACATAAAAAATAATAACGTTAAAATTATGAAACTCTACAAAAGTGTTTGTAAGTAACCTTTATATAAGCTATTAAAATTTGAAGCTGATACGTTTAATAGATATTTTGTAATAATTGCCTTAAGTTGAGATTTCCAAAAAGATTGTGAAAAATGCCGATATTTTCCACTTTTTCCGTCTTATAAATTATAAAAAGCTACGTAAAAAATGGAAACTTCGTAGTATAAAAATTGACAATATGTCCTTTAATTTGATAGGTCTTTCGTTAAAATCGAACGGACCGTTTCGGAGATATGGTATCGTGAACTCGAGTATCCATAATTTCTGCGCGGACTAGTAGTCTGGTCACATCGGGAATCGAACCCGGACCAGCAGCCTGGCAAGCCAGCGCCTTAGCCCCTTATCTACGGCCGCTCCAATATATGGGCGAATGTGATGATTTAATGAGTGTATATGAAGGAGTGTAATCATTGCTACTAACTAAGGTCGACTGTTCATAAGAAAGAGCCATGATTTATGTGATTTACAGATTTACGTGGAATACGAACCACATAGTATTGGTAAGAGTTTCAGCTAATTGACAAACCTGACACTCAGTTCTCTCCCCAACACAATATCCAGACACTGACTACCATCCAACACGGCCACCCCAGAGTCGATAGCAACCATTGAGCGGACGCCATGTTAGTATTAAGAGGACCGAGCATAGAACCTATCACCTACAATCTCCACAGTACTTTGTCGCCAAGTACCTGGATTACAGCCCTGCACCACCAGTAGGGACTATATAGGTAAAAAACCCTATGTTAATTTCAGGACACTCATGTTACCATTTTCAGGGTTATAGTTTATTTATTGAACGGTTCGACTTGACTTCAGAGTACTCTTACAGCAAATGCTGGAACTACGAGGAGTTTGAAAACGCTAGGAGCCAATGGCGAGGCGGAGTAAGCCAGCCGCAACCATAGCAATGTTTTAACGTTATGCTTTGTTGCCACGTTTCAGTTATTTACATGAAGCTGTTTTTTAATCTACTTGTTTGCTATTGTAATATGAGTGAGGGTGAAAATATTATGATCATGGACTTCACGTTATTGTTTTGTTTTATTTTATTTGTGTTGCGCAGTAACAAACTTTAAATGTCATGCAATCGTCAACATAATATAAATACAATATACAAAAATATTACTGTTTCCTATTGTTTATTAACTGTTCACATCTCATTATTTGTATATTCTTCAACAAAAAACTTCAAGTAATCCCAACAGAAAAATTATATGCCAAGCATTACTGGTGTTTAACAGGTTGTGCGGCAGCTGCCATATCTGGGAGAAATCGTTGCTAGCAGCAAATATACTCGTTGCGGCAGATACCAATATGTTTATTTTTAACACTATTCCTAATAATTACTGTCGAGATGTAAAATGGGGCGGATCATGTATATTGTTGAGAGACAGCCTTAAGTACATTAAAAGAAGAGATCTGTGTATATTAAAAGAAGTCAACGTACTTGAAGCAAGTTGTTTAGAAATAACATCGCTACGATTGATTTTAGTTTCTCTGTACAGAATACCTAATGACTCGAAATTTGTAACTTTTATTAAAAATCTGGATATATTAATTAGTTCAATCCAAAAAGAATTCAGGAATAAGCAAATATATTTATACCTTTCCACAGTAAAAGGTCTGCATGTTGGGATGAAATTCCCTTACACATAGTAAAAAAGGTTGCGAATAATTTTTCGGACGCCATTTGTAAGATTATTAATCAGCGTTTTTAGAAGGCATTTTCCCCCGCCAGTTAAAATTTGCTGAGGTAAAACCTTTATTTAAAAAAGGCTAGAAAAATATCCAGGAAACCACCGTTCAGTTGCAATTTTACCATCTTTTTCCAAAATATTTGAAAATATCGCTTATAGACAAACTGAACATTTTTAAAAAACTTATGACCTTTTTATAAATAATCAATTCGGTTTTTGATCAGGAAAAAATACAATATCAGCCATCTCTTCATTTATAAAAAATGTCACTGAAAGCCTAGCTAGATAGTTCAGAACGTACAGCGGCAATATTTTGTGACCTTGCTAAGGCTTTCGAGTGTATTAATCACGCAATTTTATTAGATAAATTAAAATTTTACAACTTTTCTGACAAAGCCATATTATTGTTGAAGTCTTATCTTTCTGACCAATTCCAAAGAACCATGGTATTGAAAGACGGTAAAAGATGTTGTTCTAATTGGAAAAAAATTATTATAATGGTGTTCCTCAAGGTTCAATCCTTGGACCACTACTTTTTCTTGTTTAAATAAATGACCTAATTTAATTTCATCCCCTTTAATTTTATATGCCGATGACACATCAATACTAAGAGCAAAAACAATTGATGATTTAATGACAATTATTGATCAACATTTAAAACAGCTTTCTTTCTGATTTCCAGTAAACGGTCTACTGCTTAGCAGCAAAAAAACTCAAATAATGAAACTATGTACAGCTTAATCCAGAGACAATACAAATAGTAATTTATGCTTCCAAGAAGAAGAGATTACATTTACAAATACTTCAAATTTGTTGGGATTAACAGTCGATAACAATTTAACATGGAAGCCTTATTTAGAAAAACTCATAAAGCAATTAATTAGATGTTGCTATCAAATGATTATTTTAAGAAACTAGTTGATTTAAACACAAGATTTATGGTCTGCTTTGCATTTTTCTACTCAGTTCTTCAAGATGGCATTGAATTTTTGGGATCTACTAATATTTTAAATTCAAAAGAGAAAAGCTGGCCTACCTTTGCAAGTAGGAGAACTTAAATTTGTTGTCTGTCCCTTGTTTGTACATTTTTAAACGCTTAGTGTTTGTTAAAAGTAAGTTGGATACCATGTTTGGTGAACAACACCATAATTCTTATAATACAAGACTTAAAAATTATCTCTTGTATCCTCGGCATCGTTTAGTTTTTTTATGAACAAAAAAATATTTACTTGGGGAAAATAATGTTTAATTAGCTGCCAAATAACTTTAATTTTTTTTAAAAAGCTAAACACTTTAAACTTCTTAGCAAAGAATCAAAGAAATAATTGATAAAGTATATTATTTGGTAAATTAATATTTAAATTAAAAAAGAAAACTTGTTTAGTATTTAAATGATAGTTCTTTTTAATCTATATCTTACACTTATTCGTTTTAATATTTTTTTTCAATTGTATATGTACAGTAGGTAATGTAACATTTAAACTATAAATAATTTTAAAATGTCTTATAGGCACCTAACTTTGGGCTTACCTTTATCATAGTTTTAGACAGGCTAAGTTTGACAATGTCACCTTTTTCTTCAGTTTGTACTGTAAATATGAAATGTACTTGTGACAATAAAGAAATATTCTATTCTTTATAATATTAAAGCACTATAATCTTTGCCACCAGCTACCAGATGGTTTGCTCGTTTAGAACTACCCATAGAGTACGTAGCCTATTTGCCGTTGACGCGAACATCACACTCTTCACCCCAATAATAGCTGGGCTGTACCGTGATACAGTTTTTATGGACGAAATAAGTTCTTTGTTAACGATCCGTCAATACATGTAGGTGGGATGAATCTCCCTCAAAGGAAATGCACACAGTTGAAGCACTTACGAACTGACGTGGGCAGATGTGACAACTAAAAATACAAATGAGGATTGACAGTATATAAGTCACGTGATTGTGTGGGAGTTTATCCAAACAATGGATCACATAGTTATAGAGTGACCTGCGATATTTTGCTAAGGGATTAGCTAACATACACAGAATCAATGAGGCAGTCTTAAATGGCTCGATGGATTGGACTTAACTTTGTCACAGGATTTTATATTTTTAATAATATAACATGACTTTTAGAAATTTCACCAAATATATACAACAGATTTTTTTACTTCTCAAAATTAATAAATGGTAGCTGATAACAAATTACATCAGGTTGAAAATAATAGGTACGATGTGTTATGCTGGTGGTGATAAACATTTCATTCAATATGTAAACTATAAAATAAAAATTTGCTAGTAATTTTTTGTCAAAAGTAGATTTATAATAAATATATTATAAATATATAAATAAAAGAATATAAATAAATATATTCACCCCTTCATATTTATCCAATATAACTCTATGTGATATATTAATTTTCTAAAGAATTTGAGTTTTATCGATTTCAGAGGTAATAAAATGTCCTGGCCTTATAAGCAGGGACAGTTATTTCTAACCTAAATATCGCCCTTTCCTTTACTGTACAATTGAACCAAGTAATTTTCCTTGAACATGTTTCCCTCAACTCTTTACGGTTCAAACCAACATAATTTTCTAGAAAAAGAGAGAACTACAAGCAAATTAGTTCCTCTGAATTGTGATTTCGAAACCAGACAAATAAGATTTATATCATTAAAATTAGTTTTAAAGTGACAAGTAATTTTACATACGTGGGTAGTTTTAAAGTTTGAAACATTCCTGTAATAAATAAAATTGGTGGGGCCTTTGGAAAACAAGTTCTTCTTTTCAAACAACACGTATGTTGGATGTTTAGTCCTTGAAAAGTAATAAATTACATTATTTATACTGTATCAAAAAATTTTTACGGATAATTTGATGTGGCTTGCCTCAAAATTAAAGAAAATTTCACCTCTTTTAAACGGGACTCACTAAATAAAAATAATTTATTACTAATGTGTCTAATCACTTTAAAGCAATCAAATTCTTATGATATAACTCATTTGGCTTTCAAAGCCAGCTACCAAACTAAAATGAGTAGGAATTTAAAAAAATCAAACTAATAAATAATATTTAAATAAAATAAAATCTAAATTTCAAAGTATCTGTTTTTTCATTTTTTAAAAATTTAATTTGCCGTCAGAAAGCTAACTCCAGGTTTCGAAATCATCCAACACCTATATCTGCAAATGAATGAAGACCAGCCAATCTTCCCTGAAAAGAACGCAGTAGGCAGTCATTAACTATGTGATCCATAGTTTGAATGTTGACTCCACAATCACACGACTGATCATTTGGCATTTTCCAATTCTATTTTCTGTAGTTGCATCTTCCCACATCCCTGCGATAGCGACTCAACATGGCCGATTCCTTACGAAGAAGTCATATTCCAGGTCTGAAACCAGAAACCTGTTATGACCATCAAACATAGCCATAGCTAACGTACACTTGGTTTTTGGTGAAACTTCATTTCAAATTAACACTAAACATAGTCCAAGAGGTGGTTTTCTAGTAGCCCTGCACGTTGTGTGATATCTTCAATCTTGCAAAATGAGGAGATTGAGAGTAGATAAGATCTTTTTTATCTCTCAGAGAAGTGTCTCTTTGCATAGTAAATCCTATCAAATTCTAATGATTTCCATAAAGAGGAGCGTCAGGAATGTTATGTTATTTAATAAGAAAACATATTTTTTTCTATTATTTTACCATTACCTTTGTTCTCAAAAGGGATTTTTTCATTTTTTTTTGGTGATAGCTGCCATAGCCGGTAGGTGATAAATTCGTGATAGTCCAGCTACTAGGTTTGTTGCTCGTTTAGAACTACTCAGGGCGTATGTATAGCTTTTAAGATATGATGTGGAAAGAACGCCACCTCCCTGACATGACTCTTCCATCTTGTTCTAAAAAAATATACTAGGCCTACTACTTTGTTAAATATATACATTAGTGGCTGACAACAAACCATACTTTAGATATAAAATGTTTTCCGACTGATTGAGAGACATTCGTCAACAACAAATAAATTTTAGTTAATAACTTTTAAATGACTAAAATTAAGTTAGATATTCAAAGGTTCAAAACAGGTGAAAACAGTTGAAAATTCACTTTCTTACAAATCATCCAAATATATTACAAAATTTGGTTTTCATAATGAGTACATATTGGAGGTATAAAATTAAGTTTTACGTTCTAAGATGTATAACAAGATACAACGTCTGAGAATATATTCAACAGCAGGCCACGTGCTAACGGGATGTACACTCTCAGGGCCGTCTTCATCTCCTCGATGTCCACTTGGCAAGTGTTCACCAGCTGGAGGAAGCAGGACAGACTCTTGGGGAACCCCTCACTGGCACACTCGTTGCCCTTGTCCAGGATGGATTGGATGGCGTCCGACACGTTAAACACCAGGTCAACTGTCACGTTGGTTAGATACGAAATATTACCTTCGATTCGTTCGTAGTCACAGTTTTTCAACACAATTTTAGTAAAGTCGATCACTTCTGGGTTTACTGCTTTCAGTACATCCTTAACATCTGTTATAAAGTTTCTAGTTGAAGTTATTTCCGAAGTTAACGCAGCCATTGTTTGCTTCAAGGTGTTTGATTTGGTATTTACTTTGGACGAAATTATCGACTTGTTTGAGTTAACGTACTCGGCCTGAAAATCAGACATAATTAGAAACAGTACTCACTGTTACACTGCATTTAAGTACAAGTGAACGTCACACAACACAAATTTATTATAATATAAGCAATTTGTGTTGTGTGACGTTCACCTGTTGTACCAACATGTATTATGCTAATAAAAAACAACTGCATTAAAGTATTCAGAATTGTTATCAAAGAACATTACGTTGATAAAAACATGTTTAGTTGACCACTTTTTCCCTTGGGATTAAATTACTTAAATCCCAGATCTTATTATAGGGCCATTACATATTATTTTCGTTTCAATTCAATTTTTCAGATCGATTTATCAGTTGTTATTGTACGATAAACATATTCTGAATGACTATGTACATATTTGCACTATCGTTTTATGATCTAAGAAACAATTCTACTGCCTGCAGAACATTGGTTAAAAGAGGACCATGAGTCATAATTATAGATTTACGCTCAGGACTAGTAGTCGGCATTACTGGCGTAGTGTTGTAACCCAGCTACTTGGGTACAAAAGTGATGTGGATATTATAGGCTATAGGTTCTATGCTCGGTCATCCTAATACTGACAAAGTGACCACTCAATGGTTGCCATAAACGTGAACACTAATGGACGGGCGTGGGGCGTCCATATTGGGTGGTGTTCGGATATTTAGTAGCAAAACAAACTGAGTGTCAGGCTTGTCAATTAGCTGAAAATCATACCAACACTACGTGGTTCGGATTCCATGTAAAGCTGTACATTAGTAAACTGATCTATTTGTTGCCCTCACTATTGGACTATTAATAAGTAGCTCTTCATGAGGAACAGTCGACCTTAGTTAGTAACAATGACCACACTCGTTCATTTACAACACTCTCATCAGCCCCTCATATTCGTCCACATCTCTATGAACTAATTAATCACTTTATCATTCAATAGATTATTTAAAACAATTAGATATTGAAATTGCTTCACGGTTTGCTTCTCTCCATTGATAGTTTATATTTGCCGTGTTTGGGTTGTCTAGTTTATTTGTTATATTAATTGTACAAAATATGAGTCCACGTTAAATATTCCTAGTAAATAGGCCTATCAATTGTATGATTCATATTATTTCATTAATAGCCCTTTTATTATAATTACAAGGCACGTTACAACTAACGTTTTATTAAGTGGTTGGTAACGTCCTATATCAGAATACCAGAAATGATGGTCTTTAATTTTATGGTTGTTATGCATGCCTCTTGATATTCTACTCATTTTTGTTACTTTACTTAGATGTAATTTATTACAGTTTTGAGAAAATTACACTTAAATAAATTAGTTATATAGTCACATATTCTTATCGATAGACCCACTAGCCACTTCCTTAATTTAAAAAGTGTCCATTTTTCAAACTTCTTTCAAACAAGTTTGTTTTGAAGTAATGATGACCTAAATTTTTATTTCAATTAGGATTTGAGATTTTTTAAAATATTTCGTAGGCTTATATTTTATCACTTTGAAACACTTTGCAGATTATATTGAATTGAATGCATTCTCCTGTCATATTATTTGGTTTACAAATAACATGATTATTAGACATAATTATGCTTAACCTCTTGTAATGGCATAATCCTCTCTAAATTGAGTTTGTTCTTGTAAAGTACAAATTGTACAATTAATTGGAAATCAAAAATATATTATGTTACGTAAATATCTTTAAATTGTTCTTTGATTTTAAGTTAAAATTTTAAAAAATAAATTATAATAACTAAACATTTTAAATCAATTTAAATAATCAAACAACTCAATAAAATAAAAATTTATTCGTGAGTCCTTTCGATTACAAAGTTCGATTACAAAGTAATCATTTTGAAACACTCACATCAACAAATACAAAATTTAAAGTTACGATATTATGAAATAAATCCAATAATAAAATATTTCCTGTATAAAAATAAACACCAATATGGCTAAAATTGATTTTAAATCGTTATGAAATGGAAGAATTTCGTATTGACGGTAGTTCATTATTAACTATTTTTTCTAAATATTTATTTATATATTTTGTTTTGTATGCGTCTAGATACTGATAATTAATTTTGTTCGTATTTCAAATTTGCCTTAATTGACAGTAATTTAAAATTTAATATAGCCATGTTGGTGTTTATTTGTATACAACGTAATGCTTTATATTTATTTCAACACATTGTAACTTTAAATTTTGTCTTAGTAGATGAGAATGTTTGAAAATGATTACTTTTTAATCGAAAGGAGTTATGATAAACTGTTATTTTATTGGATTGATGAAGTATAGTTCTAATAAGAACCGCTTCAAGAATCTAATAATTAAGTTACCTGGGTGAATACGAATATTAGGCTTAAAAAAGTACAAAAGACGATAGTTGACTTCATTTTCTTGCTGTTAAAGTTTCAGTCTGGTCTACACTACTCCACTTAAATGACAGACCACTTTATAAACAAACAAAGCTAAAAGTAAAATGTTCAACTGCGATAAACGATAATGATAACGGTTTTTAATGTCTTGGAACTAAAGTGGTAACCACTTAAAATACATTACTCTGACTCAATCGTGATTTCTTAACGGGTAATTTTTCTAAATAATTTCAATTAAATAGATAGTAATGAGGAAAACAGTTCTTAGTCATATGCCACAAGATCAGAGCCATTTAGATTTTTATCTACAGGGAGACCTTCAACATAATAACATAAACCTATAGTTTTAATTATTTTCTTTGCATTGATTAAAACACCATGACAAATAAAATAGTTTTAAAATAATTGGTAATTTTTATCCATCTACTTAAATGAGAAGGAGTTAACATTGTGTTATGTTTTATCATATTACTCTCAGATATGAGACGCCGATATTGATGTTTATTTTAATGCGAATATGAGTGTAGGATGAGTGTAGGATGAGTGTAGGATGAGTGTAGGATGAGTGTGGATGATCTGTGTAGAATGGTTACTAACTGAGTTTGACGTGTGCTCGGAAATAGCAATTTATTAATATCCCAATAGCCAGGGCAATTAAAGGACCTACAGTTGTAGGTGGAATTCGAACCTCTTATTATCATTCTGATTTTCAGCTAATTCACAAATCAGATACTCAGTTCTATCCCCTACACAACATCTGAACTCTGACTACCACACAACATGGACACACCAGACTTCTCTAGTAGTGTCCACGTCGATGGCAACCACTGAATCGTATCAGTGATAAGAGGGCCGAGCATAGAACCTATTGTTTACAATGTCCACAACACGTTGTCCCCAAGTAGTTGGGTTACATCACTGGCCACTCGTGCCGAGAACTAATTTGCAACAAATTAAGTCACATAACAAACTGATAGAAAATAAGGGTTGCATTTAGAATATGATTTCTTGCAAGTTTTCCACAAGAGGATGTGTTGAGACTAAACTGAACGCTGGTTGCATACCAGAACTTTCCTTGATTTTACCGAAGTATGGTGTCAGTATAAGGCCTATAGTTGAACTCGTCATTCTAAACGATGCAGTTTCATGAAAGAACAGTATCAAAAAATACAACTGTTTTAGTTTTAAATGTGTAACTTGTGTCTACTTGTTTTAATAGTCTTAAAGTTATGAATGTCCATATGTTATTATCTACTGGCAAAAAAGGTGTACATACAACTAACCAGACCCAAATATCTACAATATTCTACATTTTATCTGTTAGATTATACCGACATTGAAACAAGATTAATTAACATTTTCACAATTTAAAAATGTAGAAATCATAAAGAAAATCAACTATCATTGATAGAGGATTTATTTTGTAATCAATGACTTTATGTTAGTGTACTTTCTTCTGGCTGCACGCAGACAAGTAATTCCATGTTAAATACCTATTTTAACTTACTGCTATGACAGTCTAGATACAATTTATGACAAAATACAGGAAGATTTAAGGCTACTGAGATTCTGGTTTGACATAAATTTCATGGTTCTCAGTGAGAAAACTAAATGTATGATTTTCAGCCTAAGTAGTAAACAGTCTGTGTATAACGAACTGATTTATCATGATTTATGTTGCAAAAGTCATACAAATTGTTCATGCCTTAGAATTGCCAAAGAAGAAGAAATTAAGTACTTGGGGCTTGTAATAGATTCAAATTTATCATGGAGAGGTCATGTAAATAAAGTGAAAAAGGAAATGTTAAGAAGCGTAAGGAGCTTCTATTTTCTGCGTGATTTTTGTCCACGTAAAGTGTTGTTAGAGGTTTATCATGCTCTAGTAAGCTCCAGACTGAGTTATGGCCTTGCATATTGGGGTGGCACTTATGCTTCTACGTTATATCCTCTCACTATCCTTCAAAAATCCTCCATCATTACCAAGTCCCACAGATTAACTCCTTCCTGGCCTCTATTTTTACAGTTGAAAATTCTTCCAATTCGAAATCTTTACATTTACAAAGTTTAAAACATTTTCTTTATTCGAAGCTCTACAACTATTTTTCAAGATAACAATAGATATAACTTGCGGCATTTACTATAACAAGTACCTAAAACAAGACTTACTGTACTATACAGTAAGTCTCGTTTTAGGTACTTGGAATAGTAAATGCCGTAGTAAACATACATCAGCATTCATTTACTTGGAATGCTCCTAGAATTTATAATTTAGTTTCTGTACGGTTAAGTGCTTTCAACAACTTAAATCAATTTTGTAAAACATTGAAACAATTTTTGTTTACTGTACAGTATTGTGAGGAGTTTTTAAGAATTGTCACTTAGCTATCTTTGAAACTGTCAAAAGGTGGTATGCGTGCGCGCGCGCGCGTGTGTGTGTGTGTGTGTGTGTGTGTGTGTGTGTGTGTGTGTGTGTGTGTGTGTGTGTGTGTGTGTGTGTGTGTGTGTGTGTGTGTGTGTGTGTGTGTGTGTGCGTGCGCGCACGCACGCGCGTGTACTTGGAAACATATGCTGTAAAGATTGATGTAATTGTTAGCATATCTGTCAATAATTTAAAGAATATCTGTCAATAATAGTTCATGCTGTAGTACACACAAGTATATTATTATTTTGATAATTTTGTTAAATTATTAAGAATATTGTAAGAAAACTTTTATTTTCTTGGCCGGCGCAAACTCTTTCTTTTCAGGGCAAATTAATTTGTTTCTTTTTCCAATGCAGGTAACCCCAACACAGGTTTTTCCTTCAGGATGTAGAACTTTTTTCACAAAAAGTATTTTAGTTTACATTAAGTAGACAGTTTAATTTATTTTTTATTATGTTAGGTTATTTTTGTACTATTCTACATGTAGTTTTTGTGAAATAAAGATAATTTTGAATTGAATTGAAAAAAATTCTTAATTGGGCTGTTAGGCAATCGATCAGGCAGAAACAGCTGATTATCTACTGAGATAACAAATAACATTCTACATAATTTATTATTCATTCATAAAACGCCGATCGTCAAGATATGGTCGAGTATGAGAGTTGAATGAGTGTGATGAGTGTAGATGAACGAGTGTAGTCATTGTTGGTAGCTAAGTTCGAATGTTTCTTAGAAAGGGTCATTTATTGATAGCCCAATAGTCAGGGCAAGTAAGGGACCTACAGCTTTACGTGAAATTTGAATCACGTAGTGTTGGTCTGATTTTCAGCTAACTGACAAGCTTTACTTATAAGGACCCTTTATATACTATCTATGTGTGTGTGAGTCACATATGAGAAGAGGAAATTTGTTTTAAGAAATGTTTCAATTTTGTGCTCTAAGAATGTTGGTTGAGGCAATAGTTCAATCACTATTTGAAAATTTAAAATCTCACAAATTATTTATTAGTTACTTATCTATAATGTACTGCACAACATCTTTTGAATACTGAAATTACTGTTTTGTTATCCTCTCCCGGGGTGACTCTTATATAGTTCTTATATAGACATCACATTCCTAGAACGGCATAAAACATGTCACACGCATGTTATAGTAGCTATCCGTGTTTGAAGGTTGTCACATATTCAGAACATTAAAGTAGTCATCATTGTGTGAAGGTTGTCACACATTCAGAACATCAGTGTAGTCATTATTGTGTGAAGGTTGTCACATATTCAGACGTGAGTGTAGTCATTATTGTGTGAATGTTGTTACACATTCAGAACATCAGTGTAGTCATTACTGTGTGAATGTTGTTACACATTCAGAACGTCAGTGTAGCCACATTGTGTGAAGGTTGTCACATATTCAGGCGTGAGTGTAGTCATCATTGTGTGAATGTTGTTACACATTCAGAACATCAGTGTAGTCATTATTGTGTGAATGTTGTTACACATTCAGAACGTCAGTGTAGTCATTACTGTGTGAATGTTGTCATACATTCAGAACGTCAGTGTAGTCATTACTGTGTGAATGTTGTCATACATTCAGAACATCAGTGTAGTCATTACTGTGTGAATGTTGTCATACATTCAGAACGTCAGTGTAGTCATTATTGTGTGAATGTTGTTACACATTCAGAACGTCAGTGTAGTCATTACTGTGTGAATGTTGTCATACATTCAGAACGTCAGTGTAGTCATTACTGTGTGAATGTTGTCATACATTCAGAACATCAGTGTAGTCATTACTGTGTGAATGTTGTCATACATTCAGAACATCAGTGTAGTCATTATTGTGTGAATGTTGTTACACATTCAGAACGTCAGTGTAGTCATTACTGTGTGAATGTTGTCATACATTCAGAACGTCAGTGTAGTCATTACTGTGTGAATGTTGTCATACATTCAGAACATCAGTGTAGTCATTACTGTGTGAATGTTGTCATACATTCAGAACGTCAGTGTAGTCATTACTGTGTGAATGTTGTCATACATTCAGAACGTCAGTGTAGACATTACTGTGTGAATGTTGTCATACATTCAGAACATCAGTGTAGTCATTATTGTGTGAATGTTGTTACACATTCAGAACGTCAGTGTAGTCATTACTGTGTGAATGTTGTCATACATTCAGAACGTCAGTGTAGTCATTACTGTGTGAATGTTGTCATACATTCAGAACGTCAGTGTAGTCATTACTGTGTGAATGTTGTCATACATTCAGAACATCAGTGTAGCCATCATTGTGTGAAAAAGTTGTCACACACTTAGAACGTCCGTGTATATATACTTTTGTGTATGTTATCACATAATCAGACCGCTAGGGTTGTCAAACACCACAAAGGGGAAAAACAGAGATCGCTTTCTTGTGGCTGCAGCAAACGCCTCATTGACAGTTATAAATAGATTACAACTAATGTGTATATTTACAAATATGAAGGAATGATTATTACATTTATCCTTGAGGGTTTGGTGGGAATAAGGAAAGGACTGACAAGGTGCTGGCCTGAAATTCACATGGAGAACTGGAAAAATAACTACTCGACATACATTCAGTGCACTTTTGGATGAGACTTTGGTTTATTTCTTCTCTCTTTATTTCCTCTGTTCTTTTCTCCTCACTGTATATGTCTTTTGGTGAAGGTTGTCACTCAATCAGAGCTTAATTGTAACTGGTCTTGTGTGAAGGCTGTCAAACTCTATGTCTTTTTAAACTTATCGAACTTTCAAAGATTTTATACTGAAAAGGGAGATATTTTTCAGTACTCTTACAAAGAACAAAACTGTGTCCAAAGTCTAGTTAATAAAATTGGGACATTACGAGGATAACCACATTCCTTTCACATAAAGCTCGATGAAAGAGAAATCTACCCTCAAAAGGGAAATCTACCCTCTGGCTACAGGCACGGTTATACTTCGAGCGTCCTACATCTGTGGAGCTAAAAAGTGTTTCGTCTGTACATTCCTTAGAAATGTAATTTTCAAAATTTGTTTTTTAAATGTGTTTTTACATCCTTTAACTTTAATTTAATTCAACATACAGATTCATATTTAAATTAAAAGTCAATACACTAAACTATTTAAATTATTATTTCTTTGACAAGCTTTGTACATTTTTTTAAACAATCTGACATAGTAAAGGGAAAGGGAGAAGGTCTGTGCTAGTTACCTGGTACCGTTTATTTCGTGTTGTGTTAAGTGTAAAAATAACAACTTTAATAATAGAAAGTGGCAGTATATACCATCTATAGATAGGTCGCTTGCGGCCTAACGAAAGTACCGATGCGAGAGAGATATAGTGAGTGTTGGAAGTGAGATAGAGAACTACTCTTCCCCCACTCTCATTACCACACTGTGTCATTCAATTAAAACATTATCATGGAAACTACGTGTAGCCTACTGTAACCCACATGCTCACAGCGCAGTATCAGTAACAATTTGTTGATTTGATTGACACTAACGATTTAAACCAAGAACGATCATAGCAGTATAATAGCGAATAATAATGAAACTAATAAATAACAATAAATCATACTTGTACAATTCACAGTTATTCTTCACAAATAAACACTGTTGCGGAATTTGAACACGAAGGTGCAAGTTAGTCACTCTTGTGATGTACGGCTGTGGAGTGGTGGAAACATTTCCCCTCCACTGCTTAACCCCTTTTATGAGCTGAATTTGTCACGCAAGTCGTAATATGTCGCAATAGATGGAGACTTATAGGTATACAAAGTACAGTGAAACATTCTACCTTTGTTTTCGAAAACTTAATTCGCGTTAAGACAAGGATTTATGCGTAGACGGATTCGAAATACTGCAAGGCTGAGTTATACATTATCACAAACAAAAAAGCAAAGTCAGATTTTTCCATAAAATCTTACAAGCGGGTAGCAGCACCTGTAACCACAATGTCTTTCGACAAAGGTTAATCCACGGAACGAGATGAATTGAATCGCATGCTGTCTCTAAACCAAAATGCACTTAACTAATGCACTTAAATTTGTCATTCTTTTGCACTTAACCAAAATGAAATAGTTGAAACCCCAAGTTGTCAGAGAAGGTTAAAGTGTCCTTTTTGATGTTATAAATAACGTGATATCAGTGCTCTACCAACATTAGGATATTGTAATCAGAAAAAAATGAGTCATTTTGTCAAACAGTTTTTATAATTGTTTTAAAATAAAATAAATAAAAAATATTGAGTTACTTAATATAACCTAGCAATTTAAATGTTTGCATTTGACAAGTGCAGTTTTTCTAAAAGGTATAGTGTCTGGACAGAGAAAAAAGAAACAGAGGTCGCTTTCTTATGGTTGCAGCGAACGCCAGTGGCAATAATAAATAAATTACAGGTAATGTACATCGTTATACATGTGTAGTAATAATTACTAGGTTTATCTTTGGGGGAATAAAGAAGGGACTGATAAGGCGTTGGCCCTGCTATCCGCATGGCAATCTGGAGAAATAACTACTCGACACACTAATTCGACATACATTTAGCGCTCTACTGGATGCAACCTCTGTTTATTTCTTTTATTTAGTACAGTGCATTTTACAAGTTTCCAAAGTTTCCTGATTATTATGTTGCCACAATTATTAGAAGTTGCAAAACTGAAGCTTAATACAAAATAATACGAGAAAGTTCAAAAGTTAAGAGGATGGATGCCGTATTTGAACTCTTTCCTTTATTTATTTGTTTATTGTTTAGTTGTATTTTTAATTTTCAAGTGAAAAAGTAAGGTTTTATTAAGTGAATATCTTTGTCGTTCATTAATAAATTTGAATAGTTCTTAGCACTTTTATAAATTTCAAGACGTTCTAAGGTCAACATTAAATTTTTTTTGGAAATAGGCTTTGTGAAATGTAATTATTTGTTTCGATAGTTGTGTAAGTGTGACCAGCACTTTTTTTTAATGTTGTGAAGTTGTTGTACCTTATTATATCCATCGAGTATTGTCTTAAAATAACTTCCAGTTTGTCTAATTTAGTGACTCTGACATCATCACAGTTTAATTTATAGTGCCACAAAACACTAAAATGTTGGTCAATTTTTAAATTTTACTGATTAATTTCACCAAATTATATATTGTAAATTTAACAACAACTGTTAACATTTTGAATATTACAATTTATTTTTTTATGTTTTTGTAACCTTGCATGGATGAAGTTGAAATGTACCTATAGTACAAATAAATAAGATAAAAGCGTGAAAAAGTATTGATATTTTTAATAAATATAGGCAGTTTAGTCAAACTTTAAGTATTTATTTATAAAATAAAACTTCTACGTACTCTATGGTAGTTAATAAAGAACAGCTCCAAAAACAGTTTTCAAATTATATCTAATAAACTACAATAATTACAGTGCATAGTAGTTACTGCA
The DNA here is from genome assembly GCA_035578905.1 of Stictocephala bisonia. Lineage (NCBI taxonomy): Eukaryota > Metazoa > Arthropoda > Insecta > Hemiptera > Membracidae > Stictocephala > Stictocephala bisonia. The sequence continues at coordinate 1,294,161 of JAQJVL010000017.1, read as the reverse complement.
GCTAAAGTTTACACAAATCAATTGCCTTTTGAAATTCGTAACTGGAAACACTTTGAGAATAAGAGAAACACTTGGCTACGTCTACTTCGACTTCTTCACACACAATCGTTACGTTTTTCAGGTACTGAGAGAACCTTATCGTGTACTCCTTAATTGCTTCTTGAATATCACCGAAGGCTTGCTTGTAGCATGATATTTGTTTAAATATCGACAGCCCTTGACACTGATTCAACTCACTGACTAAATATTCAACTTCATCCCCTAAATCGGACAAGAGTTCGTACCCGCAATAAGCTTGCTCTGTCATGTTGGCAATGTCATCAGTGATGTTTATACAGTAACTTCCATCCGACAGTGCGAACTCGGAAAGTTCTTCGCATGCACCTAAATACTCCTGGTTTTCTTCTAACAACGATACCATCTTCCTTACTCCTGGGCTGTTTGCTTTTTCCACCAGTTCCTGCAGTCCTGTAGCTACCTCGTTTACTTCATTTATCAGCTGTGAAGTTTTTTTCTCGGCCCATTGTACAATGCTTGATCTCATATATGAAGAATCATACGGCTCGTGTGCCTGAAAAAAATTTAAGTTAATGAATGTCATCTATTAGGTGTTATATAAAACCCAAATTTATGTATTATATAATAAATCTATATCCCAGAATGTGCCAAAGTCATGAATTGGTTATATCTGAAGAATGGTTATTACTGTATTAAGGTAAGTGGGGGGGGGGGGTTGTAAAAACCAGAGGCAAAACTGGTGTTATTATTTCATAGGGTAAATTGTAACTCAAAGTTATTTCTTTTTTATTTATATTGTAAAAATCAAGTTAAATTATTTCGCAAATAAATTAACAAGTTCAATTTGTTAGCATTGGGTGATCTCCATATTATTACCAACAAATATTCATAAATAACTGTTCAAATATCAATCATTTTCAAACTAGTTTGTATGTAACGTGTAACCAATTATGTACAATTATCGATTAGAATTAATTAAAGTCGCGTAAAAACTTTATCATAAACTGTTTTCTACAAGCATTAATGTTGTAATAACTGAAAATCAAATAGATAATTCATATCAAGCAGTTAAACAGTGTTAAGTAAAAGATCTAAAGAAAGGCTGCTTAGATTACGACCTACTGAAAGTACTGGTGCGAGAGAGACGCACTGAGTGGAGGAAGTTAGAGAGAGAGCGGGAACTCCAGATCCACTACTACCTCGATCATTTCACTTTAAAAAAAATGTATATACCTACTAAAGACATTTTTCAACTGAATATTTTCCACGGTTTTGTTATTATTTCTAGTGATGTTACAGATCCCTACGTGAGGCCGGGCGTTTACTACTCAGCCCCCTTTCCCCCTCCCCCGACTATGAAGAGTACCAAGTTATCAAGCTTAGGTATCTCGAGCCTAAGGACTTTTTTTTTATCACCAAGTAAATCGTAACTAGGGGACTCAAAGCTTGCTTGTGAAAAAAGTGGGTTCACAATTTTTTTACTTTGATCAAGTGAATTGAAACCATACTTTATTTGTTGACATTCATGCTTAGTGGCATTTGAGTGTAGCTCTGACATGCGGTGTTGCCAAGAGTACTGCGTTTAACATACGATCGAAAGTAATTTTAGTTGTTGGGGTAGAAATCCGCTTGAAGAGATATTTTAACTGGTTCAAACAAACATACCATACAACAATACATAAATAATATGAAGGACAATGTAAATCAATAGGAAACAATAGTCATAAAGTCCAAGATCATAATATCAAATACTCACTCTCAAATTCACAATATCAAACAAGTAGGTTATAAAACAATTGCATTCATATATCATACACGTGACAACAATGTAAAACGTAAAGGCGTTGCTATCTTTGCAGCTGGCTTACATCGTCACGCCATTGGTCCTAGCATTCCCAAGCTCCTCACATTCACAAACTCCTCGTAGTCCCAGTATTTGCTGTAAGAGCTCTCTGAAGTCAAGTTGGTGCATTGATAAATAAAATATAGAGATCTCGAGGCAAAGCGAATTCACATGTTCAGAATTGACAAGTGATCATAATCTAAGGAGATGCGTTTAAAGATATACATAGATATGCCTCGAAGTTACGCGCACACGGTCAGTAATCCGAAAATAAGAACGAGGAGACAGTCCCACCCGCCCACCCATACACGTACAGTGGCATTGACCCACACGCCCACTCATACACGTACAGTGGTAATAACCCACCCACCCACCTATACACGTACAGTAGTATCGATCCTCCCATACATGTACAGATGTATTGACCCGCCCACCCATACACAAACAGTAGTGTTGACCCAACCGCCCACCCATACACATACAGTAGTGTTGACCCACCCATACGCGTTTGGTGATACATTGACCCATACACGTACAGTGGTATTAACTTACCCGCACACCCATACACGTAGTGGTATTGATAAAAAGAATCGGACCTTCGGAGAGCCATAAAGCAAGAAGTCTTTGTCAAGATGTTAATTTCAGACGTAATATTTAACCTCATAAAATTAGCAGTGAAACAATGCATTATACCAGTATTTATTCTTAAGAAGCCAGTCTTCAAGATTTGGGCGAATATGGATTCGAATGAGTGTAATGAGTAAAAATGAACAAGTGTAGTCATTGTTACTATCTGAGTTCGACTTATCTCAGAAAGGACTATTTATTATTAGCCCAATAGCCAGGGCAACTATGGGACCTACAGCTTTACGTGAAATCCGAACCACGTAGTGGTGGTCTGATTTTCAGCTAACTGACAAGTCTGACATTCATTTCTCTTACCTTCACAACATCCGAACATTGACTACCATCTAACATGGACACCCCAGACTTCTCTAGTAGTGTTCACGTCGATGGCAACCACTGAGCGGACGTCGTGTCGATATTAAGAGGGCCGAGCATGGAACCTATCGCCTACAATCTCCCAAACACTTTGTCCCCAAGTAGCTGGGTTACAGTGTTATATGACTGTCCCGACTTGACTTCACAACATTGATACAGAAAATGCTGGAAGGTTGAACTCTTCGTGGAGGTTGAGAATTCTAAAACCAATTGCGTGAAGATGTAAGCTACAACCATAACAACACCTTTTTACGTCTTGCATTGTTGCCACGTTTCAGTTCTCTAAAATCACTTGTTTTATAACCAACTTGTTTGATATTGTGAATTTGAATAAACATATTATGACCGTGAACTTCATATTATTGTTTCCTATTGTTTACAGATTGTTATTATCGCATTATTTGTATATTGGTATATTGCATTATTATTTGAACGAATTAAAAATGCTTCTTGAGTGAATTTCTACATCAACAAAATAATATTGTCTGTCAAATATTAAACACAGTACATTTGGCAACACCACAAATTAGATCTACATTCAAACGCCACTAAGTGCGCTAATGTCAAGCTGGGACATAGAAAAAGTTTAATAATGAGCATTTCATTATCATTATACAGTATCAGAATGCACTGCTACTAACGTTATCAATAAATCATCACATCTCTAATAACAAATGTTCTCGGAATACTTTCTAAGGATGTCCCATATTTAAATTCTACGGCAAGTCTTTAAACTATTTTGGCAAATGCTTACCCAGGATACAGCTGACATTAACAAAACTCCCAATGTTACAAACATTGTGATCTAACTGCAGTGGTGGCTCTCATCGGGCAAGTTGACATTGGCAAGAGGTTTATCAATCCATTGTCTATTTAAAAAAACACTTTAAGATGTCACCTTTGTTCTGAGACATTGTACTTTTAAACGATAAGATTATAATATGTGAAGTGAATTAGCTGTCGAAATCACGGACTTTTTATTGATATGATACTTAATTCCGAAATATGTAAAATACAGTTGTGTTTTTCAGTATAAGCATAACAGTTCATAAAATATATAACACAGAAGATGCTTTGATGTATAAATAAGTATAATATTGTGTAGTTAAAAAACAAAATTAGACTATTATTCATTATTTTAAGACGCCGATCTTAGAGATATGGGTGAATATAAAAGGCGAATGAGATTTTGAGAGTAGATGAATGAGAGTAGTCATTGTTACTAACTAAGGTCGACTGTTCTTTAGAAAGGGATATTTATTGATAGCCCAATAGCCAGGGCAACTAAGGGACCTCGCAGCTTTACGTGTAATCCGAACCACGTATTATCGGTCTGATTTTCAGCTAACTGACAAGCCAGATACGCAGGTATCTTCCCTACACATTATCCGGACTTTGACTTCCACCCAACACTTCTCTAGAAATGTCCATGTCGATGACAACCATTGAGCAAACGCTATGTCAGTATTAAGATTCTGCAGAGGCTGTCGGCCATGTTGGTTTTAATCCCATTAGAACAATGTTCTTTGCAAATCTTTTTTCTTTATTTATTGACCAAAAGTTGCGTATGAGGTGTAGTTTTAAACTTTATCATATTGCACAACCCCACAAAAATCCGCAACTAGTCATATTTTAACACCAGATCCACAGTTTCAAGGCATGTACCTGGTTTGCATTTTTGAACATGAATTTAATGTAAATGTTCCTTATATTATTGTTCAAATATGCATATTATAAGGTACATACCTGGCTCTCACATATAGGATTAATGGCTCCATGTCTAGGACAAGAGTAGGAATTCGAGGACTAGCAAGATGGTTCACTTCTTATCCTCGCAATAATTGTTACCTGTGATGAATTAAAAGTATTAATTACAAGGAATGGTCTAAGCAAGTTTTCAACCACACAACCTGGACACTCAAATGTAATGCTCAAAGTTCTGTATGGATCTTAACTTTAGTTCATTCATTTTTGGAAGAGTTTTAAATAAATCTTCGTTACGTCTCGACATTTTACGTATTCCCAGCAAAGGATTGTTTTGTGTTTACTCGTCGATTGTTGCCTGTTTGACATGGATAATATTTAGAATGTGAGTCAGACATGGCCATATTTTTGGCTCAGAAGATATATTACGAAAAATTTATTATGAAATATATCTATAGATAGATATGTATATAAAATATATATGTACATATTATGAAAAATGACCAACTCTATACATGATTGTCTGATCCAAGTATGCGCAACGCTTTACAGTTTTCAATACCTGACCAGGGTCCTGGGAATTGAAATCAAACCAAGGCCGCATTTTGAGAGAGAGGTTAAGAGTTGTTTGATGCAGCGGGCCAAGGCCCCCTAGATTTCCAGGCCGCGCTGCTCATGTTGTGACGTCACAGCTTGGGGCGGATCGGAGCGCTCTATACCCGTACAACTTGCATTGGACGCTCGCTCACACGCCTATAGTAATTAAAATTTAAGCAAAATTACCAGTGATAGATTAATGGAAGTTTTAACAAGTTTACTGTGAGCATGTTTGACGTAAATAAATGATAAATTGATATTGTATAAATATTTATTTGGGATAAAAAAACTCAAGTTAAATGATTCACTTATGCTTTATAATTAAATATGTCTAGAAAACTTCTGACTATTAACTGAAGTAAAATCAACTTACTGATTTAACTTATCAACCTTTCTTTTCTTACATTTACCTCTCTATTTCCCGACAAGTTTCTCTTTTGATACCTTATTGCATCTTTATTCAATGGAATAATATTACAAAAGATTGTTATACATTTTTTTACATAAATTAAAGAGCTAGTAGAGCATTTTTGGCAAGAAAAAATATAAGAATCGCGAAGATAATCTAACATTAAATTAAATGATGTAAGTAATCACAAGTTAGATCTCTACAAGGAAATAATCCCACAACATCTTTATCATGTGACAGAAGTGAGGAGACCATAAATGCTTGAATGGTCGTAGCTAGACCTACAGATTCATTATTTATATCATGAGCAATTCCCTCCAACTTGCCCCCTTTATAACTCATATCTGGTTTTACATAAATTTCTCCCATAAGTAAATTACAGATATTTTCATTTTCGTTCAAACAAGATAACTTCTTTTTTAAATATCTCACATGAGTCGGGTTTAGTTGAAAGAAACAAAATAATCTTGCCCCCTTTGCACATAAAGCTAGGCCTGATGAAACAGTTTGTGAAGGCTCTCAATCAGGATGGTCAATGCTTTCTGTACATATGTCAAAAGATGACTGCACTTAGTATTGAAAAAATAAAAGCTGGAATTTTTGATGGCCCACAAATTAGACAACTTATGAACGATCCTCTTTTCGAACGATCGATGAACGAAGAAGAACAAAGTGCGTGGTCATCATTTGTTCTGGTACTGACCCACCTGCTCACCCTTAGACGTACTGTGGTACTGACCCACCCGACCACCCATACACGTACAGGTACTGACCCATCCGCCCACTCATATACGTACCCACTTATTGACCCACCCGTTCACGTACAGTGTTATTGAACCCACCCACCCACCCATACACGTACAGTGGTATTCACCCACCCACCCACCCATACAAATACAATGGTATTGACCCACCCACCCACCCATCCATACATGTACACTAGTATTGACCCACTCAACCGTCCATACATGTACAGTGGTATTCACCCACCCATACAAATACAATGGTATTGACCCACCCACCCGCCCATATACGTACAGTGGTATCCTGTGTGGTAGTACTGACCCACTCGCCCACCCATACACGTACTGTGGTACTGACCCACCCGCCCACCCATACACGTACTGTGGTAATGACCCACCCGCCCACCCATACACGTACTGTGGTACTGACCCACCCGCCCACCCATACACGTACTGTGGTACTGACTCACCCGCCCACCCATACACGTACTATGGTACTGACCCACTCGCCCACCCATACACGTACTATGGTACTGACCCACTCGCCCACCCATATACGTACTGTGGTACTGACTCACCCCCCACCCATACACGTACTGTGTTACTGTCCCACATGCCCACTCATACACGTACTATGGTACTGACCCACTCGCCCACCCATAAACGTACTGTGGTACTGACACACCCAATCAACCATACACGTAGTGTGGTACTGACCCACCCGCCCACCCATACAAATACAGTGATATTGACCCACCCGCCCGCCCATACACGTACAGTGGGATTAACCAACCCACCCACCCATACATGTACAGTGGTATTGACCCACCCACCCATACACGTAGAGTGGTATTGAACCACTCTACGTGTACCACTGAACCACTCTGTACCCTGGTTACCACTGAACCAGAGCTACCAGTGCTTAGGTTCGTGGTAAATGATTGTAAATAGCGAGGATGAGGCGTAGTAAAAACCTTAGCTTCCCTTATATGTTTGTATGCTGTAGGAAAACAAAAATATAGAGTGGCAAACCATACAAGGGAGGTTGTACAATAAGATACCTTATTTGGAATTGCTAATTTAAGTTGTTCTTTTAAAAAAAGTAATTTTTTACTTATATTATTGTCTCCTCTTTCCTCAGACATGACATCCAATAAATTGCTTATACATTCTATTTCATTTTCTTGAGGTATTTCATTAATTTCATTAGGCAACCTAACTATTATTTCTTTTAGTTTGGACCACTTATCAATTTTTAAATTGTCTGAAAAAGTACGCAAATAAACATGGTCTTTTACCAAAATATTATTTTTAACTATACAAAAAGATAAATCAATATTGATATTTAAGGAAATAATAACTACAGGGTAAATATTGTCTTTCAGAGAAACTAAGAATAAAACCAGTTGGTTGTTATTGTGTTTTGAATACTCATTTGTCGAGTCTAAATTACATCCCTTCTTATAATTATTCACTAAGCTACTGAAGGAATCAATTGTGTCTAGTCGTTATTTTTCTTCAGTTAGGATTTATTTCGCTTTTCCGCTTCAATCCTCCTTTCCTCTGGGTCTATCCTCTTGGGAGGAATATCTTTGGTAATATAGCGCGGAAGATTTTCAAAAATTGTGGGAACTGCATCGTCTCTGAGTTTTAACCTATCCCGTTTTACAGTCAAAATACTTCCATCAAGATGATTAATAGACTCTTCCCTAATGACGAATCTTACATCGAAGTGTTTTATTCATACACGGGAATTGGCAGATATCTCATAGTCATCTCTGTGGATGACTCTTAGCCAGGTCTGATCTGTCCTGTGATCTTTCGGGAAGGAAAAAAACATCAATTTTAAAGGCTTAAAATAATTTTACATTCTGGAATACAAGGTTTACCTTGCCATAATAATAACAGGTTCCAAATATCACCACCTCATAAATATAAATCAGTCAACAAACTACGTAAAAGGTGAGCGACACTGTGTTTGTGGTGGCTGGTGTTGTCCGCCGTCCGCCCCATGCAGTGACGTCGAGCCGTGAGTGGTGGGGGAGCAGCGCGGCCTGGGAATCTAGTGTGGCCTTGAGCGGGCCTATTACAGTGTCAGGGATTTTGTTGAGTACCCTGATCATACTGGTTTAAGCTAAGGTGAATCCAACTGTATTTTATTTTAGAAATAACACAAAGTTTAGTCTTGTTTTAATTATTCTGACTATGTTAATGTTACCAAATTCAATTGATTTAGGTTATTTTTAATCACCTAATGTAATTTATTGTTGACAGTATTTTGCAGTGTTATTCTGTTGTCAATAAATAATTTCTGAGTTCTGAGAAGCTGGCTGTCCATCCATCTCTCATGCCTGCAATGATGGCCTTAGGGACATTTTAGTAAGTTTAAGGCATACACATTACTCATGTTTATAAACCTATCAGAATGATGAATACTTATTTTTCCGAGGGATTACAACGCGTTACAAAACTTAAGGTAATGAATTTTTCAATTTCTGTAAAAATGCATGTTTGTTATAGTACTCTTTGCCTACTACTCGATGCGTAGATGATATTAGTATACCATAAAAACCTGCTTCAACAGTAGGTAAAAGCTGTCTGCTTCTTTGCTTTTGCTATTGCTAGTCTTCAAAAAAAGTATAGACAAAACTGTCGGAAGCCTCATCTAGTAGTTTTAATTTTAAAATTTTACAGTTTTTTACCACTATAGGAAGTAAAGGTGTAGCCAAATTCAAAATATAGGTGGATAATATATCTAGATTGCTGCAATAAAGGTAACCGCTGGTGATATTTTTATTTTAAAGATATTGTATAAGTATTACGTTTTAGGTTCACAAACCCATGATGGATCTTTGCACACACTAAAATATGATTTTAAATGTTTATAAAAACACATTCCTGTAACATTATCCAAAAATCAAAGCAAGGTGTGATTTTAGAACTGTGTTTTCGTGTTACAATATTTCATTTTACATGCACAGCTAGGTCTGAGGTGGTTTCTTACAAAAACAGAAAAGGTATAAATGTCATTGACCCTTTGACATCTGACCAGAGGACCAGCTGGTGTTTTCAGTGGCGCAGTACATTCTACTATTCTAGTTAAATTTGGTAATTGCTATTGCAAAACAAAGGATGCTATGCAGCACTACATCAACCTTGAATGCACTTAGTACAGTATTAACCTTAAACCTGTAGACTTGGTTTCTAACTATGATTTTTACCCCAGTATAGTATTTAAAAAAGTTTACTGTTATTAGTCCTGTGATAATTTGGTAATCAAACTTCCATCATGCCATCTTTTGGAATGAAACAGGTTTGCTCTGGGAAAAAGGAGAACAAAGATATATCCAGACCAGGTATTACTTAAAATCAGAAACCTGCTATAGTATTTTGTATGACATTTTATATATTTTATTGATTGTTGTAGGCCTATAAGAACATTAATTTGCTACAGGGAACTGTTAGGCCTTTTTAGTTAAACTAATCCAATTAATTTGAAAAGTTGCAACCCTTTAAAACAGTAGCTATTTTATTTTTAGTTTTGAAAAATACTGAACAGTTTAAATAATGGTCCTTTGAAAAATAACTTTCATTTATTTTTGTAGGACTTTCCGTAAGGATGGGGCCCCTCAGATATTATAAGATTATAAAAGTTAATCACCAATTATAAAGTGATGAAATCCCGCCATCTTGGGTTTCTCGGTTGTTTTTGTGATGATGTTATTTAGCTACTTTGAGTTTTTCATAAGATTAACGTTATGGTGAATTTTTGCTACGTTATCCTTTTCAATGGTAATCTATCTAAAAATATTGCCAGCTGTGGTAACAAATTAATATTTTCCTGCTAAACATTTAAGTTCCTTAGAATGGTACTTGCAGTTACAATAATTTGTTAACAAATGAATCATTTCAATCCATTAAAATGTACAAAATCTCTCAAATTTTTGTAGGTCTAAGTTACATTTTAAATATTCTTCAAAGATATACATTTTTTTACTATTTACACAAATAGAATTTTAACTTAATCTACAACAATTTTTATGGAACATCGGTCCAAACCTGTGGAACAAATTGTGATTCCCTCTTCATATGAAGCAGAAGTGCTAACCACTAAGCTATCAAGAGGCCTAAATTGCTACATTAATGCTATGTACATTACTTAAGTATAATTTTGTAGTATACTACCACAGCCTTATCCTTTTGTAGACCTGGCCATGCTGTCTAAGGAGACAACCGAGAGTGAGGGAGAAACTGAGAATATTCCAGAGTCTCGAGGTCGAAACACAGCTAACACTCAACAACCGTATACTCTTCTGTCCCTGCTTACCAGTGTTCTCTTTCTTATTAGTTCTGCACTCATCGTTTTTGCAGCTTTCAGAAATACACTTACATGGTAGGTTTCAAAATATACTAGCCTAGGTTACTTGTTATTTTAAACATTACAAGCTAAAAACATTGCTGTACAGTTTGACGTGTAGCTGATGACGAAACACTAAAGTAAGCTCACTTTTGTTTACCGCTTCTTGTCTAATTTTTCTATTGTCATAGTGTGCTGTGCTAACCAGTTTTATAAAGTTGCTGCAAATAGCTTTCAATAAACAGATTGTACCATTCATTTGTCATCTTACCTTTAGGCCTATAAACAATTAAACTATGAAAGTTTTTCTTAAAACGTTACTTTTCTCACATACTAATTGGAAGTTAATACACATTTCCAAAAACAACTATTATTATACCTTAAACCATTACCTGAATCAATAAACTCCATATAGCTAAAAGAAAGCCATTTTTTAATCTTTCACTAGTCAACAGTTGGTAAAATTAGGTTACCAATCATTTATCTACAAAAGCCTACTTTTTGTAATTTTACCAAGTAAAAACGAATATAAAATGACGTTAAAAAGATAAAACAAGTAAAATTTCTTCGGGTTGCATGTTTTACAAACATTTCTAATATTGTTTATAACATAATTTAAGCCATACTGCTTTATGAGCACAGAGAGATGCGTACGCTTTACAGAAGATGGTTACTGTAACTTGGAACCATGTGATATGTGTACTAATGATGGGCAGAGAGTGAGTGAGTTGTTTATTTGGTGCGGCTCAGTAGGTGAGTCTAATGAATCAAACGTGAAAAGGATTAACTCGGCAAGAGCGGATAGTGGCAGTGACTAGCTTAACTAGTTGAGTGGCTCTTCTAGAATGGCTATTTTACCAAGTGTTCACAAGTTCTAAGAGTGATTTTATGTTCTGAAATATTTACATTAACACTGTCCTAGTTGAAATATGTCTAATAACTATGTACATTATGTTGTTATAAACTAACCTGGATTAGGCTTACCTTAAAATAAACAGTTCAAGTGATTGTGTAAGCCTGCAATCTGAGATTTTGAAATAGCACTGTGTGTTTTAATTTTATTTCTTGGAACAATTTTATTACAGTTTGTAGTATAAAATATATGTTGATTTGAATACAAAAGAACCTCCTAAATAAAGTAGTACCATTATTAGCATTTTGAAACGCAAGCTTTTTAGATCAATATTAGAGCACAAGTGACCTATGATATTTAAAGTTAAAATAAGTTACTGGAAGGGCCACAATCACTTAATTGTTGGCCTTTCTAGGACTACTAGAGTGCTAGCCGGATGTGTTTAGTAACGATACGGCTACAAAATGTTTTTAACTGTTAACACACTCGCTGCTGTGGCACACGGAGTCCCATAACACATGGTGCGGGGCTGCCTTGCGGGGCTCGGCACCATGACCGAATATTTAGATATTGACAAGTACAATCGATTCATGTGCAATCCAGTAAATATTTTTAGAGTATGTATTTATTTAATCCCTTCAACCCACTAGTTCATTCCATTACAATCAATTTAAATTCATCCGAAGCCGTATTAAACAAACCTGAATTTCCCATTACGTCTTCAAACTGTAAACCTACTATCATCTTATTTAGAAATACTCATATTCTGTTAAAAAAGAACCCTTTGTGAGGGTAGCCATGTTACAACCCCTATAAATAACCTAAATATTTAGACTAGAAACATGTAAATAATCTACACCATAATTCAGAGGAATTAAAAATAAATAAGTAAAAAGAAAAAACAGCACCCTGATAAACCCGAACGCAATGTTGTTTACAATGTATTGACCACGCTATTGACAAAGATCGAAAGTTCCCTGTGCAATGTATTTCAATGTATTGACAAAGATCGAAAGTTCCCTGTGTAATGCTAACATCACAATGACACGAAATATTTACCGCTGTCGAATGACTGATTTATACGTAATCAGCCTGCGGTGACTGCCATGACGTAGATATACGTCACCCGCAGTGCATGTGTTAACACTCCTAACTAGCATTGCCTGAGTGTGTCAAAATGGATAGAATCTTACTCAAATTTAGTGGCAATAATTAAAACACTTCTTTATCCGCTGTAAGAAGCAAAAAATAAATGATTTCCTATTTTTTCTTTTATAAATAATAACTAAACTAAAACAATTTATTAATGCTTTATATTCAGTTATATAGACCAAAATACTAATATAAAGCAATTGTTTTTTTCTTTTTGTATTAGTTTTTTAAATCAAATTTCTCTTTATGGTACTCACTTACTATTAACACTGGAATATAAAGGTTATAAATGTTACGACCTTGTTTTTATATCGTTGTAATAAATTGTTTACTAGATTTCACTTAATTTGCTTCCTTTTCTCCAGTCACTTTTCACTTTTATTAAACTTTATCTTTTATTCATTTTAAAATTTTTTTGTTTTTTGGTGCATAAAATTTTAAAATTTAACTATTTATCATTGAATTAATTGTCTCATTCATCCTCCCAGAAAGTATTCCCATCCTAACAAAAAACCTGTTTTCAACCAGGCAAGTCCTCTCCCCTCAACTTTGACTGTGTCACACTGTCTTGTCAGCCATTTGCCAGTCACAACATGTAAATGAAACATCGTCCATCTAATTGATAGGGATAACAATATTTTATAGTTTAAGTGTAAAAGTTAACTACCCAGATTCAGTTTGTGTGCCATTGAATGTGTATATTTCAAATTGAAAAATAGTTTTTTTTATATTTGTCCAGAGTTTAAATTCAGGGGTTTAATACAAGAGTGTTCTGTTGTTTTGTGATATAGAGTCTTTTTTTGTTTAATGGTAAGATGAAATTTTACCTATAACCATAACTGTGACATCGAGAAAAAAAATAAAAATAAATATTTCAAAGTTGAATTGCCCATTGTTATTATTTAAACACTTACTAACATAGTCATTAGTATGAGCTGTTACAGAAAAACACGGTAAGTAAATAATTATTTTAATCAATCATAGAATATTAAAGTACATAAATATAACTATGTGATAGCCCAAAAGCAGCATATATTTATGTTTTTGTGTCAATAACATTAACCAATCTTGACTAGCAAAGTGAAATACTACTTTTTAATGTATTTCATATATTTTAACAAAAATTAGTTTTCTCTAGTAAAATTACATCATCCAGCATTTAACCAATTATTATAAAATCCAATTACTATAGCTTGATAGATGTCATCTTGCAACAATATCGGGAACAACATTTCACCAGACGCCCAATAAGTTACGTAATAATAACATAATAAACTCTATAATTTTATAACAAAACAGTTTTTGTGACCCTAAAACAGAATAAATAACAGCATAACAAAAAAAGTACATTTTAAAAATAAAAAACAACATTATAACAATAAAACTAAATAATATACAATTTAAACAGCAAACTCAATACTAGAATTGATTATTTTCTTTACACATAAACCACTGTTATATTAATTTTTCAAAATGTGCAAATTTGTTTCATTACAGATTTCAAAGGGCAAAACATTGTATAGGATAGAAATTAAATACATTAAATGATAAAAGTAAAAGCGATAAGTAGCTAAAATTTAGTTTACGTTTTACATCTTGTATTTATGACAGGAGGAAACACTGTACATAAATAGTACAGCATCAATTCATTACAAATTTATTTATATTGGAAACATTAACCAACACGATTCCTTGTGAAATTATAATGATTCTCAAGGCAAGAATGTACATTCTATTCACTAATTGGACCCTAATGATTACTTATCATATTGAAATGTTGTGTTATCAATTGTATACAAAAGTGTTCACTTTGCACGTTGTGTTAATAATGTGATATGTTTGGACGTTACACACAAAGGTAAAAGTCTCCAAGTTGATGAGGTTTGTGTGTGCGTTTTATTTAGAATTATAATAAACTAGTTTTTAAATTACTGTTGTTTAAAACAAAACATTTATTTGATACTAAATAAGTTACTATTCCCTATGAGGACAAGAGGTTTGTATATTTTGTTCTACTATTCGAATCATTTGTTAGTCTGCAAGTTACTTGAAAGTTAATTGAATGTTTTAAACTCTATGAAAGCAATTAACAAATTTGGTAAAATTGAGCACATTTGAGATAAGTGCCACTATCTTAAAAATTTTGTTTTTGTCGGTAAATTTGGATCTACTTGTATATATCATTTTGGCCCATTGTTTGATTGTTATCAGCAGTATAGTTTAATGTTTTGTAGTTTATTGTCTTTGAATCTAATCAGTAGGCATATCTCTCTCATAGAATTTATGATATTTTAGTCATGTGGAAATGTTAGAACACCCAAAATTTATAGTCACTTGATTTTCCATAGAGGACAACTAAATCTGAATAGAAACTGGCAGCATTAAAAACTATAACCTGTTTTATTTAATGAAATGAAGAATAATATTTCATTAAATATTACTCTTCATTCTTAGCAGAAATATGTTGGTAATGTAGTCGGTAACCCAGCTTTATAAGCTTAAGGTTCTCAGTTCGATCCCAATCAGAGTCATGGCAAATTTTGAAAGGATCAGCTGATAACCACCGGCTGTTCATTTTTTATTGGCCTCTTAATTAATGACACTTTCTAAGGAATAGTCTACCTTAGTTAATAACAAAGACTACATTCCCTCATCTACACTCGTCACCCTTATTTTACCCATATCTTGATGGTCGGCACCTTAAAAAATAAATACATAATTTGTATCAAAAGTTATGTTTTACTATAATAGTAAAAGGTACAGAGAAGTAGCGCTTATAATAATACACAATTGTTAAACATTTATAGCCTTTGATTGTTTTAAATTATGTAGAACTGATTATTTTGTATGTAGATTACAATTGTTGTCTTTTTATACATACAATTGTTTAACATAAATAGTGATGTTTATTACTCAGGCATCTGCAGCGATTTTGGGGTGCTTCCGGAGATTTCTGGCAGGCAGGATGGGACAGGATACTGGACTACGTTGGCGAGGACCCTCTAACTTTCTGGGTTCATGGTAAGTTCTTATTTTGAACATACTGTGTTTTTAATTTTTCAAAACATTCGTCTTATTTAATTAACTAGCTAAACCTAGCCTAATTAATTAATTAGTCTTGTATTAACTATTTGTTATTATTTTTTACTTTAGTTGTCATAACAATTAAGATTGACTGATCACTTTTTTTATCTGAAATAAAGTAACTTACAGCTGTTTTCATAAATAATCATCTGGCCACAGTAATAAACTTACATGATAATCAGCTAGTCGTCACAGTAGCACTTTTTATACACCATCATTAATCTCATTTGTAAAATGTAGTTAGGTCTGGAAATGCTAAATGCCCTGTCACGTTTTACAGTTCTAGGAACTAAATATACATAAACACTCCTGTATATAAATGCAATGTTATGTTAAAATTTGAATCAATCCAATTATTATTTTTCTCTTTTGTGTACACAAACTTTAGAGCAGTGGTTCCCAACCGGTGGGCCGGGGCCCACTGGTGGGCTGCGGGCCGCTTGCTACTGGGCCGTGGTGAAACTTAAAATTATATTAAATTTGTGGAAATTAAGTACGGTATTGGCAAATAGGTCGTCGCGGATAACATATTAATTTAGGAATTGTCTCCGATCGTGCTTGGCCTGGTGGAGAGTGTGTTGTTGTAAAACAGTGTCGGCAAGGTCATCGCTCTCTCCTCCCTCCTACCCTTACTACGGTCAAAACACTCAAAACCGGTTCTCTGCAGTCTGCACTCAGTGCAGTGGTTGTCACCTTGTCACGTTCAGTTCAGTTGTAGTAGTAGTATTGTGTTGGCATTTGGATTAATAATTATGCGGAAGTAACATTTTTAGTGGCAGTGGTTGTATTTATGTGTTGAATTTTACTGTGTCTGCTGTAAGATACGTGCATCTTACAAGTCAATATGGATGCTTGGTTTCGGACGGGATCTTGCCGTAAGAGACGTGTGTCAAATGATGAACCTTCCTCATCCACTTCTACAACTAGTGAGGCAGTAAGTAAGCCAAGTTCGAGTAGTACCCCAATGGCCAAGAAAGGTAAAACTTATAGTCGAAAATATAATCCTGATTTTTTGAAATTCGGATTTGTGTGTTCTGGTAATGAAGAAGAGCCTTTGCCTCAGTGTGTAATTTGTTTTGAAATGCTATCCAACATATGTATAAAAGTCTCAAAACTTGAAAGGCATCTATCAACTAAACATCCAGAATGTTTAGGAAAGTCTCTCAATATTTTCAAATAAAGAAAAGAAATTTATCGATGACTAAATCTACCATGGAAAAATCTTCCAAACAAAACAAAATAACTACCAGAGTTTCATATGAACTATCTTTGTTAATTGCAAGGAAGGGATCAGCTCACACAGTGGGGGAAGACCTAATTATATCTGCAGCAAAAATAATAAGTAATGCTTTGTTTGATGAGAAAAGTACAAAAAAAATCAATGAAATTCCATTATCCAATACTACTTGCAAAAGACGAATTGATGAAACGTCACAGAGTGTAAAGGAATCTGTCATTAACGTTTTGAAACAAAGTGAATATTTTTCTCTGCAACTTGATGAAAGTACAGACGTAGCTGCTCAGGCAAATTTATTAGCTTTTCTTCGTTTTGAATTCAATGGAAATATTGAAGAAGAAATGTTGCTTTGCAATAGCTTACCGTCAACAACCACTGCTGAGGAAATTTACAAGTCGCTTGACAATTTTATCACAGAAAATCAATTAGATTGGTCAAAGTGTGTAGGTTTGACAACTGACGGAGCAAAAGCTATGTCTGGAGTTCATACTGGTTTGATTGCCAAAGTTAGATCAGTAGCTCCCTTTGTCAAATTGACACATTGCAGCATTCATAGAGAAGCTTTTGCAGTGAAAGGTTTGGGTGAGAGTCTGACAAAAATTCTTGACGATGCAGTAATAATCGTTAATTTTATAAAATCAAGGCAAAAAAACTCGAGACTTTTCGGTATTTTATGTGATGAAATGGGAAGTGAACACAAACAGCTTTTACTTCACTGTGAAGTTCGGTGGCTATCCAAAGGTAAAGTACTATCAAGATTATTTGAACTTTGTGATGAACTCAGGATTTTTCTCACGGAGGACGAATATGATGGAAAACGTGCAAGTTCTTTCTTCGAATGTGTGACCGATGAAAACTGGCTGAAGCGGTTGGCGTATTTGGCAGATATTTTTAGTGCCCTCAACACTAACTCTTCAGGGCAAGGATACTCATATGTTTCTTGTAGAAGACAATATAGAAGCTATGATAGTAAAACTTCGACGATGGGCTCAAAAAGTGGAAATCAATGCTTTCGATGCATTTCCTGTTCTACACGATTTCCTTAAAACAAACGAAGTCAAAATTGATGAACCAACAGCAGCAACCATAAAAGATCACCTCTCATCTTGGGCATCTAATCTCAGGTAATTTGAAATTTAATTTCACACTATAAATGTATCAATATTTTTATTTAAAATTCGTATATTATGCTTTGTGTCTCTGTACTTTTTATTTTGACCTGAGAAACTATAATTAAGAAACTGTAACTAAGAAATTAAGTCTTTTCATATTTTTTGTAGGCGCTATTTCCCTAAAATCGATGATGAAGTTCAATGGATCAGAAACTGTTTTGATGAAGATAACATAAAAAATGCTAACATGCCTTCAAGTGAAGAGGACTCTTTGATTGAGCTGTCTTGTGATCAGGTTCTCAAATCAAGTTTCAAAACGACCCCATTGATTCTTTTTTGGATGAATGTGCGAAAAGACTATCCCGCAATCAGCAAAATAGCAATAAGACAACTGATGGAATTTTCAACAACTTATCTATGTGAGAGAGGCTTTTCTACTTTAGTTTATTTAAAAAATAAGTATAGGAATAAGTAAAATGTGGAGAGTGACTTAAGGTTGAAATTGTCAAGTTTCGTTCCCGATATTGATACATTAGTACAGGATAAACAATGTCAAAAATCCCATTAAGTTCAGACTGCCTTGATAATGTACTTGTAAATAAAGTTTCTTCAGTAAAAAGTGTTTTTTTTCTTCTTTACCCAATATGTTTTAATTTAATAACCTATCTAAAACAATTTAAATTTATACTTAGAAGAATATATATATTCTAGGTGGGCCTCGAAATTTAAAAAAAAATATATAACTGGGCCCCCAAGCTAGAAAGGTTGGGAACCACTGCTTTAGAGGTTTGATTTTTATAGGTATACATAATAAAGTTTCAAAAACTCTCTTTTCAGTGTTTCTGGCAATAACATGCTTAATATTAGTCCGATCTTGAAACCCTGAATAGTTATGAGATTTGGATAAATATTTACACATTATATTCTCAATGCGCAGTTTTTCATAAAATGTGATTTTGTTTGCTATCCCAATTTTCTGGTTGTTGTTTAGAAAAAAAATTGTGTTACTTGGAAATTGACATGACTTTTCAGTTGTGGTGTTATTTTACAATACCTTATTCAATTTCATATAAAGGGTGTCATATACCTGGCTATTGATTTTCAGATTTTACACCTAATTTAGAGGGAAAACCATGAAGGATGAATTTTTTAAATTCCATTTCATTTAGTGTCTATCAATCTTTTTGTGTATTTTTTACAAGAAAATTAATAACTCAAGAACACTTTGACTGACTGACTTTGAATGTAGCAATTTGCTTTACATCACAATAAAAAGAAAAAAAACACAACAAAATAGGAATTGATTTATTCTTAGCCGTTCTGAAATAGTGGCCATTTGAAATACTTAGCTCCAAATATCTTGTAAACCAAAAAACATGAAAATAGCCATCGTTTTAAAATGTCTAAAAATAACTCAACGGTTACTTTTTCTGTTTAGTAATGTTCATAAAAAGAAGTCTGCAAAATTTTAACTCAGTCGGTCAAACCCTCTTGAGCTGTTAATGTATTTGTAAAATATACAAAAGTACAGATAGACACTAAATGGAACAGAATTTGAAAAATTTGTATCCTTCATTTACTGTTCTTAGGTGTAGAATCCCAAAATTAACAACCTTTTTTGTGACATCCTGTATATTTTTTATTTTCACCAAAATATCCATGTATAGTTATGATTTACATAAAATATCCATGATGATTAAAATTATATTAAGAAAATGTATTATTTTTTAAAGATGTGTGTTGTAGTAGTACTCTGGGTCAACCTACTCTGTGTTGGACCTAACCAAGGACCCTGTATTATGTACCAAGCCCCATTGCTAGCATATAACTTTTAAGAACAATATTGTGGAAACCCCTCACCAGTGCTTATATTTCAGGTACTCTGATATGGACATTGTCTGTGTACTGGACTTTGGGGGCAATCTACACTGTGCTAGACATTACCAACAAACCGGCAGCTCTTCGCCGCTACAAAATACAACCGGGAACCAACGAACCTGTGGAAACTAAAAGACTTATTAAAGTCAGTATATGGTTTTAGTTACAGTATTTCAATAGTTATTTATAAATATTTTATTTAAATGTTCTTTTCTAAGAATTAATTATTTTATACAGCAGGAAATTTGTTATGTGTACACAATATAAAATATTCTTTTCTTAATGAATGATTTTCTTCTACCCTATCAAAGATCAAATGAAGTTAGGAATAAAATAAAATTCTCAAATTTATGATGAAGTAATCAACATAGTTTTAATGGTAATTTTAACTACTAATGTAACAAAAGCAACATTTAATTTATAAGAATTATATCGTGTCAGAAATAAGTTATTTATGGTGCAAGAAATGTTAAGTGTTTTGGTGAACTAGAGCAAGCAAAATGAAATTGCAAGAAACTGTCTTCTCCCAAATTAATTCCTACTATTTTTAATAATAACAGTCCTTGAGATTTATTTATCATTGGATCTATTCCAGGTGAGGTTGCAGCCCAACCATTTATTCATTACTTCTAACTTCAGCCAGAATTGTTGATAAGTAATGTTTTTTCCGGCATTGTTTTGATTGTACCATCCAGTGGTGGCGGAATAGTTTTGAGCAGAGGGTTTGGGGAGACAACCCCCCAGGAGTAGAAATTTTGAAAATTAACACACCAGGAAATCACATTTTACACTAACCTAGCAATTAAACTTACTATAGAAGGGCAGTGTATTCTATGGTAATAATTTAAATACTAGGAACAATGTTAGATAGTTTTTATGTTATATCTTACCATATATTGAATATCTTCATGTCAGTCTAACAGAACAAATAATACCCTAATAGTGAATACCTAACTGCATTGCCGGAGCAATACAAGTGAACTGTCAGAAAACAAAGCAAACGGAACTGTAAAATGAGTCACTGATACTATGTGGAATTATGGAAATTACATACCAATATTCAAAACATTTATTTTGTGTCAAGTTTCAGTAGGCCTATCACAAAACAATAATCAGTTTTGAAACCTACTTTTTCGTTTTATTTTGATTTTGATACTTCAGCTACTTGGAAAACATTTGACTATATAATTTGGTACTGTTATAAACAAATATTGGGGCAGAATGGGGTTAAATAATAACTGTTACAAGTACTGTATGAACATAACATTTAACTGTTAAGAAATAACAAATTTACAATTTCTTAGATAAGCCGCAAGTGTCTGTTTTTACTATTTCAAAACTAACTCTTACAATAATTAGTCTTTAACATTTCTGAAAACTTAACTTCAACTTTCCACTTTACTGGCAAACATTCTTGTATTGTTCTTGTCATCTATAGATTTTCCAATGTCTTTAAGAAGGGATAAGATGTCAGGATGGTTCAACCTCTCTTGTGTTATCGTTGAACAAAACCACGTTTTCCGTCGACGAAGGCAATACAAAGTTCTTTCACCATTGCTGAAGATGCTGGCAAAACAAGTAGCAACTTGATAACCTTACCAATTGCATAGAGAAACATTTAGTTTTTTATAGGTTCGCTTTTTACAATTGCTACTAAGTCACGTACATTTATTATTTTCTGATATTTAGATAAATGAGAATTGAAATTAGGTTATATGTATGATATATTATCCAGCCACTTCAAAATTTAAGTGTTTTCATTAATGTGATGTGATATAAAATTTAGTCTCTTTTACCTTTGCTCAAAATTAGTAGTATTCAATGTTTCATCTATGACCCCTTCATACAGTTCTAGGTATCATGCCACTGGTACCATCATCCAACATTAAATATTTACTTGGAATGGCTGATTATAATAACAGGCTGTTCATATTTGCAATAGGTGTTTCATAGGGCACTAGGTCTAGGGTTTTAATAACAAAGGAGTGGAGAGCAGCACACCTGATAAAATGATAAACTAGAGATGAGAAAAAAAATTTGGTGAAATGTTCTGCTCCACTATCCCCAAAATATTCTGCTAACTCTGTTCTTTTTGTTGAGATTGTCTTCAGTTCTCCATTTTATCAGGTATGCTTCTCTCCTCTATGTCACTATATTTATATTAAGCTTTAACTAAAGCATTACCATATGAATTATTTTAAATTGATGAGCCTGAGATGCAGAATCCTGAGGTCATAGAGGAAAACCCTTCTTTAGCTTACATCTATGATCTGTTGGGAATAAATATTTGACTAAATTTCTTGTCTCTCTTAAATGTATTTCGTTATAATCAGACAAATCACTCAAGACACCTTTTACATTACAGAGACACACAAAAATGTACAGAATCTGTTGGTATATGCTTAATTATTTAGGAGTGAATTTTAGAACTTTATCTCAATTTTTTACTGCATGTAGATAATGTTTGTCTTGTTAGAATTTGACAAGAAAATAAGAGTAACACACCAAATGATATTTTTCCCTATACTGCATATTCATGTGAGAAGGCTATAGGGTATTTAAATCTTACAAATTCGTCACAGGATTCTATCCCATGGTCTCTATTATTCTTGTGGGCCATGTTTTATTTTGATTACTCCATTTATTTTTTATTTAGAATTAATTCTTAATGTTAGTTGTAACAAAGTTTACATTTACATTTTTGACAGTTCAAATGTTGGCATACTTTTGAACACAGGAAAGAAACATGACATTGTGATAGTGTGCTATTAACCAAAGTCCCACATCCGTTTTCGTCTCCACTATTGAAGACTTATATTCCTAGACGACTCGACCACTCAAGTGGAATGTATGTGTTCCAGGTGATCTGTTGTGTGTTGTTTAACCAGTTGGTGGTGGGGTTGCCAGTAGCCTATCTCAGCTACCACTTAATGATGTGGCGAGGTTTCCCCCCTCTGCGAGAACTGCCCACGTTCCACTGGGTCTTGGCTGAGCTTGCCTTGTTCATCATCATTGAAGAAATAAGCTTCTATTATTCCCATAGGTAATGCCTCTTCACTGATTAATTTAAAGTTATTCTTAGTGGTTAATAGTACTTTTCTATTTAACAAAATAATATCTAAATAAAAGATAAATACTTGCTATGCTTTAAAACTGTAATCAGAGAGTGCAATGTAAATTTAAACCAAAATAATGAGATTCATATATGAACTAAAGGATCTTAACTTTCCATATCTCTCATATTATAATAAGGCTCTCATAAACAAAGATTTAAAAAACCAACTAACAAGACTGTGCTAAAAATGTCTTTCTAAAACTAAAATTCTCACAAACATTGTTAACTCACTCAAATACTTATAGATTAATTAAGTTACAATTGAAAAATCAAACCATTTTAAGAATTTAGTTGAATACATAGGTGAAATGCATTTTAAAATAAAGACAGCAATTGAGTTCAGAGTATAGAAAATGGAATCAGCATTTCAGTTGATTATGTCCTGTCTACGAAACGCTAAAATTGGCCTTTTCAGACTCTCCCCCATGTAACGATAAAACCTAACCCCCTAAAAAATTACGTATCACTGTCACTAAACCCTCCTCCAATTTTTGTCATACATTTTAATGCAATTTAAGATTTATTATGGTCATTGTCTTGATTTTGTTTTGCTTGTTTTCTAGTGGGGGGAGAATATATTACTGACTTTAAAATCTTGTAGTTTTAGGAAAAACGATCCTATTTTGTGAATGAGTTCAAACAAATTGTTGAGGTTTAATAGTTACGTAACGTTGCGTAGAAACCTGCACCCTCCCCCGTAACAGTGTATAATGCTGCCGAAAACCCCCTTCGGGTTTTATGTAATTTAGGGATGGCCTCTTAAAGACATATACAGCAAAAAGCCACTACACTGGAACTCAAAACTTACACACTACACTACAGTGGTTTTAAAACGAAGTATAATATTGCAGAAACTGTTAACAATAAAGGACAATTCAAAAATTTAGAAAATGAAGGAGAAATAATAGTAATAAAAATACTTGATTGCAAATTTTAAAGCAATGAGATATCTAATAAAAATTGTGTAGGCCTAATCAGGTTCTAAAAGAAAGACAAAGATAAATTTTGATGCATATATTTTCAGGATGGAGATAGTAGACATACTAAAGGAATCTTAGAATGTTTTATGATAGAAAAACAAAATAGAGTAAAAAGGCAAAACTTCAAATGCAATACAAAAACAGCGTAGAATAGAATAAAACATTTTTTTATTTTTAACAAGAACAATAACAAAAAGGTGAATTTATGGCCTCATGACCCTTTCTTATACTTACCTTACTTAATTAAAAAATCATTTCACATATACATAAGGTAAACCAAGTTTAAAATCAAAATGTTAAAACTTTGCAAAGATTTAGATAATATTGTAAATCTATTAACAGTTAATGTAGTCAACTGACGTTAAATAAATTGTAGTTTCAAAGAAATGTTACTTATGTTAATCCACATTTTTTGCTTATTTTTGTGTGCATCTTTGGAAAATATGTATTTAGGCACAAACCAGTTAACCTTTTTTTATTAACCTAAAAGAAACGTACATTAATTGAACTAAAAGATGTATATAGAATAAAAATGTTATAGAATAAAAGATCTGTGCTGGGCATCTATATATTGCCTACTAATTTAGCTTATATATACTTAATTGTTTTTAGTAACAATTTAACAACATGGAAAGCCATCCTAACAAATTATGAGGCTAGGACACAGGGAAAAAATAAAGAAAGATTATCAAGCATTAAAATTTCCAATTCCTGGTTGATGGTTTTATTTTCATTTTAATAAAGAAAAACTATTTGAAGCTTGAGTCTGTTCATGATTTATCACAATGTATATGAGTCAGATGTGGTGTGCCTTATCGTTCGTGCTAATATCAGCTGATAACTGAAGAAAGCAGGTTCCACGTAGAGCTAAGAGGGTTATTTCCTGGTACCTCTGATAGTTTGAGATAGTTCTTTCCCAATGTGACGCTTATTGATTTACGACAAAACATTATGTATTTAATATCAGGAGTCTGGTAAACAATCATCAGTGGTATGTTGACTAACCTGCCAGCGGTGTGTGATTGGAGGATATAACAGTCCAAATGCTTAGATAATTTGAACCTCTTAATGAGGCTATTTTGATACAAGTATAATCAATTAATGAAAAATCATTTATTTCGCACTTCTATAAACATGCAGTTAAAAAATGCACATAAATAAACTAGCATTGTAAATATAGAAAAATACTGCATACAAAATATTCATTAACAAAAAACAAAATTATTTCTTACTTAGGAAAATCACTTGTGTGAGAATGAGTCTATACTAATTTTAAACAAATTTATTTTATGTTCAGAGTACACACATACATACAGCCAGTCTACTTTCTAAGATGTATGTTTGTCTGAGAAAATAAAGTTTATTATTATTATTATCCATACACGCAAGTGCACAACACAAATACACATGTTAGTGGTGGCTCTGAGCCAAAATAGTAGTTACAGCCAAACAATATAAACAGCTAAAAGTCGGGACAAGTTTGTAATCAAACAGTAGTGGGAGGTAGTGTCAGTAGTCAGTAGTAGTAAATTTACGTGGTGAACTCTGAACTTTTCTTTGGTTATATGTAAAGGGTAAACTTCGTCTTTTTCAAATCCAAACACATTTACAGAGATAGACACATTTACAGTTCACTTTTTCAAAGTATATGAGAAAGATAAGTTACTTGAAAATTGGGTGAATGATTATTTTATTGCATACTTTACCGTACAAACTGAAACTTAAACACAAACGGCTTAAGGCTTAAATATTATTTGTACTTGAATAATTATGTGAATTATTTTTATTAATCCAATAAAGAGGCCTAATTGTTAGTTTGGGCGATTAATTATTGAACTAGGATTAGCTAGCAGTTATATTGTTAAATTTTTCAAAGACTAATTAAATACGGACAAATCTGAATGGACACATAATATTTTAAACATTGATTACTATTAAAACCGACTATGGTATATTTATGTGTTGATGGAAAACAGACTTAGAGATATTTTATACTCAATATTTATACATCAAGCTATTTACACTATTTTAAATCACAAGGCTTAAACTAGCAAAAGGCAATGCACCTTTTACACAGAGAATAGAGGAGGAGAGCTAACAAAAATGCAAACAAGCGAACATCGACACATTCAACGCTGCCTAGTAGTGATTGGGAACATTTGCATGCAATCGGTAAACATCGGCTACTCTACTGCAGCCACTGAAATCACTGGCAAGGGTTTCGGCTGTACTTCATCCCCACCACAAGGCACAGTCATATTGAGGATTCATGTCCTTTCGACTCCGTTGTTGTGGCAACCGATAAACAAGGAGAGCCTAACTGCCTCGTTCTAGTCTGAACTGTACCCACACTACTTGATGAGCAAATACTATTGTTGCATTCTCTATAATTGAATGTTCACTTAACGGATAATTAACTATAATATGTTTTATATTCATTTAAAAAAATACTATTTGATCAAACGATTTCATAAAGAATGTGAAGATGATGTCCCATAATTATATGACAATTTTACTGTGAAAACCTGGTACATCGGGCTGTACTTGTCGCCCCTGACGAGCCCCTTTTATAAGCACTTTCATCACCTTAAGAAGTGTAGCTATACTTTAGTTACATGATTTTTATCCTTTAGTTTTAATGCAACAAACAAAAACCTGCATTCTGCAATACATATCCACTCACATATATTTTCACATATTTATATTCAATATGTACATACTTTGAAATATAATTGATATTTGTTTTACAAAACAGCAATAAGGCAATTTATTGTTTTTAAGCTTCTATTTGGGACATTTGTCAATCTAATTGGGAATTTACCAATATGCTTTTTGTTGTTTTTTGAATGGGCAAGGTTTTTTTGTTGATATTCTGTGGGTAATGTGATGCATAAAAAAATCGATTCAATTTGATGAATCTATATTAGATTTGATGCAACAGTCGACGTAGACTCAAAATGTCGATGTATTGAAAGTATCACAGTGTATCAGCAATATCAACGCCTACCTCAGAATTATTCTGGTGCATGAAAATGACAAATTATTGAAAATGCTTACCTTTATAATCAATAATATCTACTGGTGCATCTTATATAGTGAGTACGCTGATGTTTTAAATTAAATATTTATATATTACAATGTAATATTTTTTAAATGATTATTACTCCAGTTTCTTTTCTTTCCGTATGGTCGTTCCAAGTGAACAGGACAAGGCCGATGAGACAAACAAACCTTATTACGAATACAAACTTCGACAGGGTATATGACTTGGTACTGACATATAAACATGATATAAGTCCATCAAGCAATGCGTTTCAGTACCGTAATTTACATGTCTGCGGCATACCATGAATCAGAAGACCATTTCTATACTGACAGTCCACCTATTTAAGTAAGTCGGCAGTTATTTTGGAATCTGCATTTAATGAACAAAATTTTAAATGATAAATTAAATAAATTAGGGTTTTCTCTTATGTTTTTTTTATGATCACAGCTGATAACAGGTCCTACCGTTAGCCATTTTATCACTTTTTATGTGATAGAGCACCTGGTGTCTACAGTCCATCCTTATTACAAAACATTTCCTATACAAAAGACAATCTTATCTTATTTTCGTTTACAAATTCTTATGTGTTGAATTTTTAACAATTCACATAACAATTAGAATCTTGTTTCCGTTTGACCATCTAGCATAAATTAATGATTCAAAAATAGAATTATTAAAATCAATTTTATCTAAACAAAGTTGAATTAAACGTTGATTCATTAACTATTAAAAATAACTCTACTAACATCCATTTTCAAGTTTTGCCTTGTAAAATATATTAAATTAAAATTGATGTAAAAATTTAGTGTTCAAATACCTTAGAGTTTCATTAAACTGGAATAACGAAAAAGTATTGAAATAGAGAAGAGACTTTTTGCAGCAACCAAATGCTTCTGGAGCTTATAAAAAATAAGTTCTAAAATTCTGTCTAAAAATACCAAATTAAGGATATACAAAACTATAATTCAACCGGTTCTTTCTTATGGTTCTGAAACATGGACACTTACAAAGAAAAATGAAAACAAGCTAATGATATTTGAAAACAAGGTACTGAGGAGGATTTTTGGACCCGTAAAAGAGGAAGGTAGGAGTTCCCATAAACAAGGAAAACCAGGAGCTTTGTTATATAAAGATCGGGACATTGTGGCCACAGTAAAGAGTAGGAGACTAAGATGGGCAGGCCATGTAGAAAGAAGAGGAGAAGAAAGTACTTAAGAAGGTTACCGATGAACAACCACATGGCACTGATGAACAACCACATGGCACCAATGAACAACCACATGGCACCGATGAACAAGCACATGGAACCGATGGACAACCACATGGCACCAAAGGACAACCACATGGTACCGATGAACAACCACATGGCACGATGAACAACCACATGGCACCGATGGACAACCACATGGCACCGATGAACCCTTAGGAAGATCAAAATTGAGGTGGAGAGACCGTGCAAAAGTATCTTCAACGTATGGTCGCATCCCTTGTCTTAGCAGAAACTGGCAGCAGGGGAGGAATCATATTGACGAGGCAAAAAACCTTCTTATGTTTCAGTGGTCAAGGAGGAAATAAAAACCTAATGTATTCAATAAATGACATTCTATTCGTTAGGTTGATGCTATTTCATTAATTTTAATGTATTGGCTAAACAATAATGGATTTTTATATTTTAATCTAAATTATACTTCTTCTAAAGAAAGTCTGTAATGTAGTAAGTTCTATTTACCTATGTATGTATGTAATGTAACTTTACATTATTACTAATTTCAGTCTACATCATCGTCAGTTAAAAAATAAACAATGATGGCTGTGATTTCCAACAGTGATATTTAATAACTCTAATTAAATTGTTTTCAATCATTCTATATATTCCTTTTTTTTGCCTCTTAAATATACTTTCTTAATTTTAACATATCACATTTGGATAATTTTGAATAGTTCGTCTCCCATACTCCCTACTCTCTTAAGCTTGTGTCTCTAATGAAATTCAAGAACATTTACTGTTTATAAGCACTTTTTTATGCTCTTAAAAAGGTTAAAGGTTTAATGGATTCATTCATAATAGCTTTTATATGTCCGTTATGTGTGCTCGCAAGAAATCTCAATAACAAGGTTAGGAGTTTGAAACATTTAGGCAGCATTAGACAGCAGCTGCCATATTTTTAATACTTTTAAAACAATCATTTTAACGATTTTATCTCATATAGACAATAGGGATTTTTAAAAGTGCTGTATTATAAATGATTTATTGTACTTTTTGTCATATATATATATATATATGATGAAAAATAATGTATATGAATGACATTCAATCCTTGTCTTAACTTATTATTGTTAATTAGTGTCAGCTGACCTACTTCTTTAAATGGCCTTCACACATTTTTAAGCATATAAATATGCTAACAGAGTATGAGGTAACTGTCACAGTAAAACTTAGATTGAGGTTAGGTTACAGGAAACTAGGCCAGGACTTAATACGTGAGATAGAGTATCAGCAAACTTACATTAGAAGTCTAATAACATGTACACTTAGATTTTCATGAGAGGAAGCGGCTGGTTGGAGGTGCATTAGCAGGAGAGCACATTGTGCTGGGAGCTCTGTTCACTCTCCCAGTTAGAGGCAGAGCCTCTTAGAGTTAACCAGCTTGGTACCATTCCAAAAACACTTAAATATGTTGTCTATAGACAGCAAAGGAATGTATCTGTTCCTTTTAAAAACAGAGTGAAAGTTATAGAATGCAGAATGACGCAGTATCACTTAGGGGAGCTTCCAGTATTTCAGCTGGCAGCGGGGGACCAGCCGTAAATTAGCAACAGAGTAGTAGCTGCTGGTGATAGTCTGCTATGTTGCCTCATACAGTCCTCTTGCCCGTTTTTCTTCTTCTGCACAACCCGCTTCAACTTACATGTATACACACACAGTACACTTACTTGTGTACTGTGTTAGTTGACTTAGCCTCTAATATAAATTTGCTGTTGCTCAATCTCTCTTATTACATTAAAATTAAGATCAGCTTACGCTATCAGAGTGCATGTTAACTATCATCATGAACTAAGGTTGGTGCCTGTGTGCTGCTAGATAAGGATGTTTTATTGTAATCAAGGTCGAAATCATCATGTAAACTGTACTCTAAGCTAAGCCTTTGGGTATTATCACAGTAAACATTGAAAGTGGCTGTTCCTTAGAAGCGTGACTGGCTGAGCAATCCTGTTTTTGCATGCAACCTGCCTACCTGGTCACTGGTATTTTAAAAAAGAATATATTTTTTAAATACCATTAATTTATTCCATTAAGTATATACAATAGAACACGGGTCACTGGTGTGTCAGAAGTTACCCTTAAACCGTTGTGTTTCAGAGGGCTTATTAGACCCTTGGCTTGGTAAAATAAGACATTCTTTAACTTTTACAAAACAAACACACCAGACATCCTATGGAGTTCCCAACCACTGTTCAATGTTTTATTTATATATTAGTATAAACACTTATTACTTGGAAAAAATCTGTTTAGATTGCTGCACTCACGCTTGCTTTATAAACACATCCACAAGAGGCACCACGAGTGGACAGCCCCTGTAGCAGTCACAGCCATTTACTGTCACCCAGTGGAGCATATCTTCAGCAACCTGTTGCCACCCTTTCTGGGCGTGTTCTTTGCTGGATCACACGTTGCCACTGCTTATCTTTGGTTCGCTATCGCCTACATCTCCACCCTGAATGCCCATTCTGGTTACCATTGGCCATTTTTCCCATCACCTGAAGCTCATGATTTCCATCACTTAAAGTAAGTTTATGATCTTTGTCTAAGTAATATCTAGCACAGAGAAAAAACAAGGTTGCATCTAATAGTGTGTTGAATGTTTGTTGAGTTAGCGTGTCAAGTAGTTAGTTCTCCAGTTTGCTATGCGATGGTAGACCCAGCAAATTGTCAGTCCCTCATTTATTCCCCTCAAATCCTCAAGGATAAACATAGTAATTAATAATACAGATGGATAAAGATGTTTATTAGTTCAGTTGTAATCTATTTACAACTGCCACTGAGATGTTCATTTCAGAATGTAACTTCTGTTCCTTTTTTTCTCTGTGTATCTACTAAAACATTGTGTAAAAATCTGTTGGAAGGAAGTTTTCGTTTTAGCACTTGTATTTTGGTGTTAAAATGCCATGCCTAATACAGAATTTAACTCAGGTTGAGACATGTTTTAATTTTCTTCATGTTGATATTTATTTTTGCTTTTTTATTTCTGCCCTTATTATATAGTTCAATATTTAGATTTTATAATTTAAAATTATTTCCAAGAAGTATAGTTTAATTTAAATATTCTGTTGTAATTTTGTAGTCTTGCTAGTGTTTGATGATTAATAAAGTATGTAATTTTAGTTTGTTCTTAATTTTAGTACATCTAACTCACATAGGCTTCGCCCAAAATTATGGATCCAGACCAAGACTTGCAACTCCAGAAATTCGGGCGATATTACGTGCGGCCAATATTTTATTTATCATAATACTTGTTTTGCCAATATTGATGTGATTATTATAGCAAGGGAAAGAGCAGAAGACATTGATTAATTGAGAATTAATTATACCATGACACTTTAGTAGCCTTGACGTAAACATGGGTCCACAACATTGTATTGGGTTGTATTAACGTATTGTTGGTGCTAGACTGTTTCACTCTACTTGTTTTGTCTACTCATAAAAAGTAAAGTAAGGGATTTTGTGAAATACAAGACATTTTATATTTTCTGTTTTATTACTTTTATCTTAATTTATTTGTCTGAAAAAAGGTGTAAAATTTAATTAAATGAAAACCTTACAGTTTTAATTTATATTTGTATATTTATATAGCATACATATTTATACAGAATGTTTATAAAGTCCTGCACCGGCTGAATAATTCCTACGATTACAGATAAAACAATAAAACATAATACATCATTAGTGCACCTATATATATATATATATATATATATATATATATATATATATATATATATATATATATATATATATAGGTCCATTAATGATCCATATTCGCCCATATCTTGACGATCAGCATCTTTTTTTTAATTTATTCATAAGACGCTGATCGTCAAAATATGGGCGAATATGGATTTCAAATGAGTGTGATTAGTGTAGATGAGCAAATGTAGTCATTGTTACAAACTATGGCCGACTATTCCTTAGAAAGTGTCATCAATTAATAACCCAATGACAAATGAACATCCGGTGGTTATCAGCTGATCCTTCTCAAAATGTATTATGACTCTGATTGGGATCGAACTGAGAACCTTCAGCGCATGAAGCTGGGATTGAACCAACTACGCTACAGATCAATTTATCAATTACCTGCATATTGAAAAAGCATTTCTAACAAATGTTTTAATACATTTATAACAACAACAAAAACTATATGATTAAAGTAAATTATTGAAGAATATGCCTATCACAAGGAAACAAATGTTAGCAACTACACGTTGCTGTAGTATGACTTAAACAATGGCAATTTATCTATAAATAAATAAGTTCTATAAAACTAAATATTATTTATTTACCAAAACACAAAAAAAATTGGTAGCATCAAAATCTTTTAGCTCATTGTGTACATTTTAAAAGGACAGCCCTGCGTTAATGTTTGTACAAAATTAAATTAAAAATAGTTGATAAAACAAAAAAAGTTTCAACAAAATAAATATACAATTTTTTGACGCTATATAATTTATTAGTAAACTTTGTTTTTTCTGGACCTAAATTATTCCCGTATACCGATTATGCGAATAGGCTGAGTGATATAATTATTGTAATAAAATTGTTAAGTGATTTGCCACCACAGTCACATGTGGTAGTTTCCACAAAGTACCTGCAAGTTTCCGCGATAAACTCAACACAGCTGTTTGCTTGCATAGTATCACAAATTTCGCAGGTGCAGTGGACAATAAAATTCTGTTCGCTTTACTTAAATATGTGAATTACTAAATTCTTTGTTAGCGATCCACAAGGAGTGCTACTGTCATTTTGCGTGCTTTTCATTGTTTGTGTTAGTGTCCATTGAGTTACATATGTAAACAATTAAGCTTTTAAAGAAACAATTTTTATGTAAAGTAGTCTCAATTATATGCAGTTAGTTATAGTTTTTATTGATTGTGTCATGTACAGTATTTACAAGTGAAAATGAGTGGTTGTAAAAGAAAGAAAGTCGTAACTATTGAACAGATGGAAGGAAGAGATTAGATGCAGGAGATCTAATTCCTCAGGCGAGTGTTGCCGCTGATAATATGAACCACAACTTTTCCCACGCATCTGTTGTGTGTACAATGCTCATTGTTTTCATGCAGGCTCTTCCATACCGACATTTATTTGATTGTACTCCGACTTTTTTTTATTCCAACTTATAGGTATCAAGATCAGGATGCTGCCACATTAATCGGGATAAAACGAAGTTTGCTGTACATGCTTATGAATAACATTTATATTTTTCAATATGCTTGCAAATAACTAAAAATTCACCTGTAAGTAATGAATATTTATATGCCAAGGTAAAGGTTAAACAATAACCTCTGTGCATGTTTATGACATGACAGAACTGTTCTTGGCTAAAAATAAGTCATTTCACCTATAGCCAATATGACATTTAAATGATGAGTTTACAGAAAATCAGCAAATGTAAGTTTGTGGAAAATTTAGTCATCTAAACCCATCTTGCACCTTCAGATTGAATTCTTCTAATTTGTGATATTGATTTTATCTTCTCAAGAATGTTATATTTCTTCTTTATGTTAAAAAAAAAATAATTTTAACTTATAATTTTTCATTAATATTTCAGATTCTTTTTAATATTGTTGTACTAATATATTTTATTACTTCACGTAGGTTCAACCAGTGCTTCGGAGTGCTAGGGGTATTGGATCGCTTACATGGCACTGATACAATGTTCCGCAACTCAAGGAACTATGCCAGACACACAACGATGTTGAGTTTGGTACCGGCACGAGAAATGTATCCTGATGAAAGAAAATGGAAACAATAAGTAAGTAATTATTTCCGTAGCTGTGAATACTGATGGTCAGCAAATATAAAATTTGTGGAATCCAAAAAAGTAATACGTTTGTATAAAGTAGAAAAGATAATTATAGCTGGAGCGATTGAATTAGATATTTTTGAGTATTTATTTTATTGGAAAATTCTCAATTATTCTACACTTCATTTAAACAAAATTATAATAATTAAAACATACTATACAGTATAGAAAAATCTACATTGTAACATTTTTTAGCAGATCAAATTGTTCAGATAGAAATCTTATCACTGCCCCTTTGACCTTGATAGAGAGTTCTTAATCCGTAACAAATTGTAATGTCATAGATGGGTTACTGATCTGAATCTGTGTCTAATTTTCAGCCATGAATTAGCCACAGCAATTAGTATAGTTTAGTTATTTAAACAAATGGTTGATGAAACTATTTAGTAAATTTTCTTTAAAAGGCAAAATATTTATGGGAATTTCCAGTTGTTTCATATTTCCAGTTGTTAAATATTAAATATATATGAGTATTGCAAAAAGTATATTCGGAGGCTTATATAACTCTGCTCATGACTTATGTTTGTTTATAGTTGTACTAAAACATGTTTCAAAACTGAGGCTGTCGAATCGTTTTTACGATTTATTAAATGAATCGTATTTATTGTCTTAACTGAATCAAACTATTATTTCTTTAAATTTTGATTATATTTTATTTTTAATAAATTAATTATGTAAAATTGGCGATAAGCACGACACTAACGATCCTATATATATAAAATAGGGTTTTTGTCAGCTACCATTTAATAATTTTTAAAAAAAGCTCTCATCGTTCGAAGACAAGTTTACGTCAACTATTAATTCTAGAAATTTAGTTTTTTCTACTAGATCGTGTGTAGTCGATGATTAATAAAGAAATTTGTCAATTGTCTTTAATTATTTTGTTAGTTTCAGAAAGTAATTACGTTGGTTTTAGACACTTTGATTTTCTAAGTGGAGCTAAATAAGAAATCATTTAGCGATGAGTGTTTCAGATCATGATTATTCTAATTCATGTAAATGTCTGTTCCAGGAGCGAAAGAGTTCAGTGCCATTGATGTCTTCAATTTATTTTATTTCCAATGGCTATTTAGAATTTAGTAAAGTATTTTAACAGAGAGCTTTCATTGTTTGCACTTATTACTAGTTTAGTCTTAACACGTTATAACGGAACTACACTCGGTTCCTGCTTGGATAGACCATTTTATAAAGCTTCAGTATTATGTTACAACTATCATTATTATTGCTATGAGTTTTATGTTTTAAGTATTTGTTCTTTTATTTCCATCCAATGGAAATAAGAGATTATAATGTTAGTTTTGACGTAAAATATTGACAAAGAAGTAGGTGAATTTACTTCAAATAATATCAGATTCCTTTAATGTGTGATAAACTTTTAACAAATAAAAAAGGTGCGAGTTAATTTTAAAGCATAAATTAGCTTTTTATTGTCTTTCAGTTTAGAACGTTTTAATTTTATATTACTGTTATAAATTTTTATTTATACATTTAAACTATCAAATGTTTTCCATGTACAATCTAAAGTAATATTTGAATGAATTTCATATATTATTACCTCAAGTTCTACAACATACTAGACTTGATTAATTTTAATGTAATTAGCTTAACTTAACAATAATGTTTACCAGTACAAAACAGTAAATCTGGTTGGAGTAGATAGTCTTCACATTCATTCACTGTACAAAATAAATGTATTCTGCCGAACTCAATAATTTGGTCATGTAATTAAGTTAACACTCCCATATTATGTATTGTTAAATGTTTGAGATACTTGTGAAGTGCAAAACAATATGGATGTTTGTTGAATTTTATTTATCACGTTCATTCTCCTAGTCTGTTGAACCGGTTTGGGAGCATTAATTACATTTTCCAACCGAATTAGCGGATGTAAATAGTGTTTAGACTGTGTACATATTTTCCATAAGAATATCTCTATAAATATTTACCATATACAATACATTACGTTAAGCCTATAAAAATACGATTATTTTCTTTATAAATGTAAATAAAGTAGGGGTTTTTCAATAAAAATCATTGGTACATTTCAATGATGTTGGTGTTGTATTGCATAAGAAAAGTTCTTTTAGAAAATAAAACTATAAAGAGATTATAATTAGCTCTCCAGATTTTGAACTATTTGGATATTATTTTGTGTTTTGAATTAATTTAAAACACCCATTTGACAAAAACTTACAAGTGATGCTAAAAAACACACATTTACAACTATGTAGAACCAAACTATTGTGCACCAAGTTGAATTTTCTTCGTATGAGAGAAAATCGATTTAAAAATTTTAATCAGCGTTACATCACTTCCTATTAAAGCTACAGTTATTGTTTTGAGAAACTTGTTGATACACATCAATAATTTTACTACCGTCACAAAACTATTTACTACCGTATCTTGTACAAATTATTACCTACTGATATGTGAATGCTATTTTATTGAGGAAAAGCATGAACACTTTTTCTCTGCCTTTCAGTTTTTCATTATCTCTTGTTTATTTCATTTCTTACAATTAATTGTTGTCATCGTTTATCTACAACTGTTGCTTTACATAGCATGACAGTCCCCAGGTTGTATGTTATGCTGCTGCTTAAAATTGAAGGATTGTTTTATTTATAAATAAATATAGTTGTCCTACCCTTCTTGGTGGAGGGGAATCTTATCAATTTTACTGGGTATTGTGATTAAATGCCACCAAATATAATAGTATTATATGAGTATAAGAACTGTTTACTCATTAAGGGACTTCTGAGTAAGATGATTAGTGAATTTTATTATTACCAGTTGCATTGGTATTTTATGAATTAGTGCTTAAGGAAAACTGCCTAGCAGTAAGATTTTTTTCCATTAAAAAAAGAAATGCGCTTTAATATTATTAGCTTTCTACAATTAAATCTTCAAACAAATAAATAAAAATTAAACATGTAATGTTTTAAGTCTGATTTAGAAATAAATGTTTTGTCACAGATTAATTAGTCATATGTTCCTGTATTTATTTGTGTTGTATTTATAACTATACATATTTGAACATTATAGTTGACACCATAAAAAATACAATATGTTACGCTTCTTTTATTATGCTTTAGGTTTAAATATTTAATTTATTATCTGTGCCTGTGAGGAATGCGAATGTGCACTGAATTCCCCCTTTTTTATGTTAACCTGTTCATTTTAGTCTGCCAGTTTAAAATTTTTGAATTAGCTTATAACACCAGAAAAAATGTAAAACACCAAAGAGGATCTTTGGCACACACTTTTTTAAATGATTTGTGAATATGATAAGGAATGCATTATGAAAACAAATTGAATACATAGCACTAATCAAAGAAGCAGCAGAGGAAACAAGCCTCATAAAAATTAAAGAATCCCACTATAATTTATGCAAAATGATGAGAGGAAAGCACTCAGTTAATGCAACGCCTGCACATAGCAATAATTTCCATGTACAGATGATCCTTACAGGTTGTAGGGTAGATGGGAGGTTTGTTGTAGCCGCATTTCAATTCTCTTATGTACACTCTTTCTTTTCAAATTACAATAGACTTGATGAATCACTATCCTTTTTTTATGAATTGTGATGGTTTCAGTTAATCCAAAAAGTAATCGGAAAGGGCTCTGCGTCAATTTTGAATCAGGTAGAATCTATAGCAGTAGGCCTAGTAGAGATAAACCCTAACTGAATGGCGTGGCACGGAGGGGGGGGGGGGTTAGTGTGAGAGACAGAGAACTTCTCCTCCACAGTTTCCCTCCAGTGGAAATGTTCTGAAGGTACACTCAAGTCTGTAAGTTTGCCAATAAATGGACATGGGCAGCCACGCCTGTTATATTATTTGGCTCCAATTTATAATTCATTGTCATTAAAAGATGTGATTGTCTTACAAAATTATGGATGGTTATTCTTTATTTTAAAATAGATATTTTTTAATATTATTATTTAAAATAATGTAATTAAAAATTTGGATTACTGTTTGTAATTTATTTCTTTTCTAATTACATTTAAAATGATAGATTAAAATAACAAATTAAATTGATTTAACAGCATAATATAACAGGACTAACATAATAATTACCCATACGGAAACTGTATACTAATAAACTTATAAGTTTGTTTGCCTTTAGACGATAAAACTCTGTAGCACGTAGAAGGAGAACTGAGAATGCTGAGCTGAGTGTGAATGGTGGGAATAGAATCTGTATTACATGCGCTGCTGGCACCATTTATCATGGGTTTAGGTCTAACTAAATATTTTTGATACAATATTTTTCTTCAAATCAAAAATTATCTGAGGTTTGTACAAAGTTATGGACCATTTTCTTTAAATTAACTTCATACAATAATTAAATATGTGGGTTAAACACTTAACATCATTAGTGCTTTTAAAATTGAAAAAGTTTATAGACGCTAGTCATGTTAAAAAATGTTAAAAATCAACCTATACACTTTATAAATTGTAATCTGTATATTATTTAACTGTATGGTATACTACAGCTATCTTGTCAGTGCCTGAAAAATTAAATTGGAATTTTCTAGTATCAATTCTTGTTTCTCACAGACAGTATGATTAGAGAACATGTTATGAAAAATGACAATATTATATGTTTCAACCTGTAATAAAAATTAAATAAATGAGTAATTTAGCATACATTTTACTATGTTGGTGACTGTTATTATGATAAACATGTTCACTATTTTAACACCTGAACTAAGTATTTTGTTTTAAGGGGTGGTTATAAAGGTAGTTGTGGTATTTTTATAATCCAACAAATAAAATATACTTTTAGAACATTAATTGTAGTTGTGACTTTTCACCTTGATCAAAAACTAAGTTCTTATGTAATCTGCATAGAAGCAGTGGCTAAGATAAGGGGGGTCCGACCCTCCCAAGTTTTAAGAAAAAGAAAAATTAAACTAAATATTGTTTCTAATCTAAAGCCAATAAAGTTAATAGGCTCATTCTATTGGCGAGAAGTTGATAGCAAGAATTCGTCACAAACGTTCATGCCTTCCTACTGTTTCATCTTTTACCAATTATATTCGTGCTGTTAGATAGGCGGCTAAATATATACATAATTTCTAATATATAAATAGAAATTATATAATTTTTTTTATATTATACTATCACAATATTTTACATGCCTCTTCAGTGCTGTTATCCCTCAGAAACTATATGTGTGACCTTTTTTAACTATATGTATGATTCGTTGAAAATCAAAGTGGTACGCTTTCCATAGCAAACTCTAAATCAATGGTATTTTTATTTTTGAACAATTTTCTATTCTTGCTTGTATTAAAACAGCTGATAACGGTAGTGTACCATTTAGTTGCTAATCAGCTGATAAACAATAGTAGTTGGTATGAATAGCTGTTTTCAGATGGTCACCGCAATGATTATTATCAGTTGTTTGGGATTTTACATATTGCGTTGATTACACTATCACATAAATGACTTACCTTTGTTGATATTTAATTTTGCACAACTCAATATTTTTGAATTGTTTATTTTTTTTCAAAACAAGTCGTTCTTTGTGTTTTTGAACAATAAGCCACGATTTTGAAAAGAATAAATTTTCTTCTGAAATAGTGTCTTTATTATAAAAAGACATTTCAGATTAATAAAGTCTGACATCTAAATTATAAATGCAAGATAAACAAAAAAGTTTTTAAAATTATTTATTCATCTTAACGAAACACTCAATTTGCTAAAAAAATTACTTTAAAAAAATTTTAATCACATTATGATGTTAAAAAAAATCAAAATAAAACAACATTCACTGGTGAGAAAAAAATCTTCACTCAGGAGGAACAGCATAAGAAAATCAGGCACGAGTATTGGTGGGTTAAATATTATAAGATTTTTTCTTTTAATATCCACCCAAGAAGAACAAATAACAGAATGATTTTAGTTAGTGAGAAAATTTATAGTAGCTAGCTGCCATTTTGTATTCTCATTTGGAGTAAATTATGTGATGATTTTTGGTTCACATACAGTGGTTTTGACTAGTCGGCACACCCAAACATGTTCGGTGGTTTTGTACCGATAGCAGTAGCTTTTGCAATTTTTCCTAAGGTTTGGAACTTATTATTTTTTTTTTTTTTTTTTTTCTATGACTGAGCTTTGTGATTTCAAATTTTTTGTTTCATTAGCTGCATTTGGACTTGGTGACTTTCTACAAAATAAGACTTTTAGAATGTCTTCATTTGTAGGGTGCTACTCGATGATCAGTTTTAAGTTCCCTGTCTTTATCTGACCCAACTTCAACTTAATTTATGCTTTAGTGTAAATCTTAACAATTTTAACTTATGTTAGTGACATCATTGACGAAAGAAATAGACTGTCTAAGGCAATGCATTTGCTGTAGATGCGCCTTTGCTGCTATCTGATGGGATTGTTTGCAAAAAGTGCTCGTACGACTGATTGGCATACTATTGCTCAGCTATTATTCACTTCAGCAAGTGCTGTGACTGTGAAAAGAAACGTGATGTAATTTTACTTAAAGAGAAAGTGGCTTCACAGGGTCAATAGTAATAAATAATTGATCTTATTATCTTTTGTAAAAACATAAAAAGGATTAATTAATAATTAAGAACAAATAATATAACATTTTTATATGTACAAACATTTCAGTAAATTGTTTTTTCAATCTTAAGAGGGAAGTTTTTGGCCCATTTGCTTTATATTATATTATGTTGTTTATTGTATATATTAATATATCATGCTTTATATTATGTTCAAAAATATTTAATTCAACAAATTCAAGAAGGTATAGCAATAAAAATGCTTCAATTTTTAAGGTGATTTCTTTCAACTGAACAAGAATTTAGAATCCATTTTCCCTATTACAGTTATTTTACGTGGAACTAAACAACACTTTCAGGAAAGTAACATGGCTGAATGAGAATGAAATATTACAAACAGCTTTCACCAGACATATGGAATGAGTAGCCACCAAAAACAAATTTGAATAACTGTACGATGGAGGGACAGGCAGTATATTTAATCGCAAAACTCATGTTAAAATCACAACCCAAGTCTTCAGGATCGCCTGCTACCTTTACGTAACAGATCTGAGAATGGTGGTTAGTTGTAGGTGGTAAAACAAATCTCCATTCGCCCAAGAATGTGATAGTTCAATAAAAGTATTACCCGTTGTTGCCACGTGTTTTCTTGAAAAATAATTTAAATAGAACATTTAAAATGTTTTCAACATTATTTTTCACTAATTTGCAGTAAACAAATTTGCTTGCTACCTACAATATTGTACCTTGTGAAACATATTACGTTTTTTTCATTAATTGGCCAACAATTGTAAGAGGCCTACTTCCTTATTTTTCCAAACCTCAAAACTGATTTTATTTTTTTATGTTCTTGTACATTGTCATTCAGCTGCATTAGCAGATTATACAATAGCTAATCTGCTGTATTTGTGTTAAAATATTATTTTAAACACATCTTAGTTTGACCTTGCAAGAATATATGGGTTTAAAACGTCAGCATATACAGGGTGTCACAAAAATTGTATATGTACATTAACATATACAGAATTGTCTATTAACCCTTTGTTCTCAGATCAGTTTTTCAGAAGCATTCCTCACAGACCATGTGTCCACTTCAGTGGACACAGTCATTTTCCCTCCAGGTCAGATTTTATTTTTGCTGTCTTGTTCCTCACAGCTCATAAATAAGCCCACTTAAGTGGTCACACTCAAATTTCATGAACGCTCTCAAATCCACTATACTGGCCAGATGTTAATAATGTTTAAAAAATATTAAATTTCTCTCTATAAAATGCTACAATCTGTTTGTGAAGTTTCAACTAATGATCACGTGACGTGTTTATTTTCCTCAAAACATATTCAGTTTTAACCTCTTTTATTGATGGTGCTGAGCTAAATGAGACAACCGATGCATCCACTAAAGTAGACATTCGATCTGGAAGGAATATGTAAATGTAAACTATTACACGATGTTTCAGAATGAGTTCTCCTCCTTCAAAGTGGACTTTGAAGTGCTAATGGTCAGATTCTATGTCTAATTTTAACAAAACATATACTATTTTTTTCAAATTTGGCTTAGTGTTTATCTGTCATTTCATGTGTTTTACAACAAAAACTAATAACTCAAGAACCGTTTGACTGATTGACTTGAAATTTTGCATTCACATGAAAATTATTTAACTGCACAAAATAGCCTTTGAATTATCACTAGCCATTGCAAAATTGTGGCAATTTAAAATGTTTATCTCCAAATTACTTACAAACCAAAAATCATTTTAAACTTTTAAATGGCCACCATTTTAAAATGGCGAAGGATAATGGTTATTTTTCTGCTGCTTAATAATGTTGACATAAAAAAACTGCAAAATTTTAAGTCATTCGGGCAAACCATTCATGAGTTATTAATATTTTTTGTAATATTTATAATAATATGTATAATCTTTTTTGTTATCCTTCATTTTTTCCTCTTAATTAGGTGCTGAATCAGAAAACTAACAGCTAGGAAACCTTTCATTTATTTTTTTTATACCCTGTATATTATTAAGATAAGTTATAAATTCACAGTTTTCTGACCAAAAAAAAAAAAAAAAAAAATGTTTATATCGACACTCAAAAATCAAGGTAAGTTGTTAGGGATTGTCTATTACAAAGAAGAGACTACTGAGTATAGCATTAACAAGAAACATTTATTAAACAGAAAAATAGTAGTAAACACACCTCTAAGTTATAAATTATATAAATAAAATTAATACAAAAATAAACATTCAAAACAAAACCAATTTTTACAAAGAAATGTTTGAAGGCACAGTGATTATAAAAACATTAGAGACAATAATACAAGTTTGTTTACTAACATTCAATATATTTCGATGTTACTGCACTTAAAATTTTCGAAAGAACGTTATTGAATCAATGTGTACATATTTTACAGTGTTTGAATACACTGTTTCATCATTTTATTTGAATCTAAAATAATTTGTTATATATAGTACAAATGTTATATGGAATTAAATATTCAACAAAAAAAAATATGAAAATTATTTCTTTATACAAACATTAACATGTTATAATTTTTTGGCCAAACCATTGATT
Source organism: Stictocephala bisonia (assembly GCA_035578905.1). Taxonomy (NCBI): domain Eukaryota; kingdom Metazoa; phylum Arthropoda; class Insecta; order Hemiptera; family Membracidae; genus Stictocephala; species Stictocephala bisonia. Next base: position 1,250,855 of record JAQJVL010000017.1, on the reverse strand, counting down.
TTTTTTAGTACTAATACAGTATTATAAAATTATAGTACATCCCAAACAGACAAATTTTGGTAAGTGGCCCATACTATAAAAATTGATCTTAAATAAGTTTAAGTTACCTTAAGTTTAAATATCAATAAACTACATTGGATCGTGAGTACAAGCTGAAAACTGTTATTGTCAAAGTTACATGAGTACAGGAATAAGAAGAAAAACAATGGTTTAAAAAAATAAACTACTGGTTTACATTTTAATGCAGGATCTGTTGTGATTTAATTTATTAGGCTTTGGACACTGTTATAAAGTTACAATGTTCAAAGAAGCAGTAGATATATATAAACCCAATATTCAAGCAGACACTCAGTATTTCACTTGTTGAATCAAGTTCACTCACAGAACTTCAAGCCAAATAATGAGAAAAAACTAGTCAAGCACATGACTAGCTTTTTTTCATTATTATCATAAAACTGATCAGCATTTAATTATAATTTTATTGCTGATCATTTTGTCAACAAAATGCTGACACTATATACTGTATAACAATTATCTTTTACAGCAATAAATGAATAGGCCAAATTTAGTATCATTTAACATCTGTGATACCAGGGCGTGGACGAGTTCTGAGTATCCCTTCAAACTTTGAGATTATATTTATTTCAAGGTAATGTTTTTTTTGTTTTTTTTTAATTCTGTGCTGTTTTAATGGACTGCTTTGTATTTTATTAATAAACATGTTTTAATATTAAATATTCATAAAAATTAATTCATGTCTATTGTTTTTAGAGATAAAACAGACACAGAAGTCATAAATTACGTGTTTGAGGGAAATTTGGTTAAAAAAATTGTTGTTGTTGTTGGCTCTCAACACTTTAAAACACATATTTTTGCTGTTGTGCTGAATAATAGTACAAGTTGTCTGTATAAAGAATATCAAAACAGTAGGCTTAGACAATTATTTTATGCTTTTCGTTAGTTTCCTAATGTAATATTATACATAGTCTTTGAATTGGGGGTTATCTAGGTGAATAGTATTAATAAATCACAACACAAAAGTGATTACAAATAAAGATATGGAAGGTATGAATAATAACTATGAGTGAATTGTTTGATGGGAATAAATTTTAGATATTAGACACGTTTTATTTCTAATGTTAGTGTAAACAATAGTTTTCAAATATAAAAAAGTCGCTGTTAACTCAACAGATTTTAGAACTAAACAAATCCTTTTAAAAACTCTAAATATACTATCCATATTTAATAAAAAAATTTAACTTCTTTTTTAAAATTATAGACTTATTACACATGGTCTATAGTTGTTAAGTTAAAAATGGCCCCATTTAATTGGAAGGTGTCACTATGAAAATGAACAAAATATATTTGTGTACGGTACTTGAATGAGTGCTAGAATGTGAGTTCTGCTTGTTCGTACCATGAATGGGGGGCAATTGGTCATGTAGTTGAGTTCCTCCTTCTGCCAATATACTAATCAAGCCCCACAAAAATTCATTATTTAAATAGTCCCCATAGGCTACATAGAGCAACCTATAACAATTCCTTTGTCATAACAAACATGTTTTATCTTTCTTTTCTTTGGTTCATGTGGCTTTTTATTTTAATATGAAATTTAATACTCAAAAGCATGGCAAAAAACAACAGCAAATATGAGAAATATTTCTAATTGTTGTTAAAAATGTAGCTTAATTAATTTGTATTTATTCTGTTTATTACTGTTTTAACGATTATGCATAAATTAAATTAAAATAAATGTACATTTTTTTATTTCTGGAAATTATTATAGACAATACAGTTTTCGTTATTGCGTATTTAAATAGAACAGTAAAAGGGTCATATTGTATTACGGGTTCTTAATTGATCAAGAAGCAAAATTACGATCATCCTAAGATAAGAATTTATGGGTATTTTCAATGTCAGCACTGACTAGGCCTGTTTTGGTACACTGTATGAAGAAATAATGATGTTATGTGGACCTTAGCAGCCTGGACCTGTGTGTAAAAACATAAGGGCTCTCATATCAATTCTATGTGTACACAAGTTTGAAAAAACCTATAAATCACCATGCATACGAACGGTTTTATTTTATTCAGTCTTCCCACTGATCAATAGATATGTTTCAGGGTGTCTCATAGCGACCCTTCTCAGATATAAGACAGAAAATTATTATAATATATACATAAATAGATGGGAAAATATTATTATTGGGTTGAAAGAGATGGTCCAGTCTATCATATAAAATATGGCTAGGAATACCCATTTATTGTATATTTGAAGTTGGTAGAAAGGCTAAATTATGAGTCATGTCCATTCTTTAATCATTGTGTCTACATAGAATGGGTGGTTTTAGACTCAAATTGAGAGAGCTTGTACATTCCTGGCAGTGGCGTAAATACGGGGGGTGATCAGGGTGAATCTATCACCCCCCAAAGACTAAAAAAAAAAGCCCGTACGCAGAAGGAGTCCTGCGTAACAAAAGCGAATTTCATATTAAAAAACAAAAAAAGGGATATAGTCAGTGGTTACCGACTATTGAGTACCCTACAACATTTGTTATCATTATTTTTGATGTCATGTTTAAAAACCTTTTAATAGATTCGTGGTAAAAAACTCGAACCAAAAACTGTTGCGAAATATTGTTGCTAAATGAACATGTGCTACTTGAGTTTTGATTTGAGTTTTAATGCATTTTTTAAGTTTATTCACAGTTTTATAGTCCAAGAATGTTGTTTGTGCAGCTAGCGGGATTTCTTTTTGTACGAAAACGCTCCATACTAACACACACATGTGAGAAGTAAAACAGTGGTCGCGTAAACACCGGCTGGAGGGAAACAATGCCACTATCGGGTAGTGGAGGGAGAGGGATGTGACTCACCGACTCACGAATGTTTCTAAAAATAGCTCCCTGCTATCGTTCTACTTCTCATCATAACTCATAAGTCCCTCTACCTGACACCTGTTCGGTTCGTCGTATTTTCGCTTCAGTGACCAGTGTTGTTGAGTGTGCGGGTAATTACTGCTATTGACAGTAATCGACTGTGGTTTTAAATGACGGTGGATTATTATTTTAAATTATTATAGTTTTCAACCTGTTGTCATGTTTACCAGATAGCCTGTGCGTATTGGCGTTATTTTTGTTGAATAATGGCGGCCAAACGAAAAGGCCAGTGTTTAATATCGGACATTTTCAAAACTAGAAAAGTAGAGGACTGTTCTTTGGCTGAACCTGAAAGTAGTGAACCTGATCAACTTCAACAGCCTTTACTACCTGCAGTAAGTTCATCCTGTTCAAGTTCATCAGTAACTGACGACACAACAACTTTTAACCCGAATGACATAGGCCTTTTTTTAAACAAAGTCATACAAGACGAGGACAAAGTTAAGCTTATTCAAACGTTTTGGCAACCCCCCTCCACCTACAAGTTTCCTGTGCTGGAGAAATTTCAGAAACGAAAGTTAAAATTCCAGTATTCGTGGTTAAGCAAATATCCGTGGCTTGTTTACTCGGAAAAAGAAGAAGGAGCTTTCTGTAAATTCTGTTTCCTATTTGCCAAACACGGAGCAGGAATAAATAGCCAAGAACTTGGGTCATTGGTGAAAAATAAATTCACGAACTGGGTGAAATCCCAAGAGGTATTTAAAAGCCACGCTCATACCGAATATCACAATGCGTGCATTACAGATTTTCAAAATTTAAAAAAGACTCTGGAAAACAGGTCGTTGGAGATAATCAATCAAGTTAATACAGCACGCAACGACGCTATCCTTAAGAATAGACGAAACCTAAAACCGGTAATTGAAACCATAATATTGTGTGGACGGCAAGAGCTTGCCTTGAGGGGACACAGGGACTCTGGAAATGTTGAGACGGAGTCTTTGTGTAGTGAAAAGAATGAAGGGAACTTCAAAGCTCTTTTGAGGTACAGAAGCCAAGGTGACAAAGCTCTGAAAGACATGTTAGACGGGAGTGGAAAAATTAAATACCTTTCGCCTCTGTTACAAAATGAAATAATTGAATCTTGTAATCGCGTTATACAGACAAAACTTGTTGAGGAAGTGAATAATGCGACTTATTTCTCAGTGCTGGCAGACGAAACTAGTGATGTTTCCAACGTGGAACAGATTTCTTTGTGCGTTCGGTATGTTGAAGTGAACACCGAAAATCACACACACACTGTAAAAGAACAATTTCTGCAGTTCGTACCAACAACTGAACTCACAGGAAAAGCCTTGGCAGAAACAATTTTAAATAGTTTAAACAGCTTTGGGTTGAACATGAATGGTTTAAGAGGACAAGGTTATGATGGGGCATCAGCAATGTCCGGTCAGTACAACGGTGTCAACAAATTTGTGCAAGACAAACATCCATTGGCTTTGTATGTACATTGTGCGGCCCACTCGCTAAACTTAGCAGTAACTAGAGCATGTGAGGTCCCTGATATAAGCAACTGTCTCGGTACAATCGAAAAATGTTACGTGTCTTTCAACACACCCAAAAGACAAGCTATCCTAAACGATGTCATTGAAAAATCAGAAATGGATCCAAATGTAAAAACCTTAAAAAGGTTGTGTGCCACGCGATGGGTGGCGAAGTATGATGCAGTTCGAGATTTTATGCATATTCTTGATTTCATCCTGGAATCTTTGGATGTAATTTCCTCTTGGAAGGACGGATCAGGAGCAAACAGCTTGAAGTGGGCAATACTAAACATAGATTTTGTCGTTGCTGTACATGTTATCTCTAATGTTTTTGCTTTCGGAATGCCGTTGTGCAAGGAATTGCAAAGGGAAACATTGGACTTAAAAGAGGCTGTTGTAATGGCTGAAGACTTAATATCAGAGTTGAGTCTTAAGCGATTGAAAGCCGAGGAAGAGTTTTGCCTTATTTTCAATCAAGTGAAAGCCCTTGCATTAGACTTAGGTATGGAGGTGAAAATTCCGAGACTATGTGGGAGACAAATGAATAGAAGTAATGCACAAGCAAGTATGTCCAAAGACCTAACTGAACATGATCGAGTAGAAGAACACTTTAGAATCAATCTATTCCTCCCGTTTATTGAATTTTTCATTCAACAACTCGAGGAAAGATTCAAAAAACACAAAGCAGTTTTTGAGGGGTTCCAATGCTTGTTCGATCGGGAGCCCAACAATGAAACGAAAACCAAGCTGGACGCTTTAGTTCAGTTTTATGCAAAGGACGTTTTCTCTAACACCGAAGACATCTATGTGGAACTGAAAATGTGGAGAAAAGAAATCAACAGAACCAAAAATCAGACAGCTTTGAAGTCGGCTCTTTCCAGCCTCGATGCGTGTGAAAAAACATTGTACCCCTCCATATACCAGCTGTTGAAAATCCTGTGCACAATGCCTGTAACGACATGCACTCCAGAGAGGACCTTTTCTACATTAAAGAGAATTAAAACATACCTCAGGAACTCTACTGGACAAGTAAGTGTAACTCATTTATAAAGTTTATTTATACTATTTTAACTTTGAATCAGATGTAAGATTTTATAGAATAGGTTCTCGATACTTAGCCAATGCATATTATTCGCTGTCAGTATCAAAAGCTACTACTTGTGGATTTTAAAAATATCAAACTTAATAGGATCTGCCCAACTTTCATCAAGTTAAGTTCTGATAACAACATCTTGTTCAGCCAGCCATAAATAAAAACTCTTTTATTAGATTGTTCAAGTAGTTAAAAGAAAGTGTATACATTTTGATGAAACAAAATATATCTTTATAACTTGAATATTATTATAATAATTATAATTTGTTACAGACACGACTCAATGGACTGGCGATGTTATCAATTCATAGAGAAATTGGAATCACTGTTGACGAGGTGATAGACGACTTTGGAAAAAAACCAAGAAAGATTGACTTTGTAATCTAGTTCTCAAGTTTGAGAGATAAGTGTGAAGCTTAATAAATTGTTTAATGCTGTATTGGAAGTTATTTTTTACACCTTGATAATTAACTAACATTTTTCATAATGTACTAAAGATTGAGAAGAAGGCAACCAAGAAGTTGTAAACTTAAATAGTATCAAAGTGTGTGGTCTCATTTCAAAGTGGTCTCATTTCTTTAATTTTTCAATTGTTTTTATTTTTGAGACTGCTAATTTCTGTATGTTAACAGACCTCTTGCCCCGATATTACAAAATATGTTTCGTTGGCCAAAATTTCAATTTTACTAAACGTTTACACAAAATCAACTACTTTATCTAAAATACAGGAATAACCCAAATATGTCTGGCATAATTAAAACACAAAAATTTTGCTGACGTTCAAAAAGCATCAAAAACCACTATTTAGCAAATATATTTTCAACACATTTTCCGGGGGAGTACCCCGGACCCCCCTTTGAGTTGCGCCCCCCAAACCCCCTATCACCCCCCACATGTCATTCCTATTTACGCCACTGATTCCTGGTGACAAAACATTTAAAGCAGCATCCAAATGAAGAATCAGTGTCTTACTTTTTTGTTTAAAGTAAGATCTGTAAACACATTTAGCTTAATAATGCATTTATGAATATGATAAAGTAGGATAGTTTTTATTCTCTGCTGAAAGCTTACAAATTTGAATGGTGTGCTATCCAAAAAGTACATGTATCTCAGGAAGTTATCCAAGAAATATGAGAGTGTTAAGATTGATAAGGATGATTAAACTTATGATTAATTTTACCGCAATACCCGTTAACTGATAACACTTATTTCAATTTCTGGTTATATATGAAGAGATTTTGAAAACAGAAACATGGTGATCTCATATTCACCCAAGACATAGTACATACTAATGACATAATGTCCACTGCTTTCTTCAGATAAGGGCGCACCAAGCTTGCTGATTATAATTATGTTGTTGTTCTTTATAATAAATGTGTCTCCTCTTTGCTACAAAATTAACAGTTGGCAGTGTATTGCTAATGATTTGTTGTGAACAAAACGTCTTCTGACTAAATGAACTTACATTTGTTTTAAGTTTGCCAGTTTCATAACACACATATTTTATCATAAAACCATGAAGCTGAGGAGAAAGTGTTTTGATGCAATTTTACAATCAGAGCTTTGTAGAAGTATCAGTTCAAAACAGAATTCCACCAAACACCTATACCAGGATTGCAACTGCTTTAACTGACAAAGAAATGAAAGTTTTGTAATGAAGTATTTATTTTGACATAAAGAAAAAGGGAGGTTGAATCTCAGATTAATGAAATTCGACTTTTCATATAAGGTAAGCTTATTATTTTGAAACAATGTTACAGTTTTAATATTTTTATAAAATAAAATCTGTAATAGGTTTATACATGTAGATAATTCATACTATTGTAACTCTTAATATTTTTTGTAATTACGCAGTTTCCAAAAAAAAAAGTAGAAAACTTTCTTTTGAAATGAGTCATGAATGGACAAAATTTTCATGACTGATACTTGTTATTCTGCAGAACTACTTGCTACTTTTGTGGCAAATCATAATTAGCAGCCACTATGCCATCATTATAAACACCAACTATGGTATACATAAAAAACCAGTTTTGCATACATTTTTGTGGAGGAACACAAATCTTGAATTTTATAGAAGGATATGTTATGTTCGGTTAAGTTTGTGAAAAGTGGGTAACAATTTTTTTTTTTTTTTTTTTTTGCAGCATAACACTTTTTTTATGCTGGACATATTTTTCTATTTCATGTCCAGCATAAAAAATATGACGGTTGAAAAGTAAAAAAAAAACATTTTTTAATCAATTTTTAAAAATTTTTCTTGTAAAAGTGGAGTTTTCTGGTTTTACAACGAAAAACAATTATTTCTTGCGTTTCAATAATCTCGTCTAATAATCTAACTAAATTTCACCACTCTGAAACAATAAATTTTAATTATTTTGAGGTGAGTGGAAACTGCATGATTACAGTGGCTTTTAAATTAAATTAAATAAATATTGTGATTTTTATAAACTTTTTCCATAGTCAACAATTTCATTGCCTTTATTTAGCACTATTTCCATTTATTTGTTTTGGAAATATAAACCCTTTAAGTTATAACCCACACATTTTTACACTCCACTTACAGTACAGTAGCCTAATACTTCCATGTGGATACATATATCCTAAACAATATCAACACATATGCCCGAAGGTTATTCTTTAAGGCATTCTTTGAACATATACCGTACAGGGTAACATTTAAATTGCTCCAAAGTGAATGTATATTTTAAAATGAACAGTATCCACATGGTAGTGTGAAACAGATGAAACACTTGCTTCAAAATTTTGACTTTTTACTTCATTAATTGTTACATTTTTCAGAATTGCAACCTTAAAGTATGCAGCAATTTAATCATTATACATCCCTTCAACAAGAAAATCCATTCTACGATAATGCCTCCTGTCCCAATATTCCCCAGCCCTTCTATAAAATATTAAAGCACCAAAAACAGAAAACCAAATGCCTATAACAATTACAATACCTATAATAACATAGTCTTCCCCAGTTGTTGAAGTTTTGATGATTGTATACGTATCAAATTCATTTGCATCTCCTAGATCAGAAACAACTTCAGGCTTTTTGGCCTGTATGATTTGATGAGTAACTTCTTCATAAGGAGGAGTTGTCTGAATGGTTGAATTATGTTTGACTTCAGTTGAGTTAGATTTGGAAGATATTTTAACAGGAGTAGTTGTTGGAGATTCTAGAAGAGAAATATTCCCAGGAGAAATATTACTTACAGACTGTGCTTCTGAATTGTCAACACCTTTACGAGGAACGACAGATGAGCCTTGATGAGCAACTCCTTTTCTTCCTTTGGAACCTTTTGAGTGACTTTCTCCTTCTGATTCAACATTTAAATTACTTATCAAAGTTGCGGACTTTTGCTGAGAAACACCTCCACCTTCTAAAGCATATTCTGATATTTTACTTTCAAGTTTGGTTTCAGGGTTTTCAATGTCTGTAGGTTTGATAATAGGTGAATTTAAAGCTTTATTTTTGTTTGCATTATTTTCACTCCCACTGTCTGATACACTAGCCTTTTTAAATAGAGAAACAGAATTGTCTATGGTAAGGACAAAGTTACTGTACAATGTTAAAACTAACAAAAACACAAGGCAAATATGATTTACCATGGACATTTTTATCCTATTCTACTTCTATTATTTATCCTTAACACTTTCCAAACGGAATTTCAAGCAATGCGTACAATTTAACTTTATAGAACAAAATTATTAACTCTTACGCTGTTTATATTTGTGGTTAAGTCCAATGTCCGTTTACTGTTTTTGTAAAACTAAATCACTTGAAATTTTTTTACCCTCTACCAAAGTACACAGACAGACGATCAGATCGAGAACAAAGTTGAAACTGTCAAAAACACATGACAACAAAGAGAGTAAAATTTATGTCTAGACCAAAGAGGACTGCCATTTGGGCTCAAATGCTTAACAACTTGTTGTATAACATTTATTTTGATTTACATTCCTTAGTTGAACAATTGGCATATGTAGGGTTTAATAATATAACGTGGGTTAGCACAGGACAACGACATCGTTAGCATTGCTTTATAAATACTGTATTAAAGAAATTATAATAGAATATCTCAGATATAGTGCCTTCAGTCTGTATATATTATTACTATTACCAGTTTCCAAGTTAATAGAGAAGGTGGTAACCAAACAATTAAAACATTTTATAGAAACCAATAGTATTTTATGCCACATACAGTATGGATTAGGAAAATAAATCCACGAAATTAACCTTAATTGATTTCACAAATGATATGGTCGAGGCCGGTCAGACGGTGGTAAATTGTTTTGCTGATTTGTCGAAGGCTTTCGACTCTATAGACCATTTCATACTTCTTGAAAAATTAGCTGCCATAGGAATAGAGAAAACTGCACTATCATGGTTCCTCTCATATTTATCAAACCCCTTCAAAGTTACCGAAATATCAAAAAAAAACTCAACAAAATTAAAGCTGTGCATTCTTCATAAAAAATAACCTGTAGCATTCCCCAGGGATCTGTATTAGGACCCATCCTCCTTCTTATTTATATAAATTAAATAACACATGCTGTTCCGGTAGATAACCTTTTTCTTATTGCTGACGATACAACGTTAATTACTAGAGAAGACGATAATTTATAAATCTAGATAAATTAAAATCACAAAAAAGTATATATTTGCTTTCAAACTCAAAGAAAAATCAATTCACACAACAATAAAATTCCCACACTTAATTTAGGAAATGAAACAATAGAACATTCCACATCAGCAAATTTTTTAGGAGTGACACTGGAGGGTGGATTCAAGTGGAATAAACAATTAAATAAATTGGAATATTCTATGCCAGAGGACTTTTTCTCTTAAGGAGAGTAGCCTCATTGGAAGTGTTTCGCTATCAAAAGTCGTTTATCATGGGCTTTTTGAACAACATATTTCTTATTCAATAGTATTATGGGGAGCAGGTAAGGGGAACTTGCAAAAGATATTTCTATGGCAAAAGAAAGCAGTCAGGTATATTCTTATCATGCCGGTTAACTCTATTTGTAGAGAAGCCTTTAAAGACCGTCCCAGGTTTTTTCATTTTCAAATCAATCCTCTACATTAAAAGCCAAAATATTCAACCGACTTTTACTAACCATCAGTATAATACTCGATTTAAGGGCACTCATGAAAAGTACCATAGATTAATTTTGTTTGAAACTAAGCCAAAATACATTGGTATTAAGCTCTATAAAGCTCCTCCAAGGGGATTACGAGACATTATTGCATTTCAAAAATTCATATACAATTTAAAATCTTATTTAGTATAACCATAGACCTTCTGGTATAATGAAGGTCTATGGTATAACTAACTCCAGACAATTTAGAGGTTTTCTTTCAATCTAAAGGACTTGAATTTGATAATTGTAATTGAATATTTATCCTTCCTATAAGTGTGACCCTTTCTGGTGCACCTTGATCTATCCAAATTCCCCTCCTGTGGGACTACGGATGGAAATAACAAGTAAGTAAGTAACCTTCTATTATACTAGAAGGTCTATGCTACTACCATAAGGTATATGCCCTAATCATCAAATTCCATCCTCATATAATATAATACGTGAAGCCGTTTTTTTGTCAACGCAACTCCTCCTTTTTTTCTTAACCTATTTAAACGGTTGAGGTGTCAAAAAATTATGTCTTTTCGTAGTTGTGCAATAAGGCCTTATTTCTTAGAATGTTTCACCCTGAAGGGCATGGGAAGCCCTCAACGTTCGTTTTTCGGCTATAAGAATAACATATAGAGAGATACTTTTCTATGAATCGAAAATAAACAGCTGTTCAAATTTAAATATTGATTTACAGAAAGTTTTAACACCTTTTGAAATGAAAACAATGGTGCTTGTAGTACTGCTGATGTCAGATCTTTCATAAAGTTAAAACTGTTCAACTTTACTTGCCCCTCAACTAACCGCACTTTTTAATAAGAGTCTTCATGCCGGGGTCTTCCCCAATGCACTCAAAGAAGGCTATGTCGTGCCCATCCATAAATCTTCATCCAAGGGAGAGGTCACTAATTACCGACCAATTGTTATTCAACCTGCTTTGGGCAAAGTTTTTGAGTGCCTTCTCATTGACAAACTTATTTTCCACCTAAAAGCTCTGATAATCCCTTAACAGCACGGATTTGTATCGGGGAGATCGTCTCTCACCAATCTAGCTCTCCTCCAACATTTAGTCACCTCTACTTTAGCTTCAGGAAACCAGGTCGACTGCATATACTTAGACTTTTCGAAGGCGTTCGACACCGTTAGCCATGAACATCTTATTGCAAAGTTGGAGGGGTTTGGGATCAGAGGCAGTCTACTCAGATGGTTCAGCTCTGAGTCTGATCTGGCAGATCTCTAAAAGTCAAATTCAAGGATGTATTGCCTGATCCATTTGTTGCTCTATCTGGAGTTCCACAGGGCTCTCATCTCGGGCCTCTTCTATTCTGCTTGTTCATCAGTGGTGTGGTGGATGTACTCGACTCCAACTGTCTCCTGTTTGCTGACAACTTAAAGATTTTTAGAATTGTTCGCTCGGATGAGGACTGCTTTCGACTTCAGAGATGTCTTCGGCGTGTCGAGGATTGGTGTACCTATAATACATGTACAGTAGTACTGACCCACCCGCCCACCCATACACGTAAAATGGTACTGACCCACCCGCCCACCCATACACGTACAGTGGTACTGATCCACTCGCCCACCCATAACGGTGGTAATGACTCACCCGCCCGCCCATACACGTACAGTTGTATTTACGTGTGTTATCGGTACAACAATAAGTACCGATTGTTGGCTCAGTGGTATTGACCCACCCACCCAATCATACACGTTCAGTGGCATTGACCCACCTATCCATACACGACAGTGGTACTGACCCACCCACTCACCCATACACGTACAGTGGTATTGACCCACCCACCCATACACGTACAGTAGTATTGACCCACCCTTACACGGACAGTGATATTGACTAAAACAGAACTTTGGGAAGCCCTCTCTTGATCAGACCGCTCACTCATACACGTACAATGTGGTATTGACCCACCCGCCCACCCATACACATACATTGGTAATGAGAGGTATGGGTCAATACATGGATGGCCTCCAAAAATCAACATTGTTTTCATACAATTACCAGTTGTCAAGGTATGTAATTGACCTTACATTACATGCTTAAGAAACAAACACAACGTTTTGACAGTTATAACAGGCTTCTATCGTCTTCAAGTGAACTAGTCTTACTAACTTAGCCAATACCTAAAACCACCTATCCACCCATACACATACCGTTGTATTGACCACCCGCCCACCCATACACGGACAGTGATATTGACCCACCCTCCAGCTCATACATGTATCGTGGTATTGACCCACCCGCCTACCCATACACTCACCGTGGTATTGACCCACCCGCCCACCCATACACGTACCGTGGTACTTACCCACCCACTCACACACGTACAGTGGTACTTACCCACCCACTCACACACGTACAGTGGTACTCTACGTAAATTAATATAGTTATATATTATACGTAAACACGTAGTTATTATACGTAAACAGTATAGTTTTGTATTAATATTACATTATACTGACAACTTACCATGTTTAACGGCCATAATGCTTACAGTGAAGAGCGTGTAATACTTCAGTCCTCGGGTGAACGGACTATGAATTAATTGAATAATCAGTGTATTTTTAGCCACATATATATTATTAGTACGATTTGAATGTACCAACAGACAACACTGGTAATGTAATATATATATATATATATATATATATATATATATATATATATATATATATATATTGACAGACGCCATAAAACACACACAACTTTAGCCACCCACTACTTACACTTACCCGCCCACGCATACACGTACAGTGGTACTAACCCACCCGCCCACCCATACACGTATGGTAGTACTAACCCACCCGCTCACCCATACACGTACGGTAGTACTAACCCACCCGCCCACACATACACGTACGGTAGTACTAACCCACCCGCCCACACATACACGTACGGTGGTACTGTACCTGTATCAATATCACTATCACTGTACCTGTATGCGTGGGTGAGTGGGTCAATACCACTGTACGTGTATGGGTGGGCGGGTGGGTCAATATCACTGTACGTGTATCGGTGGGCGGGTGGGTCAATATCACTGTACCTGTGTGGGTGGGTGGGTGGGTCAATATCACTGTACCTGTATGGGTGGGCGGGTGGGTCAATATCACTGTACCTGTATGGGTGGGCGAGTGGGTCAATAACACAGTAAAATATTAGTTTAGTAATATTTTACTATTAAGAAAAACCAACCCCCATACAGTGGTATTGACCCACTCGCCCACCGATACACGTACAGTGATATTGACCCACCCGCCCACCCATACACGTACAGTGGTATTGACCCACTCGCCCACGCATACAGGTACAGTGATATTGATATTGATATTGATACAGTAATCACCACTGTACGTGTATGGGTGGGCGGGTGGGTAATCACCACTGTATGTGTATGGGTGGGTGGGTGGGTCATCACTACGTAAAGGTCAATGCCACTGTACGTGTATGGTTGGGCGGGTGGGTCAATGTCTCTGTATGTGTATGGTGGGCGGGTGGGTCATTACCATTGTACGTGTATGGGTGGGCGGGTGGGTCAATGCCACTGTACGTGTATGGGTGGGTGGGTGAGTCAATTAAGGGATTAAAAATAAATTCTGGCTTTAATAATTAGTTTTTGTTAACATTACCTTATTGAAAGTAACATCAATCTCAATGTACGTGTATGGGTGGGCGGGTGGGTCAATCTCAATGAACGTGTATGGGTGGGCGGGTGGATCAATCTCAATGTACGTGTATGGACGGGTGGGTGGGTCAATCTCAATGTACGTGTTCATACACGGGTGGGTGGGTGGGTCATCACCACTTCATACCACAACACCACTTTACGTGTATGGGTGGGCGGGTGGGTGTATGCGTTGGTAGAAATACAAGTGAGCTGGACATGCTGAGACATAAATACACGTTGTCAATACCACTGAACGTGTATGGGCGGGCGGGTGGGTCAATACACTGTATGTGTATGGGTGGGCGGGTGGGATACGTGGTATCTAATATGCAGTTTTGAACACAAATAGAAAATAGTCTTAAAATTGTGTTTAAAGTGCAACACCAGGGTTTAACGACTCTGTATGTTCAATGTATGTACTAAGGATTTTCTTAGTACCACCGTACGTGTATGGGTGGGCGGGTGGGCGGGTGGGTTAGTACCACCGTACGTGTATGGGTGGGCGGGTGGGTTAGTACCACCGTACGTGTATGGGTGGGCGGGTGGGTTACTGTCAGATGCATTGATGGCAGGGTACTAAATGCCACCGTACGTGTATGGGTAGGTGGGTGGGTAAATGCCACCGTACGTGTATGGGTGAGCGGGTGGATTATCGGTCGATTATAATGTACTATGTTCACCTATTATTAGTATTAACACCCAATGTTATTTCTTAGCATATTTCACTCGTGTTCATATCATTTGTTTTTGTTTAACTGCTGAAGATTCAGACCGGATCGTCTGTCCGGTCTGGACTGGACTGGAATGGACTTCTATCCTCATACCCAGATAAGAGGGATTGAACAACGAGGCATGAGGCTTAACGTTAACAAGTGTGTGGTGGTTACATATATTAGAGCTAGAAGGCCTGTGGATTACAATTACTGCCTAAGCAACCTGCCCCTCGCTAGAAGCGACAGCATTCGAGATTTAGTGGTTGTATTGTGTGTGGATCTGAGTTTCTCACGGCATATCAACGAATTTGTTCTAAAGCCACCAGGGTTTTGGGATTAATCATGTGATCCTCCAGGTGTGGATTGAGTATAGAGGCGCTTCGAACGCTGTACATTTCTTTGGTGAGGTCGAAACTTGAATATTGCAGCTCTATATGGTCACCCCACCAAAAGTGCTACATCGATCGTCTGGAGAGCATTCAGTGCCATTTTCTACGTCTCATCGGGCGTAGGATGGGGTACATGTACCGGGATGTACCTACCCAGGACATTAGAAGGTTTCTTGGACTTGATACTCTAGCCACAATGAGAGAAATCAGCTATGCCATGTTTCTATTCAAGATACTAAGTGGACAAATCAACTGCCCTGATCTGCTTGCGCTGATTGACCTACATATCCCGCCACCTAGATACCCTCGCTCCAATGTGCTGTTTGCTCGCCAACACTGTTCCACGAACTATGAACTTTATAGCCCTCTGCCTAGACTGCATCGACTCGGTAATCGACTCTGCCCATATGTGGACTTCTTTGACTGCGGTCCACAGGATGTCAAGAGGATTGTGTCTTCGGCTCTCGAGAAACAGTAATCTCGCTCTGCTGTGATCTAGCTGTACTGGTCTTGTATAGCGTCTATTTTTCTGTCAATGTTATCAGATCTTTCTGTTACTAGTCAATATTATTCTGCTGTTCTAATGTATTTTTGTTATTTTGCATGTATTGTTATTTTAAAAATGGTGTAACCGTAAATAAATAAACCAAGAAAGGTTGTAGGCATGGTTTAAATGGTAATCTTATGAAGTTATTTTATATATCTAATTAATATTTAACTGTGAAACAAAATAAATGAAATAAACATGATTTAACGTTATACAGATAACCTACTATTTGTAGTCAAAAGTCACTTACCGAGATAACGAGCGCAGCGAGTGACGGAGTGTGCTTGCGTAGCGTGCAGGGGTTTTCCCTAGTATATCCTTAACTTCTGTACCAATCCCTTCCTGCCCATCAAATGAAAAGTTCTCTATGGTTCTCACTTCAACTTATCAATTATTTTATCATAGTAAAAATCAAGGAACAAGGAATAGAACGAATAAAGAATCCAAATCACAACCATAACATAACCTCAATTTTAGTCTAATTTCTGAAACTCAAACCTAAATTAATCCTAAACTAAACAGATAACTGTAGTTCTACATTGACATTGCTTTGAAATTAAAATTTCTTTTAGTGAATTATTGATTTTTCCATATTACAAAACTGAGTTTACGATTGTCTATTTAATATTGATTTATATATTTTATCAATTGAATTTGAGGCCTAACTTGCTGAACATTTTATTGTTTTTATGACATAAATTTTTTGCAATCATGAGAAGTAGAAGTAATTCAGGAGTTAGATTAGATTATTATCAAAGAGTTGTACACAAGCTTATAATGTGTCATCAGGTAAGAGAAACAGAATAAGGCATTTGCCTTGAATGTATTAGCAAACAACAAGGTTAAACCAAGGACATAATAATAAAAATTAAAGGGCCTGAATTTCTTATAACATTCTATAAGTAGTGTATTACACCAACCAAAAAATAACTCAATAGCCTTTTTACAAAATTTGATATGGTTATATGTAGCCTACAATTTGGTAACTGCACTTTCTAGATGCATCTGGAAATAAGATTTCTTGTTGAAAAATTGGGGAAATGAGTTTATAATTCTTATGGATGTTGATTTAAGTTGAGGAAAACTTGTACTTACTGAAAAATATAAAAAATAGTTTTTTAGGCCTTGGCATATGTTAGGCCTGGTGATTGAAAAACTAACTTTTTTTTTTAAAATTAGTTTTAAAATTTTTGTCATTTAACATGATTTTATTGCTGAACATGAATATATAATTGGTTTTTCAATCAAATTAATTTTTGGCCCGGAAAATACACATTTTACGTAGGCCTATACTTAACCAAACATAACCTAATCGTTATCACTGGGAATGCTTTATTTAGTCCCAAGTAGGATTTTTAGCACTTAAAGGGCTAAGAAACTAACATAACCCATACGGTATTTATGTTTTATTATATTTTAAACAATGTTGCAGCACCCTGTGACTGGGCTTTTTCCAGCAAGTAAGGATAATGAACATGCATGGATACGAGACAATTTATATTGTATTCTTGCTGTTTGGGGCTTGTCAATGGCTTACAAAAAAATGGCAGATATGGATGAAGACAGAGCCAAAACATATGAGTTAGAACAGGTTAGTTAAAATAATGTCCAAGTAACTCAAACTGTTTAGATGTCTATAATGTTAACTCAAAAATATTGAAAATTAGCAATCCTTACATTAGTGAAGTATTGACATACCAAATTAATAATAGCTTGTTATTCGGGTATTTTCCTGAACAATTAAAATTTTTCAAAATTGTGCCTGTACACAAAAAAGGTGATAAAAATCAATACTCAAATTTCAGACCAATCGCAATAGTCCCTACTCTGTTCAAAGTCTTCGAAGGAATTATAAGTCAACAAACTATAGGATATTTTGAATCTAATGAAATTTTTTCTATGAGTCAGTTTGGTTTTCGGAAATCCCGATCCACATGTGAAGCGGTTTTATCCTTCATTCAAGACATTATTGAAGGCCTAGAAGATAAGTTACATGTGTCAGCTAGGTTCTACGATTTATCCAAATCATTTGACACTATTTGCCATAGTACATTAATAGAAAAACTTAAGTTTTATGGTTTTGATGATCTTGCTATATCACTTATTAAATCATATCTAAATAATAGAAAGCAACAAGTCACATTTGGTGGAAATATCTCCAGTATCATTAACAAAAAATTTGGTGTCCATCAAGGGTCAATTTTAGGCCCCTTACTGTTTCTAATCTATATACGGTAAATGATTTGCTTGATAATTTGTCAGACACTGGAGTAAACTGCTGCCTTTATGCTGATGATCTTTGTATTAATGTCAAAAACACCTCTCAAATTGTACAACATATGTTTGAATCCAAAAATGAAATTCTTCTTGACTGGTGTAATGCCTTAACAAACTTTTCCTAAATGTAGACAAAACCCAGGAACTGTCTTTTTCTTATAGCCGTTTTATTTTCTAAAATTCTGTAAAATTTTTAGGGATGCATATTCAGTCAAATTTAAAGTGGCATACACACATAGATAATGTTAATAATAAAATAGCTAAAGGCTTGTTTATGTTAAGGAATTTAAAATCCTCTGTCAGTAATGATGTCTTACTAAGTGTATATTTTGCTTATATACACACATCTTGAATATGGAACTGTTCTTTGGGCCAACAACTCTAATGCTCACAGTATTTTTGTACTCCAGAAAAGAGCAGTAAAAAGTATAACTTGGGCTATCTAGATCACTGTAAAGATTTTTTTATCAAACTGAACTTATTGACTCTACCCTCTATTTTCATCTATCAATGTCTACTATATGTAAAGACAAATTTCAAAATGTTTAAATGCAACTCAGATGTACACGGTTACAATACACATAAAGCATACAATCTTGCAACTTATCATTGTAACTATTCTGCCACTTTAAACAGCTTCAAATTAACTTCAATTAAGATTTTTAATGTGTAACCTTTTACTATTAGAGATGTACCATACAAAAAATTTAAAACTTTTATTCACAGACATCTAGCAAAAAATACCTTCTATGATATAGATGAATGTCTTAACTCAAAATTTAAATATCTCTTATTGCTGTATATAGTTGGATGGCCAAGACCGGGCCGGACCAGTTGAACAAACAAAATCTTCAGGGCCCAGGGGGAGAAACCGTCACGAGATGTTCGAACAATGAAGCCGAGTAAGCGGTTTGCCTGATTGCAGATATGTGGTTTATAGGGTTCAAAGATGTGGATAGTAGCACTCCCAGGTCCCTTACTGAATCAGACCGGTTGAGAAGAGAACCATCCAGTGTGTAGTTGAAAAACAGCGGATTAGACAGCCGGTGAAAAGAGAGAATGGAGCATTTCTTTATGTTCAGATTCATGTCGTTGGCAATGCACCATGAAAGCACAATATCTATGTCAGTTTGAAGAGCCTGGCAATCTCGAATAGAACCAACGACCTTGTACAGCTTTGCATCATCAGCAAAGAGTAGCAGCCGGGAGTCCGTTATAACGTCTTGGAGGTCGTTGATGAATAATGAAAAGAGCACCGGACCCATGAGAGATCCCTGAGGAACTCCTGACTCAGCCACAAATGGTCTAGACAGCTCATTTCAGTAGCGGACAACCAAGGAGCGATCAATCAAATAACTGTGAAACCACCTCAGTAGGGACCCGGACACACCAAGAGCCTCCAATTTAGCCAGAAGGTGGGCATGACTCATCCTGTCGAATCCAGATAAAAGCTATCCACTTGTTTTCCATCACCGAAGGCAGACACAATATCATCTTGATAAAGAATCAGGTTGCTAGTCATAGAACGACCCTTCACAAATCCATGCTGAGCCTGTGATATGATATTCTTCATTACAAATGATAACCGACTCAGGACCAATGACTCAAAGACCTTTGCAAGGGAAGGCTGGATGGCTATGGGTCGATAATTTTTTGAATTGGAAGCATCTCCGCCTTTGAGGATTGGAGTAGTGTAGCTAATTTTCAGGTTTTTCGGGAAGCAACCATTCAGCAGTAAAGCATTAAAATACAGAGTGATATGTGGGGCCAGGATCCCACTACAGTGTCTGAGCACAGCCGGGAGGGAATATTATCCGGTCCAGGGCCTTTGTTGATGGCAAGAGAAGCTAAGGCTTCAGAGACTTCCCTGCACAAAAATGTAAGCAGCGATAGATTTAGTGGCGAGTCCGTGACGTATTGAGGTGGAGGCTGCGATGGGCGTCTGTAGACCGAAGAGAAATAATCAGCAAAAAGATTACACATATCCTTGGGGCCCGTGACAATTCTGTCATCCAGCATGAGCTGAGAGACGTCTGACTTGCACGTTTTTGTGTTATTAATGTGACACCAGAAGGCTTTGGGATAGGTTTTCAGCGAGTACTTCACCATTGAAATGTAATTCATATAGCAGGAGAGTGAAATTAGTTTGCATCTTGATCGGACCCTATTAAAAACGAAATAGATGTTATCACTTAGAGTTTGTTTGTAGCTTTTATGAAGACGCTTTTTGAGTATGACAAGCTCCCTCAGTTCTTGGGAAAACCAACAAGGAAATAGACGCCTGCCAACTTTTTTCTTGGGAGTGAATTGTTCAATTATTGATACCAAGGTTTCACAAAAGTCCTCAAACGCCCCTTTCCAATTTACAACATCACCAGACACAGGATAACTTAGGTTCTGAATGGACTTGAAGATTTCATTAAAATCACTTCTATGAAAATTGAGGACGTATTTCTCAGCGGTATCAAGATCCTCGATTGAGGTACAGCAGGTAATATCAATTTCGAGAGCTGGATGGTGATATTCTACTGGTAAGAGTGGGTCAGCAGCCCCTATGATGTAAGAAAATGTTTTTCTTATGTCTTGTTTTTTAACTTTTATTAACCTGTTAATGTTTGTTTTTAACTCATGGCATTTTATGTTGTAAAAATAATACTGACTTTTTATGTAGGCCTATTACAAATTGATAATACTTAATTTATACTGTTACCCTAATTTTATATATAGTTCATTCTCGGTCATCTGGTCACCATATCAGCTCAACCACATCAAACAGCTTCAGAGTAACCAGAACCGATTCATCAGGCTGCTCGGTCCCCGGCTTGGATACACATACCGCACCACCCCTGTGAGTGAGGTTGGCGTCCGTCTTGGACTTCCTCCACTTAACTTGAGGCGTCAACACTGACTTGGTGACTCTCTACAAGTTTGCCAATGGTCTCCTGGATTGCCCCTGTATACTCTCCAACATTGATTTCTGCACCCCGCGTGGTACTCGCTCTAAGACATTATTCCGCAGACGTTTCCAAGCGACTTACTACACATACCACAATGGCCTATCCAGACTGCTGAGGCTTGGGAGTATGGTTGCCTCTGACATTGACTTCTTCAGTGAATCGGTAGACTCCTTTAAGAGAGAAAGTCACTGTTATATTGGACTAAGCCATTTAATATTTTATATAGGATATGTTATATTGAACTAACACTTACTTAATATTTCTAGCATTACTCATGCCATCTTGCCGATTAAATTAGTTTGTATTGTATTCAATTGGTGTTAACCGTTGATCCAAATAAATAAATAAATTGCCATTAATTTAGCCTATTTTTCATATAGAAAATCATTTTGTTTTTTACTATTATCACATGTTCATTATTATTATATTATTTCTTGTCAATTGTTTTCTGTCTATTATGTATCTAATGTATGACGAAGTCTGTATAGTCTTGTACTATTTTTGACGAATAAAGATCTTGAATCTTGAATTGTAATGGTTGTTCAGAATGTTAATCTGTGATCAGATTAATGACCAGGAAATAATGGCTGTTGTTTATAGGATGATAACTAATTATGGTGGTCTTTGAACAGTTATGGTTTAGAACTCAATATTCTTAACTAATAAGCACTATAAAATAATATTGTGATATTATATAAAATATTTAGGTAATTATGTACTCTCTTGCCACCTCTGAAAATACAATTTCATGTTGAAAAAGTGGTGAAAAATGAGTTTATATAGCTTGAGGAATTTAATTTCATCCGCGGAAAACTCGTTTTTTACCGAAAAATCGAAAACTAGTTTTTAATCTGATAGTGAAAAAAACCAACTTTCTTAAAAATTGTTATTTTTTGACAACTTTTTTCATTTCTCGTGTTTTTTATGCTGAACACGGGTTTTGTAGTAAAATTATTTTTACCACTCGAAAAATGCATTTTTACTGACATAACCTAACTTATCCTAATTGTCTATTTTCTCAACATAAATTCGTAATTTGCGTTAAATTCTATATATATATATGCGGTGGGTATATAGGTGAATTCGATTTTTGTGATTAATAGTTGTATATAATGATCGCGTAATGGCCGCAAATCACGATTAGCCGCGATAGTAGTTTTTCCGTTATATCTCGAGAAATATTTGTAATAGACCAAAATAGTTTTCAAATTTGTATTCAGCGCAAAAAAACACATCAAAATAAAAAAAAGACGATTAAAATTCCATTTAAATTATGACAAAAATACTAAAAGTTGTGACATTGGTTTTTTTGAATTTTTCGGTAAAATACATTATTTCCGCTGAATAAAAAGCATATCTCGTGAAAATACAGCCAATTCTAGACCCATTTCAATCAAAATGTTCCAAATTTGTTTGGTGGCAAGAAACTGCATAAATACCAAATGATTATTACATTGCTTTTTTGTTTTTTACTTTAATAAGCTATACAACTAATAACCACTGTTAATATATTTTGTTAATTATGAATATATTAAAAGTACCCAAGATCATGATTTGAGTCTTAAGTTTTCCAAGTTGAACAATGTCATTGGTGTCATTTTTCAACTTGGGAGTTGAAAAATGACACCAATGACATTGTTCATTCTCAGCGTTTATTGATAAACTTGCTTCGCTTGTTAGGGGCTTTGCGCCCAAACCCCTTGCTGGTGTAGACATCAATAGCAAATCAAGTTGATCACGGTTGGTTACCCCATCAGATTGCTACCCAAACTGATGCTACTCTAGATGATCACAGATGCTACCCAAGATGATCACGGGTGCTACCCATGATAATCACGTTTGCTACTTAAGTTAATCCTTAGGACCTACCCAAATTGAACACGGAGGTTCCCTAATATGATCATAGGTGGGTATCTGGGGCTAATCAAGTTGATTATGGGGGGCTATCCAAGTTGACCATTTTGACCAAGTTGACAAGTTGAAGTTTTAGCAACTAAAAATGATCGTGGGCTACCGAAGTAGGCCAGTGGTTACTGAAGTTGATCATGGGTGCCTATCCATTAATGTCAGTGGCTACTCAATTTGATCATGGTTGACTACATAAATGATCACAGGCTACAAAGCTTTGGGCGAGCCAGTGGCAGAGCGATCTAAGGCGTCATAACTTCGAGCGTGGGTTAGAGATAGTGCTGGTTTGAATCCGGCCTAGATTGGAAATATTTATCAGTAAGAATCACCTTTAGTCCCTTTACTCTCTCTGAATAAGTTCCTCGCACAGATCAATAGTCTGTGAGGAATGGGCAGAGTAAGGTTAAGAAGGAGGTCGGTCTCTCCTTTTTTATAATATAAAAAATTTTTTTAAAAATAGGTAAGTGACTACTTAAGTTGATCGTGGGAGGTCAACCAAGTTGATCACGGCTTACCTCAGTTGATCAGTGGCTACCAAAGTTCATCACGGGCCACTAGATAAAATGAAAACAGATTACCAAATTATGTCAGTGGCTAAACAAGTTGACCACAGGTAGATATTAGAAAGCTTCACCCTCAAACACCTGTAGAGGTCTCAGTGATATAGGAATCATTTAAGGTATGATTTTAAAAAACTTGTATGCAATTCCTTTTCAAGAAACTGCACTATAATCAACTAAACATTAATATTGCAACTTCTTACGTTAGGCATACAGCTAAATATTTTAGAGCTTTCAGAATTTGACTACAGATGATCACAGGTGGCAAGCCATAATGATCAAGGGTTAGCCAAGTAGATAAGTGAATAACCAAATTGATCAAACCTGTGACCTAAAATGCGTGTTATAAAATTAAACTCACACATTGATCTTATAAACAAAATATAATCAAGGATCCAAATATGCCAGTGAACAAAATTATTGATCATTACCTACCCAAATTGATCGTGTTGCTTATCCAAGTAGGTCAGTGACCATCAAAGTTGATCACGGATGGCTTCAGAAATGGATCACTAAAAGATAAAATTAGTCTGGATATGCTGTTCACTGAGGATGTCCATGTTAGATGAAACAAAAAGGGGGGTTTTTCAACTTTGGAATCTGAGAGCCCATGAAGAGGTAGGGGGAGAAGGGGAGGGAGGGGAGAATGAGAGGGAGAGAGATAGAGAGAGACTGCTGACAGTACCTTTGAAAGCTCAATATAAACTAATTTTACATCCATATGAGAAGACGACAGTCTTCTTGATTATATAGCTGATGTTATCAGACTGAATACCACATGACATATCAGTATTTTAACTCCATACAATGTATTTAATGTCTACATTGTTAAGATTTTTGTTTTTAGCGTGTGCATGTTTTTTTTAATAATAATAAATTGTTACAATTCAACAATGAAATATTGTGATTATGATTTGTGACTACCTTTAATTTTAGGCTTACATGTATTCAGTCGTGTAGTGGCGGCTCAGTGGCTAATGTTTTCGGATTGCGGAGGGCAAGTTCTAAGGTTCGAATCCCCACTGAGCCAATGATCGGTACTTCATTGTTAAAGTTCACTTACAGGCCTGCAGACATATGTGAACTGCAAGTGAATTTAAAAAAAAAGTAAAAGTGTCTTCTTCATATTTTAAATTTGAACAGTGCTGCGTAAAGCTGATGAGAGGCCTACTGATGGCAATGATGCAGCAGAAGGACAAAGTGGAGAAGTTCAAGATAACCCAAAACCCTCTGGACGCATTGCATGCCAAGTACAGTTCGTCTACCGGTCAGACTGTCGTGGGTGACAGTGAATGGGGACACCTGCAGATAGATGCAGTTTCTCTTTACCTGCTGATGCTGGCACAGATGACAGCCTCAGGTCAGCTGGTACAATTTTTTTTCTAAAAAATGTGCTATTTTGTAGTTTTATTATTTACATTGTTTGAATCCATCACTGTTCTATATAGATGAATGTATAAAATAAAGGTATAACAAGACATTGACTTATACTAAATAACGTTAATTTAATTCCAAAGCAAAGGCTTTAATGATGTAAATTTATATGAATGGATGAAAAAAATATTTGACTATAAAGTTAAGAGTACACACAGTATGAATTTACCAGATTTCTTTATTTTTGTATGTTTAAACAAAGCAGACGTTAAACGATCAATTAGGATTAAAATGCTAAGCATACTTGCAAGTCGTGTTTATGAAAGAGTCCATCTTAAAATATCTTGTAAATGTAAACACTCATCCTAAGAATCAGAAGTGAATCCTCTGTACAAAATCTGAAACAATTAATCTCGTTTATTAAAAGATAATGCTAAGAAATCTATGAACTACAGACGTAGGGACAACACAGTCTGGCTGCTTGGGACATTACACAGACACAAAGACAGAGCCGACCTATTATAGTTATCTTGTGCAGTCTCCTTTGTACACTCATGATAAACATTTTACAGTGAGACAGTATGCTTTTTGCATGCTGTAGTAATGTACGAACAGTATATACAAAGTAATAGACTTTCTGTTTTAAAATATAATTATTTCATTAACAATTCTACAATGTACTTTGGGTAGCTAAATTTCAGACAAACATTTACCTTGTGTATTATAAAATAAAGTATTTTGTAAATAAACCTAGATGTCAAACTATTTGCTTTTAAAAATTTAGTAAAATAGATATAAATAAGCAATGAATAAATGAAATGGACGTGATTATGGCATGTAAGTGATTGGGCATCTGTATGGAACACAATTTCTTTTGTTGTTGTCATATTATAATAACAGTAAGCATTTTCTAAAAAAAGTTTGCAGTTTTTGTATACAAGACTTTCACTTTTTACAATATCAATTGGTTACTTACGTTATGTACCTAAATTACTAATTTTTCACACTCCTTATAGATGTACATTCTTATAAAACACTCGTTCAACTACTTGACCAATCACATGCCAGTGTCGAACACACGGAACAAGTGTTGTGTTAGTGTACATATCTACCATGGAAATGAACGTTTGTTAGTCTCAAACATGTTTAATTTATTTGTAGAACGTACGTAACCAGTTGATACAGTCAAACCCAGAAGATCGACTTTGTAAGTAATAAGCACTAAACTGGCTATGTTGCATTTTACAATTTTTGTCAGCAATTGAGATTCTTGTTTCTAGTTTCAAATTCTATTAAACTTAGTTTTAAGTCAATTACTCTGTTACAGGCCTTCAAATTGTGTTTAGTCTTGATGAAGTAGCATTCATCCAAAACTTGGTATTCTACATTGAATCTGCTTATTGCATACCAGTAAGTACAATTTATTATGAAGATCTACTTGTACTATGTATTCAGATTTGTTAACAATTTGCTAAAAATTATTTTAAGCGTTAAATGCTGAAGAACTTAACACCTAAAAACTGATTTTGTTTTTACAATTTTGCTCTTTATCTCTTAACCTTTGATACTAAATTGTTTGACTTGCAACGATATTTCTCTGTCTGAGTTGATTTCAGCAATTGCTATGTATTTCCATGCCATTGAATTATGGCTATTGGGCTATTAATAAATAGTCCTTTCTGGACTAAGTCGAACTCAGATTGTAACAATGACTACACTCGTTCATGTGCACTCATCACATTCATTCACTCGTCATATTCGCCCATATCTCTATGATCGGCGTCTTAGAAATGAATAATGAATGAAATACTAAAAGTGTTGATGTTTGTGTTATATCTATAAAAACCATATTGTCCTGAAAGTGAACAATTAGGAGAGAAATTGTTAATTTGACTCCATGTAAAAGATCATTTTTGTTTATGAACTGTGTACTCAACACACATTATAAGCCTAGGCCTAAGTACTACACCAAGTCCTGGTTGATTTATGTCCATGCTAGGTCTACGTGTATCTACTAGGTTCAGGTACTGGTCTTTGATATTTGCCACATCCTTTCGCTATTATTATTATTATCATCACCACCACAATTTTTCCTAGATAATTCACTGAATGCATGGCAGTACAAGTATTCTGTAGTATATCAGCATTAAGTTAGCGTTTCCTGATTGTTGTGATTGTTTACAAACATTTAAGAAGGTAAATAGCTGGATACTGAAAGCTACCAAAGATGTTGAATGTGTTTGAACAGAACAAAATCTTATATTTTTCCACAAACCCCTAACATCGGTTGCATGTATGTGACGTTGGCACCTGTCGCTGTAGCTGTAAGTAAGTATGAAGCCACTTCAAGTGAGAATGTATATAGAATATTTTGCAAAAATGAGCTCCAAGAACAATATTAAATTTGACTTGAAATGCACTTGTCAAGCTCAATTTAAAGAAAACATTTTAAAATGCATATATAAAATTGTATTGGTTGAAGGAATCATTTCGTACATTGCTCCTCAGATTTCTATTCATGCAAAATGAAAATTAGGGAAATCAGTGTCACAATCTCACAGTATGGAAATCTTTCTTAGATAACTACATATCATATCATATTATATCAAATGTTTAATAAAATATCCAAATTAATTATAATGTGAATAGACACAATATACTTTAATAAAATATTAAGAATTGTTTTTGGCTATCCAATACAAAAACTTTCATGAGTTTCTGTTTGATTAGCTGTTAAATGATTAGTGTTCTATTTATGTTTGTTAATTTTATATATTGCACAATGTAGATGGTCAGATTCTTTTATAATTTTTTCCTTCTATGCCAGTGGCATTTTTAATTTTAAATTTTGAAGTTGTTAGGGGACAACAGCTAAATTTAGTTGGACCTCCTCAGATTTGAACTGTGAACAATGCATATAGAAAGATGATCATATTCTCAAATTGAAGAAATCAGTCAAGATAAGTTTATAAACAAGTCAAGTTCAATTTTTATAACGATTATAAAAATATCTGCTTTTCTTGTTTCATTGTTAGGTGCTAAAGAAGTAAACTAAACGTTGTTGTCTAGGACTATGGCATATGGGAGAGAGGTGACAAGGCCAACCATGGGTTACCAGAGCTGAATGCTAGCTCCATCGGAATGGCGAAGGCAGCTCTTGAGGCCATGAATGAATTGGACTTGTTTGGTGCCCGAGGTGGACCCTCTTCCATCATCCATGTGTTGGCTGATGAGGCACAGAAATGTCAAGCTGTACTTCAGGTAATGTTGACTATATTCGATTCAAAAACTGTTTTTAAGTTATGAGTAGAAAATACTCTCCATGCGTGGTCAATTTATGATTGTCTTATATAGCCGTGGCCCATATTCAATCATTTGGTAAAATTAGCTCTTTTTAAAGATGTTTCAGATGGAGAAAAAAGAAACTAATATTGTAAAATTGGATTTTTGACCATGACATAATGCAAACAGATTAGAAATTTCATGAATAAAAAAAATATTATAACTCAAAAAATGTAAGTTATTTTGATCACCATCCTTCAAGGCTATCACCTCGTTTATGAGTAACCTTATGTGAATTTTCAGAGGGTTTAAACAGAGCTTTTTAATTTTTTCATTTAAATTAACTGCTATTAGGGATGGACGGGTCTCGAAATTTCGGGAATTCCCCGGGAAATTATAATTCTCGTCCTGCGAGAAGGAAATTTTGTTACGATCGGGAATTCCATTCGAGAGTTTTTCAATTGTTATTCTAAGATGTAACCAACTAAATAGTTCGATCTCAACAACACGGTTATAATCGACATTCATGGTCAAGTTCGGATTTTTTCAATCAATATAAATTAAAGTGAAAGGATAATAAAATTATGATAGACTTGTGTCTCGATTACCGTGGAATGTAATTTATTGCTTATACTGTCGGCAGTGAAGTTACGTAGTGACTGACGACTGACAGTTGGGGTCGAACGTATATGTGACGTTCTCACGACCCGTTCATTTGACAAGGCTCATCTAAGTGAACGAGATATCCGGATCACGATGCTCAAAAAAAAACTATTAAAGTCGAACAAGTTACCGAGATCTATGATCCAACTAAACAAATCTAGTATAGGACAGAACTGTTGACCGAAACCCAAATGATAATGAACGAAAACTGAGTGGGCCTATATTCCAATGTTTGTTTGTGTCAGTAACGTAAAATCATTCAATCAAACTGCTCCCGAAAACAGGTCACTTTACTGTCCAACAAAACAACAAATCTTCCTTCCCATGGCAAAAGTCCATTTCTCTCATATTGTACGTACAATGAACCGTTCTGCTCGTTTCCGAATTGAAATTATCGTATATTTCCCGTGATGTGATTGTGATCCGTTTTGGTGTTTAATCTGAGTAGGGAATCATCCAATGACTTGACAGAAGAAAATATCGTATCATATCATACAAAATATCGTGATGGCGTTCAAGTATCGTGCGACGTAACAATATTTATTTATTTTCAATTGAATAAAAATAAGTAGATATATCCGTACCGAATGGCAATTAATAATTTGTTTGTGAACACTAGATCGCCAAATGTGCATGTAACATTTGCAGGGATACGATATTTTCTTCTGTCAAACTGTCGATCGGTTTCCTGACTAGGTTAGAAAGTAACACAGATGGAGTGTAAAATATCGTACATTACGATAATTTTGATTTGTAAACTCAGTGAACGGTTCCCTGATGTTTGTTACTACTACGTCGATGTTAAATGCAAAACAATTCAATCCAAATCTCTTCTGATTATAAAACGGTCGGATTTAGCAATACGGAACATAATTTTTACTGAACCGAAACATTATCATACTTCTTGTGTCCATTTCATAAATTTATAATTTAGCTGCACAAATCTTCTTTGTATCACCAGTTGCCAGTTGGCATTTAGCTAATATTTCAGATTGCATCTCGTCTGCTAGGCATACATTTGCCGATTACGTATACCGTTGTCACTCCATTACGTCAGAAATTCCTCGTGATGAAAAGATTATCTTTTTATGTATCAAAGTAGTTTCGAGTTGCACACATTCATTACCAATCATAATTTATTAAAAATAATTGATCGTAAATGACTTTTAAATTTATATTTAGGTGCACAATTATTTAATTATTACTATCGATCCATTAAACTACCGGTATTTTGGCATCTAGATTTACAAATTTGATTATATTTCACAGCTTATTTCCGGTTTATTATAACCACGTTATTACTGAATAAAATAACTACAGATCCACTGTTTATGGCGTATACAAAATCAATTTTTTGTTGAAAAGAGACAAGTTTGAAAGCAATCGATTGTGTTTGGCGATGACGCCTGAATCGTAGAATCACTTGATCCAGCTTTTGCCCAAAAGCTTCGCTACCGTGATCGGAACTACCAGATCGACCGTCTGTGTGATTAGTTGACAATCAGAAGAAATAGAGGTTGCTTTCTTATGACTACAGCGGCAGTTATTAATAGAATTAAAACAAATGCACATCTCTACAATAGTCAATACACGTGCAGTAATAATTACTAAGTTTATGCGTGAGGATTTGGGGGGGGGATAAGGAAGGGACTGCCAAGATGCTGGCTCTGTGTGCAACTTCAGTTCCTAGTTATAATGTAGTTCAGTTAATTAATTGAAGAATTCACCCATGTCTAGTTTTTATGATGATTTTAATTAAAATTGGATTGTAATATGTAACTACCATTCTTTTATTTCGCTTGCTACAATTTTAATTCAGTTATATCAGATAAGATTGCTTTGTTTATTAAGTGTGTAATCTGTTATTGTTTAGTCTAAACCTGTTTGATTTTTTCTGTTTTTTGGATAGCAGGCAAAAAATAAAAAAGATTTAATAAAATAAGGAGTACATAAATTTGCCTTAACATTAATGGTTGAATTTCCTACTACTGTCCGCGCAGAAATTATGGATACTCGAGTTCACGATACCATATCTCCGAAACGGTCCGTTCGATTTTAACGAAAGACCTATCAAATTAAAGGAAATATTGTCAATTTTTATACTACGAAGTTTCGATTTTTTACGTAGCTTTTTATAATTTATAAGACGGAAAAAGTGGAAAATATCGGCATTTTTCACAATCTTTTTGGAAATCTCAACTTAAGGCAATTATTACAAAATATCTATTAAACGTATCAGCTTCAAATTTTAATAGCTTATATGAAAGTTACTTACAAACACTTTTGTAGAGTTTCATAATTTTAACGTTATTATTTTTATGTTCTTGTAAATTTTGTAAACCTTTGTTAACTTTGTTATCTTGGGTTTAAAATTCCCGCTCAAAACAGTGTTTTTACTATCAATTGATTGTATGAACGAAAAATATAGTGTCTACAGAATATGATGTAATAGTGATTTGTGATGAATTTATTTTTGTTAAACGTTTTTATTCCCGCGTGAGGGGCTGGTACGCAGGGAAACGCGCCGGTGATGGCTCGGGTTCTCCCACAAAACGAGTGCGATGTTGCCAGAATGCTATAGAACGGGTTGGTGACTCAGACCAACCTTCCCTTAAACTAGCAAACTTCACCCTGTCATTAACCTCTGTGTGCACCGAACGGCAACATCGCACTCGTTTTGTGGGAGAACCCGATCCATCCCCGGCGTGTTTCTCTGCGTACCAGCCCCTCGCGCGGGAATAAAAACGTTTAACAAATATAAATTCATCACAAATCACTATTACATCATATTCTGTAGACACTATATTTTTCGTTCATACAATCAATTGATAGTCAAAACACTGTTTTGAGCGGGAATTTTAAACCCAAGATAACAAAGTTAACAAAGGTTTACAAAATTTACAAGAACATAAAAAATAATAACGTTAAAATTATGAAACTATACAAAAGTGTTTGTAAGTAACCTTCATATAAGCTATTAAAATTTGAAGCTGATACGTTTAATAGATATTTTGTAATAATTGCCTTAAGTTGAGATTTCCAAAAAGATTGTGAAAAATGCAGATATTTTCCACTTTTTCCGTCTTATAAATTACAAAAAGCTACGTAAAAAATCGAAACTTTGTAGTATAAAAATTGACAATATTTCCTTTAATTTGATAGGTCTCTAAAATCGAACGGACCGTTTCGGGGATATGGTATCGTGAACTCGAGTATCCATAATTTCTGCGCGGACAGTAGTTCACATACCAATAAATTATTATTACTATAAAATGATTCGGTTTATTTTTTTATCTACTAAGTTTGAAAATTAATGTATGATAAGCTGGGAAAAATTCCCTCCAAAAATTTCTCAAAATTTGGGAGGAAATTAATTTCCCTCCCGTTTCCCTCCCGAAATTTGGGAGGAAATTAATTTCCCTCTCGTTTCCCTCCCGAACCTAAAAATCTCCTCTCGTCCATCCCTAACTGCTATTCTTTCCTACTTAATTCTTGCTTAGTGCCTACAGCCTAACCTAAAATCTGTGAAGGAAATTATGCTTTTCACAAAGTCCTTTGACAATGCACGCATAAATAATACACCAGGGGCTTTGAAATATCTTTGCTTGTTTTGTTTGTGATTTATTTATACATGCATTAACGTAAAGATTTAAAGGACGCTAAAAAAGGCAAGCGCTCCCTGCCCCAAAACTAGGTGTGTGCGATGCATCAAAAAGCATCGAAAAATCAATGTGATTGGATTCATGACTAGTCAAAATTTCGATGCATCGATACCACTATGCATAAGTAACATCGATGTCTCATAATTATTCTGATATGCTAAAATGACAAATTATTAAGAAAAACTGCCTTTTTAATCAGTGATATTTATCAGTGTGTTTTTTAGAACTAGTACTTCCATGTTTTAAATAAAGTATTTTATAGTAAAATAGTCGTAAAATGATTATTACTCAAGTTTGTTTTCGTTCCAAGTGAACAGGGATGAGCGTGATCGGACTCAAACCTGATTATATCGCGATAACAAATACCAACCGAGAGAGTTCGACCGGGAGATAACTCGTACTGATATGAACATGATATAAGACCATCAATCAATGCTATTAGGTATCGTAATTTATTTGCGTGTAGCGCACCACGAATTAGTAAAACATTCTCTTACAGACCGTCCATCTAATTCAGTTAGTTGGCAATTATTTTGGGATTCAATTTGATAACAAATAATACAAATTGTTGCGTAGTCAACTGGAATAGTGAAATAAATGAGGTCTTCTACTGTGTTTTCGAATATTGCTGATAACAGTCGGAATATTGCTGATAACAGTTGAATATTGCTGATAAGAGTAGATTATTGCAGATAACACCACTCCCTTCGCAGCTTTTGTTATCACTTCATGTCTGATAGGGTACCTGGCCTCTACATTCCATCCTTTTAACAAAATATTTCCCAATCAAATATTATCTGTTTCACCCACAGTATTATCTTGTTTACTTTTATAAATTCAAACTTGTTGCATTTTTAACAATAATGGACGTTTGTCGATTTCAATTCAATTAGTCCGTTGGCACTGTGTTCTAAAATATTTTACTCAAGATAATTTGCATTAGAAAAAAGTATATTTTAAACGTCAATTATTAAAAACAACTCTATTAACATATATTTTCAACCTTCTTATTGGAAAATATTTAAAATTAAAATTAATATAAAAAATCAATGTATTCAATAAATTACATTTTATTGCATTTGTTGACATTGTTTTATTAGTTTTAATATATTGGCTAAACAATAATGGATTGTTGTACTTAAATCAAAATAAAGCTTCTTCTGAAAAAAATGCTGTGATGTAGTACACTCTATTTATCTCTGCTTATGTAACTTTACATTAATATTTTATTTCAGTCAACTCATTGTAAGGTAAAAAGTAATCAGTTAAATAGCTGTCATCATTTTCCAACAATGATAGTGAATAACAACCGATTCAATTACATATTCTAAAAAATCAACAACAGCACTCATTACTGATCTTCCTGGATGGAAACCATGCTGTGAATTATCTAATAAATTGTTTCCTATTAAGTATATCATTAATTGTTCATGCTCAAATTTTTCATAGACTTAGGAAATTACTAATAGTTGGGTAATAGGGTGATAATTAGAAATATATTCTTTCTTTGTCCCTTATAAATAGGAATAACTTGATACTTTTAGATGTTCAGGGAAGATTCCGGATATGATTGATGAGTTTATAAGGTGCGTTAATAATGGTACAAGGGAGCGATTCGGAAGTTTTTAAGACAGAAATTGAGATCTCATCATGCCCGTAGAGAAGCAGTTTTTGAGAGAATATATTATAGCTATTACATAATTTACTTCAACCGGTTTAAAATTAAATTGTTTGCAGAAATATCTAGATCCATAGATTCTCCAAAATGGGAATCTAGTGCTGATTCCTATTTTGCCATACCTGTCTTTTGCACCAATATCTTTTATTACATTTACAAAATAATTATTGAATATATAAGATATTTCTAAAGGGTTAGTGTGCATCTTTTCATTCACTTTAATTTTTATTTCGTTCTCAAATTCAATGTTATTTTTACATTCTTCTTCATTTATTATACTCCAGGTTGTTTTGGAGATATTCTGTGAATTTTTAATTGAAATATTTCTGTTTAGAGTGACAAATTCTTAATGTATAATTGAGTAAACTGCCTTTTTTAAACTTATTTTTCTCATCAGCATTATAGAATATTTTTATTTTTGTTTTTTGTTTTTCAATTTACAAGCCTTTGCTTTTCTTTCTTGATGCTACTCATAATCCATCCACGTTTTCTGTATTTTTTAAATTTAATTCTCTTCAAAAAAGGAATTTCAAAATAACGTATAATTTTTTTTATAAAATCGTTATATTTCTTATTTACTGGAGCATGATAAACATCATTCCAGGTTTCCTTTTCTAATAATTTTGTAAAAAGAATCATATTATGTTTTGGAAAATTTCTTGATTCATAAGTCATACCCTTCCTTGCTTTAGGACAAATCTGTGAACAGTTTAGTTCCAACACTTAACCGTCATAGTCTGGTAAAAATGTAATCACTCCACTAATAGTTACATCTTAAAAAAAAAAAAAAAAATATTAATGAAAATGTTATTGATAGCAGTTTAACTGCTGTTGTATATTCGTGTTGGAAAATTTACCAGAGAGACCATATTGTGGAGAGACTACCATAGATGATAAAATATTTCAGTTATACTTTTTTTTTTGAAGATGCAATGTATGTAGCTTATATTTGATCAATTGTGTCATTACAAATTATGTTTCATTTCTTTTTGATTGTATAGAGGTGTAAAAACATTTATTTTTTTAATTATAATTTTAAATTTACATTGTAAATTTAAATGGATGTTATTTTTTTCAGTCAATGTTGCCTAGAGAATCCAGTTCCAAAGAGTTAGACAGTGGTCTGTTATCTGTTATCAGTTTTCCAGCGTTTGCGGTGGACGATCCAGCATTGATCCATCTTACCAGGAACACTATCATCAGCAAGTTGCAAGGGAGGTATGGCTGCAAACGCTTTCTTAGAGATGGATACAAAACTGCAAAAGAGGTAATTTGTATTTTGAGTTCATATCTCAGTTTTGTTAATTTTTGAAGTTTATTAAACTAGATAGTAATTTTTTAATTTTATTTTGCAGTTTTTTTATTTGTATATGTAAATTATGTATAGTTTAGTGAAGCTTAAAATGCAATCTTAACAATTTGACCCTTGTAATTGTCATATCATTTTTACATGTCAACTTGGTTTGTTTGACTGTTCAAAATAGCTACTGTTGTAATAAATATTTTGATTAGCAGTTTGATTTAAAGCCCCATATGTTTTAACTTGCTCCAATGTTACCATATGTCTAGAAAACAGGTGTAATATACATACTGGAGATAAAAATAATGACACTGAGAAGCTGCTACTAGGGAAGGGATTAAGGATGTGTTCATACAGAGGCCCAGTTGAGCTCTCTAAAGAATTTAGTTTTAAATTTGATTGCAATTGTCGCTAGGAATAGCAAAGAGCCTTTCCCTCACTGTTCCCGTCTGCCCCGCTCTGCAAACTGTACAACAATTCATAACTCCCTCATTTTTATTAAACTAGTAGTCCAGTTTTTATATATCAATAAATCTTCTCTTTTAGCCAAAGATTTTTGTACAAATTTCAACTCAACTTTTGTACATGTGTCATTTATAGAAAAACAACTGGACACACTTAATAAGAAAATGTTTTTCAAGTTTAACTTTACACTAGGTTAGTTAGTATCTTTTGCCCACTATATTCTCACTAGTTTAGTAAAAGATATTGCATGGTTTCTTACCTGTGATGAGTTTTGTACCTAGAAAGGCCAAATTATCCACTTTAGGTAACCGTATCTCCATAAAGAAATTTGGTTTGGTTTTTCTCTCTATACATTTACATTACTTATAAAAAGACTAACACTTTTACTCAAAAAAATTTAAAGAATAATTTGTGATCGTTATCCACACTTTATTGACCTTAAAACATTTGCTCAGTTAAAAAATTGTACCTCGCTACAAAGATAGTATCGTCTGCTGCCCTTGGGATGAAAATATTATGTTCACATAACTGCAAATGCCTTGGATATTTTGAAACCAGATTAGGTTGTGTGGTTTCTAAACTTGTTAGTTTGTTACACCTACAGATCTATAAAGACCTATCTCTTTTTATCTATAAAGATAAAAAAAAAATATTATAAATTATTCTGTTGCTTGATACTTTATCAGTAAGTTGATGAATACTGTTTTAGGACGTAAATCGTCTCTACTATGATCCATGGGAGTTGAGAATGTTTGAAAGAATTGAATGTGAATGGCCTCTTTTCTTTTGCTACCTGAAACTGGACTATTGTTTCCAAAACAACAAAGAAGCAGTGGAAGAATATGATCGACTATTAGAAGGGGTAAGTTTTGTTCTAGTCATTGGATTTTAAAAGTAATTATACTACAGTTATTAATCCTTCACAATATTCAAATAGTTTGCAACAGTAGAAAGAATTTATTATCAACAAAATATTTGAGAATTTTTACAGCGTAAAAAAAGTACAAATACTTTTGAATTTTGAGCTAAAACTTTTGAAAAAAAAATATATAGTTTTGCAGAGTTGCAGTTAAATAGTACTGAGAATGTATGCTGCAAAGTAGTAGAAATCAGCCAATGCTTCATCTTCAGTTGAAGCACTTCCTACTACACATATTCAGGTGCACTGTTAGTTTTCTGAACAGTTTTTTACCCATGTTTAGTGGCTTTTCCTTACAAAAGATCAATTTATGAGAGGAAGATGGAATTTTGCGTATCCTTTGTTGTGTGGAGATCAGTATCGCAGCCTCTGGAGTTTCTATTCTTGTTTGCAAGTATCACTGTCTGTAATATAATATAATATAACACCACATACAGACAGTTGAAATGGAAGGTTAACATAAAATATTATCTACCTTGGATGTAAGGTAGATAAATTATAATAGTTTTTTTTTTTTATTTACTACAGACAATTTATCATACCATATAAAAAAGGACATATTGTAAATGGGCTTCAAGTAGGACAACATAGATTGCCAATGCCGCACTTTTGCATTACAATAAACAATGTATGTTTTATAAGTTAAATTTTGGCATAAAGGTTGTTGATCTGGTTTACCCCATGTATTTTGTCTCCACTTAGAGATCTTAAACCAGACAGGAGAGTTGTTTTCTCTTAATTAGATCCTAATATAATTTGCTGGGTTCCAGACTGTGCAGAGATTGATTACAAGGTTTTTATTGTGATATTATAGCAGGCTTTGTTCATATCAGCATAATAACCAATCCTCAGGTTTCCTGGGGTAATTATTCAGCTAAGAAGAAAATAGTTCAGTTGGAATACATTAAAATTTGGCATGGGTGTTGAAGTGCTCTCATTGGTTAAAGGAGTATGCACTATGATGTATAGGTGCTGTAGCGTAATCATTTCGTCATTTGCTTATTTTTAAACTAACCAACTTCCACAACACTTTTTGTCTGTCTGAGTCAAATGAGTGACCATTGTTTTAATTAACCATTGTTATTATTGGTTATACCTAACCAGTAACCATTGTTATAAGTAGGGATGGACGGGTCTCGAAATTTCGGGAATTCCCCGGGAAATTATAATTCTCGTCCTGCGAGAAGGAAATTTTGTTACGATCGGGAATTCCATTCGAGAGTTTTTCAATTGTTATTCTAAGATGTAACCAACTAAATAGTTCGATCTCAACAACACGGTTATAATCGACATTCATGGTCAAGTTCGGATTTTTTCAATCGATATAAATTAAAGTGAAAGGATAGTAAAATTATGATAGACTTGTGTCTCGATTACCGTGGAATGTAATTTATTGCTTATACTGTGGCAGTGAAGTTACGTAGTGACTGACGACTGACAGTCGGAGTCGACAGTTGGGGTCGAACGTATATGTGACGTTCTCACGACCCGTTCATTTGACAAGGCTCATCTAAGTGAACGAGATATCCGGATCACGATGCTAAAAAAAAAACTATTAAAGTCGAACAAGTTACCGAGATCTATGATCCAACTAAACAAATCTAGTATAGGACAGAACTGTTGACCGAAACCCAAATGATAATGAACAAAAACTAAGTGGGCCTATATTCCAATGTTTATTCGTGTCAGTAACGTAAAATCATTCAATCAAACTGCTCCCGAGAACAGGTCACTTTACTGTCCAACAAAACAACAAATCTTCCTTCCTATGGCAAAAGTCCATTTCTCTCATGTTGTACGGTACATACAATGAACCGTTCTGCTCGTTTCCAAATTGAAATTATCGTATATTTCCCGTGAGGTGATTGTGATCCGTTTTGGTGTTTAATCTGAGTAGGGAATCATCCAATGATTTGACAGAAGAAAATATCGTATCATATCATATAAAATATGGTGATGGCGTTCAAGTATCCTGCGACGTAACAATATTTATTTATTTTCAATTGAATAAAAATAAGTAGATATATCCGTAACGAATCTCAATTAATAATTTATTTGTGAACACTTTAGATCACCCAATGTGCATGTAACATTTGCAGGGATACGATATTTTCTTCTGTCAAACTGTCGATCGGTTTCCTGACTAGGTTAGAAAGTAACACAGATGGAGTGTAAAATGTATTACAATACGATAATTTTGATTTGTAAACTCAGTGAACGGTTCCCTGATCATAATTGTTACTACTACGTCGATGTTAAATGCAAAACAATTCAATCCAAATCTCTTCTGATTATAAAACGGTCGGATTTAGAAATACGGAACATAATTTTTATTGAGCCGAAACTTAATCATACTTCTTGTGTTCATTTCATAAATTTATAATTTAGCTGCACAAATCTTCTTTGTATCACCAGTTGCCAGTTGGCATTTAGCTGATATTTCAGATTGCATCTCGTCTGCTAGGCATACATTTGCCGATTACGTATACCGTTGTCACTCCATTACGTCAGAAATTCCTGGTGATGAAAAGATTATCTTTTTATGTATCGAAGTAGTTTCGAGTTGCACACATTCATTACCAATCATAATTTATTAAAAATAATTGATCGTAAACGACTTTTAAATTTATATTTAGGTGCACAATTATTTAATTATTACTATCGATCCATTAAACTACCGGTATTTTGGCATCTAAATTTACAAATTTGATTATATATCACAGCTTATTTCCGGTTTATTATAACCACGTTATTACTGAATAAAATAACTACAGATCCACTTTTTATGGCGTATACAAAATCAAATTTTTGTTGAAAAGAGACAATTTTGAAAGCAATCGACTGTGGCGATGACTGAATACGTAGAATCACTTGATCCAGCTTTTGCCCAAAAGCTTCGCTACCGTGATCAGAACTACCAGATAAACCAGATCGACCGTCTGTGTGATTAGTTGACAATCACAGAGAAGAAATAGAAGTTGCTTTCTTATGACTACAGCGGCAGTTATTAATAGAATTAAAACAAATGCACATCTCTACAATAGTCAATACACGTGCAGTTTATGCGTGAGGATTTGGGGGGGGGGGAGTAAGGAAGGGACTGCCAAGATGCTCTGTGTGCAACTTCAGTTCCTAGTTATAATGTAGTTCAGTTAATTAATTGAAGAATTCACCCATGTCTAGTTTTTATGATGATTTTAATTAAAATTGGCATGTAATATGTAACTACCATTCTTTTATTTCGCTTGTTACAATTTTAATTCAGTTATATCAGATAAGATTGCTTTGTTTATTAAGTGTGTAATCTGTTATTGTTTAGTCTAAACCTGTTTGATTTTTTTTTCTGTTTTGTGGATAGCAGGCAAAAAATAAAAAAGATTTAATAAAATAAGGAGTACATAAATGTGCCTTAACATTAATGGTTGAATTTCCTACTAGATCACGTACCAATAAATTATCATTACTATAAAATGTATCGGTTTATTTTTTTATCTACTAAGTTTGAAAATTAATGTATGATAAGCTGGGAAAAATTCCCTCCGAAAATTTCTCGAAATTTGGGAGGAAATTAATTTCCCTCCCGAAATTTGGGAGGAAATTAATTTCCCTCTCGTTTCCCTCCTGAACCTAAAAATCTCCTCTCGTCCATCCCTAGTTATAAGTTAACTTAATTGCTGTTAAGTTACATTGTTTAAATACCAGGTTCATAAAATTTCTGAACTGAATCTTTGATAGTGATTATAAACTTGAGAGGAGAAAACATATTTCAAGAGAGTGATTTTGGAGTCTCAGTGCATCATGAATGTACTGTATGCTATGTATTGTATGGATGTACAGTACGCTCAGGGGGAGGGTAGGTCAGGTCAGTGCATGAGATCGTTGAAGAAGGCGCACAAGAATTGACGAGGATCATTATCTACTTTAATGTATATTATGAAGTTTGCTGGTGGATAGAAAATCATTTTAAAAATTTAAAATTGATGGAAATAAATTATTTTGGCTCAGCTTTAGTTTAACGTTGTTCTTACATTGGCAGGTGATGATAAAAGGAGATGATGGAATCAGGCTTGTGCCAGAGCTGTACACAGTACCATCAGAGAAAGTGAATGCAGAATATCAAGAGCCTGGTAGTCAAGAGCGCCAGGCCATCGGCCGTTGTCCATTCCTCTGGGCCCAATCTCTTTATATCCTCGGCAAGCTACTAGAAGACGTGAGTAAACAGAGCACCTAATAGATTTAAAAAGTTCTATTTGTTGGTAAATTTGAAGATTTTCAATACTCAGTCAAATATTTTACTTCCTAGTGTGGAGAATGGAGGTAAATTATGTAATTACGGAAAGTAGAGGGTCAATAGCAATGAATGTAGTATAAATTAAAGCTTCCAGTAACGACTGTGTCAAGGTGTTATTTACAATTTACACCACCAAACGTTTAGCGTATGATGTGATTGTGGCATCCTTAGTGGTAACTCTGAAATGGAGTGATGTTATGTTGAAGAATGGTAAGATTAGGGAAATTTTCTGCTTACTGCATACGAAGAATTAAGCATAGTTATTATTTTTACACTGCAAGTAGCAATGGATATTGTATATTCTTGCTTGCCCATTGCAGGATGACTTCTATAATTAATTAAGAAATGAATATGATATATTTTTCTTAATGCATGAATATTTTATATTTAATTGAAAACTGATAATTTGCTTGTTGCTTCATCAGTTTGTCTAATGATCATTATTTTGGCATTAAATGTATTCAACACACCTGGGATGGGTAATTAAAAAGTGTTAATTACATTATCTAACATTTTGACGGAAGATTCCAGACCTGTAGAAATTTTACATCTTGTGTTAACAACCCTTCAAACTTAATGGGCTGTGTGCAAGATAAATCAATTTGTTTAAAATCAAAATATAAGTGAAAATCAATTACATGTGAGGTCTTTTGTTTTGTCATATAGGGTTTCCTTGCGGTGGGAGAACTGGATCCTCTCAATCGACGACTGTGTTCAGAAAAGAAACCTGATGTGGTAGTACAAGTTGTGATCCTTGCTGAAGACAATGACATCCGAGATAAGCTGATGCAACATGACATCAGCGTGCAGACCATTGCTGAGGTGGCACCTATAGAAGTACAGCCTGCCCGAGTTCTTAGTTATCTCTATACTTACCTTGGTCAGTATATACTGATTCGACATATTTTAAAATGACTCCTTATTGTAGTATTGCCACTGATACAAAAAGTAATCATTTCAATTTTACTGTATTCATAAAATACACCAAATAGTTATGTACTTTGTGACATTTATTTACAATGGAAATGATTGGACCATAGGTGGAAATATTTTTCAAAATAATCTGTATGAATTTTTTTAGTCAGGAGATCTTTGTTGGTTGGTCAGTTTGATTCATTCTATTAATTTAAACCAAATATATATACTTTAATTTTAGCTCAAACTAAACTAGTAAGACTACTTACTGATGAAGGAAATTCACATTTTTGTTCTTATATTTATTTGCAATTTGCATTTGCATCATATATATCCTTGCAAACATGTAGATTTTAAGTCCATGCAAATTAACTTAGGGTCTAATATGTTTGTCTGATGACTATATAATCCAGCAATCTCTTGCAGAAAAGTGACAGCAGTCCTCTGCTCTAAAACTCACTCTTTATCTTTTTCAGATTTTATTTTATTTTTGTTGTTATAATCCCCACTGCATTTTGTTTTTTAGTAAATTTTTTATAGAATTTTTATCAGCTAATAATCCTAATTTATAAGGTGTGTTTATCCTAATTAAAAGAAATGAATAAACTAGGAATGAGAAACATTCTGAAGATTTTGCAATTTGGCTGTCTTGCGCTCCACAGAAATGAAATTAAAATGGAGATTGCTCCTTTGAATTTTAATCGTACCAAAAATGACTATGATTCATTATGAAACGCAGTCTGTTATCTATTTGATAAGACATAAAAATTTTGAGATTACAGTGTTTACCTTTTTTAAGATGCTTACTCATACGTGTAGATGTCTATGTATGTAGATTAACTATGAAGAAGAAAGAGGAGCACCCAAGTAAGATGTTAGCTTATTTTCTGCATCTTGATTCACATATATATATAAAGTAACTTTTTCTGTTCACAAAGCAGCTGTGTGAAAGCGATAGATGCATGGGAAATGATATACATGGTTCAATGTTTGAAATCCTGTTGAATACAGATAAGACGAATTGGGAGCTGTCACTAAGTTACAGTAAATTTGCATACCAGGAGACTAATTATGCTAAACAGCAATATTCTTTTGAACTCCCTTCTAACAGAGCATAGAATGATAAATTTAAGAATATCTCGAACAATATTCTAAGAACATCTTAGAAAAACAACTTCTTCATCTCTGTGAACAGATTAATATTGTGTATATGGTTACGAACCATATTACTTAAACAATATTTGCTGTTTTACCAAAATATGCTGACAAAATTGTGGTGGAACCTGAACTTTAAAATATATTTACTTACTAAAAAAAAAAGCAATACAAAATATTTTGAAAATTGTATTTAATATGAAACTTTCTAGTCTACAGTTTTGAATAACTTACAATTTAACTCATTGCAATCAACAATGCACTGAAATAATTATAGTTGATAATGTGAATTTTTTTCAATTCCAATGACAATTTTTACTTGGTATTTAAAATATTCTACCATTGTTAGTGATAATAATCCTAACATTATTTACATTTCCCTCAAAGTAAATCTAATATTTCTTTACAAAATAAATGTATAGACAAAGTTAGATTTAGAAAACATTTTATTGGGATCAACCGTATACGGTTTTGTGTTTAATTTTGATATGATAAATAACGTATATATTATAAAATATACATAATTAAGTAATAACTATTGTTTAGGTCGTAACCAAAAACTTGGTTTGACTGGGCGCAAATCAAGGGATGTTGGAATCCTCAGCACGAGTAAGCTTTACTCCCTACAAGACCGTATCTTCGCCTTTACTCCCCAAGTAAGTTTGTAAAGAAACTAGATCATGCTCGTTAGTAAAGACTAAATAGTAAATATGTAAGCAGTATTTTAGACTCTTTCACGATTAGTTTAATACTAACAAGGCTCATTTGACTTTGTGTAGGGAGAATAATATTGTAATGTGACTTGAAATATAGTGATTTGAAACGTGTTTGTTTGAAATTAAAATCTATATTTCAAAAACATTTATAAATGCACTGTCAAAAATTAATCAAGTTAGAAAACAATAAGGATTTTTTTTATAATAACAGTGAATTTGATATTATAATCTGTTTAATCAGAAATATTTTATTGCCGTAAGGCATAATGGTATATATTTTTACATAAATATATATTCCCCACAATAGTTATTAAGAAAAATTATGTAATATTAAAATCAGTTTTATTCTGTATCAAAATAATTCTTATTTATTTTGAAAATTATGAAAAAAATGTTTATTTTTATTTTGAAGAGATTAAGATATATATATGCTGATTACATACTCGATTTGAACACTAATGAACTAGTATGACAGGTAATCAATCGCAATGTAGCAGCTACAACACGAAACTTTAGCTCAATGATAGAACACTGCTAGCAGGACTAATACTCATAGAACAAGGAAATACTTGCACTTTATTAGAATACACAGAAAATAACATAAATTTAAGTTTTAAAAAAATAGGTTTAAAATCCTACTTCAAGCTATTCTTTGTTCAAGGAAAGCCTGAACTGAAATTAGTTAGGCTTGCTTGAAGGCATGTGTGATATTTTAAAATGATGGTATTATATAGTTTTATTTATTTATCGCTGATCGTCAAGTTATGTTTG
The DNA here is from genome assembly GCA_035578905.1 of Stictocephala bisonia. Lineage (NCBI taxonomy): Eukaryota > Metazoa > Arthropoda > Insecta > Hemiptera > Membracidae > Stictocephala > Stictocephala bisonia. Next base: position 1,205,982 of record JAQJVL010000017.1, on the reverse strand, counting down.
AATATGGATTATGGAATGAGTGTGATGATTGTAGATGAACGAATGTAGTCTATATTACTACATATTAAAGCTACCATACATTAGAAAGTGTCATTAATCAATAGCCCAATTACAGATGAATTCCTTTCTGGTGGTTATCAGCTAATCTCTTTCAAAATTTATTTTAACTCTGATTGGGATCAAACCGAAAACCAAAAGTGTATTCAAATTATTTACTAGCAAATAGATTTTTACACACAATACATTCGATACAAATATTATAGATCGCCAAGTTTTTAAATCTAATTCTAAGTAAATCATGATTGAATATCTAAATAAACTGTCAAAAAATATGAAGATATGAAGTTGAAATTCGTTAAGAGGTTTGAAGCTTGGTTACATTAACATATAATCAGTCATTTATTTACATAAGTACATCAATACAAATTTGTTAAATCATTTTTATTCAATATATATAATAATTGTCAATGTTATGCTGTGTGCATAATAGTTGAACTGATTATTGTGAAATTGCTTTCTTAGCTAACGGATCAGACAAGGTACTACATAGCGTCTGACAACGAACTGATGATTGATATTTTCAAGAGCGAGATTAACTTTTTAAAGTCCAGCTGGCAGAACATGCTTGGTCGTCCACTCGTCATTATGACAATTAACAGCGTGTATTTAGGTAAACATTTGTGACAGTTTGTGTTAAAATTCAGTAATTTTTGTGGTATTTAAAAAAATAATAATAGATTTGTGCTGTTACTAGTTAATTGTTGTTTAGTAACATACCCTGTCTTTGTCAGTGTTGTTACATATTGATTGGATTTACAATAATGTGTCATTAATTTTAATTATATCCGATGATTGAAGTTTAGTTAGGACCAAAATCTATTAATTATCAATGCAAAATATGAGTATGACTAAAACGTCAAAGCAATTCAAGACATTTGAGTAGAGCAGTATCACCTGTGAACATGATAGCAGTTGGAAAATCTTCCAAATAAAAAATATTGAGGTTAGCCTGTAGAGATCGGTAAAGGGGTAGGTTTGTAGATTTTATAGAATAGGATGTTTCTTCGTATACATCAAATTCAAATTCATTTATTCACCAAAGACTACATACAAGCATAGGTGTGGTCAATATACATTAAAAAATTACATCAGTGCATCCAGGTTACAATATACAAAACAATACCCATATCATACATAATAATTACAGATATACTTACATACAAACTAATACAAAAATGCAAAGGCAATATTTATACATTTGGTAAAATCAGTTGTCTTTTATCCAATTTTATTAAATATCCAATGTTTCAATAGAAAGGTCTAAAAACTCTTGAATGTCATAAAAAGGGTTGGCAACTAACCACTTGCACAGTTTGTTTTTGAATGATTTTAAAGGTAACAGTTTAATATCAGGTGGTAGCTTATTAAAAAACTTTCTTCCTAAAATGATATGACTGGATCTGACTTTTTCTAAGCGGACAAAAGGGACATCCAATTTAGTTTTTTGCCTTATGTTTCTGAAATGAAACTCATTTCTACACTTATATTGGTCGAGGTTACAAAACACAGATACAGTTAAAATAAGAATATACAAATTTACAACCGTAAGAATACCAGATTCAATAAAAAGGGGTCTACAAGGATCCAAATATTTGGCCTTACAAATTATCCTTACAGCTTTTTTTTGAAGAAGCAGGACCTTTTTAACTTCAGGAGAAGCACCCCACAAGATAATGCCATAACTAATTAAGGAATGAAAGAAAGCGTAATAAGCATTCTTGACATAAGGTAAAGGAACACAATCGACTAGTTTACGAATCAAAAATATAACTCTGGAAAGTCTGGCTGTGAGTTGTTCGATTTGAGGAGCCCAATCATCTGCATCAAGAAGTTCAATTCCTCAAGGTAATTAAATGCTTTATTGAACTCTATTAGCATTGCCATAATGGTGTGCCTTATTAAAATTGATCTGCCGTTAACTCAACCAAACTTGTAAAAAAGAGTTACTATAGATCGGCCCTTTATAAACTGTTTGATGATGTAAAGCATGTGATTTTATAAAAGACTGTGGTTCTTGAGTTGAGAAAGTGCTACTTTTTCAAACTTTCAAAATATTGACATCAGGGAAATTAAGTGGTAGTTATTTGCCTCTGTGGTGAAGTTAGGTTAGAGCAGTGAAATTACTTTGGCTAATTTGAGAAGAGCTTAGCTGACTTTTCTCCTTCTCGGTTGTTGTTGTGGATAGTTCTTCTGGTTTTGTTTTCTTATGTTGATTATTTTGCGAAATAGATTTTTCATGTGTATGTAAAGGAAGTATAATCACTGTATCATCTTAGAAAATATGGTTTCCAGCATAGATTAGGTGGTAATTTGAATAAGTTGAAGATTTGTTGGCAATTTATCATGCATTTACTTCATTACAGGATAAATCCACTTGTTATATTAGTTTATATGAGAAACAGTAGTGGTCCAAGTATGAATCCCTGTTGGACCACTTTTATAATATTTTAAGCTGGTACTCTGGTTACATAGTTTCATCCATTCCTATTGTTTTTAATTTCTATGATCTGGTTTTTAAGAAGTGGTTTGTCCAATATTCAGCTTGATTTGTTGTGCACATTTCTTGTTGAAACAGTCAAATGCTTTTCTAAGAAGAGCCATGAAAATGGCTGATACTTCTATGTTCTTAGTTTTAAAAACTATTTAAACATAGAAAATCTGTGCTTATTTTTCACTTCTGAAACCATTTTGATTGATTATGTAGAGTATCTGTTTCTATAAAGTAACATGATTTGTAAATATACAAATTTTTTAAGTAATTGAATGACATTGACAGCATGGAAATGTGAGGATAATTTTTATCTTTAGTTTTATCTTTTTTTATGTTTTTGACATTGGCTGTTAAATTTTGAGTTGGTAATTTCTATGAAGAGGAAGGGTTTGGATTTGATCATTACAGGTGTTAAGTAGGTTTTTACACATTCTGTCTATTCTTACCTAATTTGTGTGTTTGTTTGATTAAAGTACATATAGGCAAAGCTTATGTTGTAAATTATGCCAGATTACATGAAATATAACATTAATTGTTTGCCCAACTAACCCATTGTGTGGCTTGCCGAATAGACTAGTGCAGCATGACTGTGTGTGTTGTCAGACTGTGGACCTAGAACAGTACTACATGACGACGGATGTCGAGTTCTTAGCCAATAATATCATGATGGACATTGCATTCCTGGCTATGAACTGGCGACACATGCTGGGCCGTCCGACCTACATCATTGTTGCCTCCGATTTCCTCGATGGTAATCCTTCACCTCTCCTTATTTTCAAACTGTAATTTATATTGGAAAAAAATTTGACCTTTACATTTTTAATTTTAATTCCCAACAGTGCGATTTTTTTTGTTTCTTTTGAACAATTGCTAGTAATTATAAAACGGAAAATGTAGATTTTGTGTCCTTTTTACAATATCTCTCCATTTTACCTTAGCCTCTTTTATCTCAATTTAATCCTTCATGTGGATATATGTACTAACTTTCTACCTTCCTGTGTACTAAGCTCCTAACTGGAGAGCAAAAAAAAAAATGTAAAAATATTTTTCTTTTTATCTAAATTATTTTTTTAAATACTACCATACTATTTTGTATTAGTTATTAAATATTTTATCTATTCAATTCAAAGAATTACTTGATATTATTAATACAGTAACATATTTTCAGTTTTGTTGTTTTTGATATATTTTAAGTTTTGTTGTTTTTGATAGTATAAGTGATCTCAGTATATCATGTTAGTGTTTTATGAAAGAAAAATTCAATAGCGTGGTAAATTTATTTTTAATAATTTTATGCAGATCAAGGAAAAATTCCTTTGGCTATGGTGACAACGATGAAAAAATTGAAGTCTGGCTACATTAATGGGACTCGGTAAGTTACGGTTTTTGTTTCATAATGGGTATTCATGATAAGTGTTATTTAAAAATAATAAATTTGATCTATTAAGGTATTGAAATCATCAGAGTTCATGCAGCGAACAATTAGGCTTTTAAAAAAATTGTATTCTGATGAGGAACATTAAAACTTAGTAAGAATGAGAGTATGTTTAATATAAATAAATTTAATATTTACTACATTGTTTACAAAATAGTTGTAGTGTTGTTTGTCATTGCTTCATGCTGTCAACACTAGTGATGGCAGTGCTGTAACCAAGCTACTTGGGGACAAAGTGCTGTGGAGATTGTAGGCGATAGGTTCTATGCTCGATCTTCTTAATATAGAAGTGATGTCCACTCATTGATTGCCTTTGACGTAATCACTACTACAGAAGTCTTGTGTATCCGTGTTTTGGGTGGTAACTGACATATTTGAATTGCCTGAAAAAAAATTTTAAAAATAAAGGTTAAGTCTACATTTTTATTCAGTTCATAGTTTTTCAAACCTTTCATAAATGTAGGAATCGAGTTGTACCTTTACCAAATGTCTACGGTCAATGTATTGTAGTATATTGCTTTAAAGGCAAAGAACTAAGAACTATACTAAACTGAAATTTGAACAGTGATGGAATGCAAGTCTGTGGTGTCCGTGTGAATTGGTAGTCACGGTCTGGATGTTGCATAGGGAAGAGAACTGGTTGGAAATCAGACCAACACTAAGTGGTTCAGATTTTACATAAAACTGTAGGCCCCTTAATTGCCCTGGCTATTGGGTTATTGATAATTGTTCTTTTCAAGCTAAATAAGTTAGTAACAAGACTACATTCATCCATAGTTATCAACACTCAAATAATCATTCATATTTGCCTTAAACTATGCACAAGCTATGTCGGCATGTGAAATATGAATAATAATAGTAATATTTTAAAATAATATAAATACAGTAGTCCCTCATTAAGCTGACACAGTTCAGGCCAGGTATGTGGTGAATTAGTGAAAAAGCCGAATTACTGGAGTTCAATTGACAAAAACATGTTTAAATTACATAATAAATTGTATATTGTACCTAAAAAAGTAAATTTTTACAGTAAAGATGTACGATAGTTTCAAAGTAAAAAACGTACGATACAGCAGTTGAAACAGTGCTAAAATATACCACTGTTATATATGCATAAAAAACAAGTAAATAGTAGTATACTCCAGCAGAGTAGTGATAAACTGAACTGACAAATGAGAGAAGTTTCAAAATACAATACAGTATAATCCAGCCCACTGATAACAACAAACTGGTCCTCATCTTTGACCTCACCTTGTCCCATCCCCACACAGACTACCTTTACCCAAGATATGTACAAAAAATGTTATTTATAACATTTGTGGTCTCCCAACTAATTATTTGACAACAATAACATTGTTTACTTTACTCTCTGGGCCAGCTACCCCCCCCCTCTCTCTCTCTCTCAAACGTCATCAAACAGTGACTTGAATGATGACTCAGGCATTACAAGACTGTCTTGGTCTACTGGCCGGATTACTGCAGGGGCTGGACTGGCGCAGGGCCGGATTAAAGAGGGACTACTGTACAGTAAAACCATGATAAACAAAAACCTAGGTTATTGATCATTTGTATGTGAATAAATCGTTCTAAATGTCTTGCTCTGTTTTTCAGTGTTACTTTAGGAAATCTGAATGATTTTTTGAGCACATCTTGTATAACAAATCTCAGCTTCCTGGGAAGTCAAGAGGATGGCATGCCTGATAGTAAGTAAATATTTTTATTTCCACCTGCGCCCAAAATGTCAGCAACAAACATAATATTAATTAACCCCTTAACTGCTGTTGACGTGTTAACACGTTTTGATGCGCCGTCACTGCTGAGCTGTTTAATGCGAGTGGCGTGGTAGGTCCACGGCGGAGCAATCGCGGTAAAATTTACGAGTTTTGACGCTCAGTCCTCAAATTCCTTATGAATAAACTATTTTATGTCAATTTTTTTAAAGAGTATGTTCAACAGTTATATAAATCTGCAGATAACATGCTAATAAATTAAAATATTAATATAAAATAGTGAAATAATATAAATAATAATAATAATACACTTACCCAGATCAATTTGCAATGTCCGTCACTGGATGTTGAGGGATATATTTTTTCTATTTGCACTATTTTACTACTTTTAAATTATATACATTATTTACACTATTTTATGGTTTATTCCGAGGGTTTTAGTAATTTTTGAGTTCGTGGAATTTAGCAAAACATGGTGCTGCACATAACGCTACTTGGCATTCCGCGCACATGTATCTGGTTTCACGTCTCTTTTTCTCCCGCCTCTGAGTAAACTTGCATACAACACAAGGTCTGCATGGTCCTGCCTTTTTTTCAGTTGCAGGTATATAAGAGGGGAAATGTCTCATTGTAAGTCTAGTCGGGTTATCCCCAGATGGACGGCCACCCTTCTAAACTTTCGTCACTCATTTTAATTATTTATAAGTACTAACATCACTGTAAAACACTTATCATGAACACACACTTCACTTATAGTAAGAAAAACAATACGGTCGAGAATCGCTCGTTCCCGCTCCATGTGAGAAACAATACGGGCGAGAATCGCTTATTTCCATGTGCTCCTCAAGCAGTTACAAAATATTCCACGAGAGTGAGACACATGTCGGAATACGTTACGGTTCTCGTAGTACTAAATAACACCACAAGATAGCATTATAAGTCACTAGTAAAAGCAGTACAATATCAGGAAACAGCTGCTGTCAACGTTCGTGTTAACACGAGTGTAGCGCTGACGGCACTACGCAGGGAATCGTGTATACACGAATGTAGCGCTAGGGGTACTAAGCTTGCCTGATTCCTCAGCCGTTAAAGGGTTAATAACTAATAAAGCTGAAACTTAATCTTTGTTTTATGTTATGGTATCAAGTAGTCCTTATCTGCTTTTTAGTCCCCCTCCCCGTGTTTTGTAAAGAAATATATACTATACTCATATTCATCGTTTTAAGTAAACTTGACCTTTTCATAAAGTACTATAGTTATGTATTTATATATGGACAAAGATAACATTTGATGAGCTGGTATACTTTCATTTTTAAGTTTTAATTTAAATGAGTTATTTTAATAGTTTTAATTTTTAAGTTTGTCATTTCGTTTTAGATGAAAAGCTATAAAAATCCTAAAAATCATATCGGCTTTCTTTAGTTATTGTACTAATGTTGATGTGAATGTATAATATTATGTTCAAACCTGATATAATTGTATAATACCGACATGGCGTCTGCTCAATGGCTGCTATCAGCGTGGACGTCCATGTTGGGTGGTAGTGATTTGATGTGTAGGAGAGAGAACTGAGTATCATGTTTGTCAGTTTGCTGAAAATTAGATCAATTCTACATATGTAAGATTATTTCACTTACTTGGAATATTCCGTCTTACAGCTCAAAATAACTGTATGTAAGCTCAGTACATGTTTCGACGTAAGGACGTCATCATCAGTTGGACAAAGTGTGAAGTAGTCATTGGATTAACAACACAGTCATGAATTTTAAATTAAATACACAAAAACACGAAACGCACAGTTAAAAGACAAATAACACATACTATAGACAGGCCTGTCAAACCTCAACACGCACACACTGGCAGTAGTGGACAGACTGGCCCCTTCTTCTTCCACCTTATCCAGGCTTATCGTATTTGTTAACAGCTGACCTTTGATCGGTGCAGGCGATAAGTGAATTAAAGACAGAATAATAGGTGAACTGAAGTTTGTCGTTGATAATGAGTTCATCAGGGTTGTTGTTTTTAAATGATTTATAAATCTCAAATACTTCCAACGTATCCATGGTATGTTGGAGTAAATGTAGGCTAAAAGTGGACTTCTATTTAGTGAACTTGGGTTGGAGTGATGTTCTTTAAATCTGGTACTAAACCCCGTCCCGTTTGACCAATATAAATGCTTGGACAATCAGAGCATTTTAATTCCGGTTTTTTCGTGCTTATTTTGCGGATTACTATTAGTGTTCAAAATATTCTTAAGGCGGTTTGATGTATTAAATGCTAGACATGTATTTTCGTATGTTTAGACAGTATTGGATGTTGGGGCTAAATTCTACACAAACATACTTAGTTGTGTCATTGTCGGCACTGGTGGCGCAGTGCTGTAACCCAGCTACATGGGGACAACGTGTTTGGGAGATTGTAGGCGATAGGTTGGATGCTCGGTCCTCTTAATACCGACATGGCGTCAGCTTGGTGGTTGCTATCGGCGTGGACACTACTAGAGAAGTCTGGGGTGTCCATGTTGGGTGGTAATCATTGTGCGGATGTTGTGTGGGGGAGATAACTGAGTATCAGGCTTGTCAATTAGCTGAAAATCAGACCAGCACTACGTGGTTCGGATTCCACGTAAAGCTGTAGGTCCCTTAGTTGCCCTGGCTGTTGGGCTATTAATAAATTGCCCTTTCTGAGGAATAGTTGAACTCAGTTAGTAACCAGACTACACTCATCCACACTCATCCTACACTCATAAAACCATTCATATTCGCCTTAAAATACACACAACGTTGTGTCTGCGTCTCATATGTAAGAATGGTGTTTAAATTGTTGACGTCCTTAAACATTTTATTCTTGTTTAGAAATCAGCTTGTTCACAACGTTGCTCCTGTAACCATTGGCCTTGAACAAATTTAAGTGCTATAATCTTACATTTGTTCAAATAGCTCAGGGACTAAACATTGATAATCAATATCAATACTACATGGTTCGGATTCTACATAAAGCTGTAAAATGTTTGGATTCCCAAAACAGATTCGGGGGTTTATTAAATCAAAGAAGAAAAATTATTCTGATTTTGAGCTTGAATTTAGATTAAATGGACAACATTTTAATGGCAGTCAGGTGGTTGCCACAGCTTTCTGTGATTATTTTAGTTCAGTATATGAGAGGTCAGGTAGACGTGGCTGCCGCACTGCGTTCTCCTGTTATGCCTGGGGTCTAGTGCCTGAACATGCCGACCATCACACCTCAGTATGTAGAATGGACAATAAAAAAACTGCCATCAAAACGTTCATATAGTCCGGATCTCTTTCCAAACTATATAGTAAAGGGCTGCTCTGATTTCCTGCTGGAACCTCTATGTTATATTTTTAATCTTTGTCTGCGGAATGAAACGTTTCCAAAACGGTGGAAGACAACTAAAATTACTCCAATTCATAAAAAAGGGATTGAATCAGATATTACAAACTATCTGTGTCTGTAGCTATATTGTGTACTCCCGCAAAGGTGTTTCACATCATACTTAACAGTAATATCTTTCCGCATATGAAACCTTATTTTTCTGATAACCAACATGGTTTTATTCCTTATCGTTTAATTTCTAAAAATCTTTTAAATGTTGTACATTTCAGCTCATGTGCCTTAGACAATAAATCTCAAGTTGATGTTATTTAGACTGATTTTACAAAAGCTTTAAAATTATTTTTTGACAGCAATACGTGTATTACCGGGTGTATAGGTCTGAAGTTTTATGGATGGATCTGGAGTACTGCAGGGGGGTTTTTTCAATTTATTTAGGTTAAAAAAAATGTAGGTCCTTTATTTTTCAATTTATTCATAAATGACCTTGCTTTTACATTAAAATCTAATATTTTAATGTATGCCGACGATTTAAAAATTTTCAGTGTTGTTAAAAATTTAAATGATTGTAAATAAATTTTTTAGATGATTGTAAAGAAGATTTAGATGTATTAATTCAATGGTATAAGGAAAATCATCTTAATTTGAATATAAATGTGTTGCATCATGACTGTTTGTAGAAAAAAAGATCCTATCATTTTTCCATATAGTATAAATAACTGCACATACTCAATAGAGTTTGACGTTTCAGTGATTTAGGTGTTTTAATTTCAGGTGAACTACCTTTTTCCGAACACATTCTTAGTTTGGTATAAAAAGCTTATTGCACACTAGGGTTTGTTTCAAGACTTAGTAGACAATTTAATGACATTGAAACACTGAAGATCTTGTTTACCTCATTAGTCCGTTCACGCTTGGAATTCGCTAATAATGTTTGGTCTCTTTCTACTCAAATATATTCTGAAATGATTGAAAAAATTCAAAAAAGATTTCTACGATTGTTGTATTATAAATCTTTTGGGCCATTAAACCCATTAATCAACCAATCTGGTTAATTAGATGTGAGGAAATATTGAAAATGTTTGGTTTTGAATGATTGTGTAAAAGACGTAAAGTAGCTCAACTTTGTTTCTTACATGGTGTTATCACGGGGGTTGTGGATGATCCATCGATTCTGGGTACCATCAATTGATAGGTTTCGGCATACGGTGGTCGAGCTAGCAGGTCGAACTAGCTATTTTACCCTGGTGGGCTCGTACTGTTGCTCACACGTCATCTTTTCTGAATTTGTCAATTGCATTTTATAATTCTGTAGATAATGGGGTGGATGTAGCTATGAGACCAGCGGTTTTCTGAGCGGCTTGCATGATGCTCATCGAATGATCTCAAATCACATTACAGATCATATTTAATTTTTATTTTATTTATTACTTTTAAATTGAGATTAGTTTTTTATTTGGAAGCATTTTTTTTTTAATTTAGTGCGAATATTATTATGTCCTTTTTAACAAGTCCATACCGGATAATTACTTAAATTTGTGATTGCTGCCAACTATATCTATAATATAAAATATATTTTAATAGGCCTATAAACTTTGCAACATTTTTTTCCACTAATATAAATTAAAAGTTCTGTTGATTCTTATAAATAAAATTGCAGAAGTGTATATATAAAATTCTTATATATAAGTAGGTGAAGTATTTTCATTAATTTTATACGACCCGTATAATTGGATCATCAGATCTGTTAGGGGAGCAGTTGTAGGTTCAGCAATCGATGTATTGTATAGTAATAATCTTCATGCAGGTTTGTTTTCACTTTTTTCAGTTATTTTTCATAGTTACTTTGTTTCATACTATTTTCTTGTTATATTATTATTAAAATTGTATTTTGGTTTAGAGATTGTATGAGTTTTAATTTAAATTGAAATATTGTATGTTCTATGTTTTTAAAAATTATATGTTTGTTGAATAAATGTTTATTGTATTAATTTACTATATTGAACCTACAATAAAGATATCATTATGATTATTAAGTTTCCTAGTAGCCCTTTGAGCTATTAATGAATGGCCCTTTCTGACCACAAGGATTTAAAGTTAATAACCAAAGTAAATAATGTTTACTTTTAAATTACAGGGCTAAACCCACAAGTGGAACAATACTTGGAGGAACACATGATGAAATGCTTGTCCCACAAATCCACTCTGCTGAAGAGGCCAGTCTCTCGTAACAAGAATTTGCGGCGGCGCATGTCTGTCAAGGGAGCCATCAAGAAGACTAGGTCCATAATCAATGTGGAGGGTATGTTTTATTCCCAATTGTTGTTGACTGGACTGTGTCTTCTTTAGTTACTTCAACAACTAAATAATATCTCCGTACTTCTCATTTACAAAACTTAACAATTTGATTACTTTGTGATATCAGTAGATATGGACTGGAGGAGGTTTTTAGGTTTGGGATGGGATTGGGAGTAAAACTAATTTCCTCCCAAACTACAGGAAATTTTCAGGAAGGAATTTTTACCAGCATATAATTCAAGAATTTGAAACAAACTAAATAGGCCACAGCGAAAAACAACATTTTAAAAGAAATTTAATTGTTAAGTATTGAGAATCACACGTAAACAAAATGAATTGCTCGATTATAAGATGATAATAAATAGATCTAGAACATAGATCTCAGTAAAAAACTTAAAATAATACAGTTCATTATGGAATAGTGTACTTGAATGCCATAGTTTAAATTGATATGAAATGACAGTTTTGTATCAGTTGTTTCTTGTCTTTAAAAGCATAATAGATTAGTGGCTCATCACTCTTGTTGCTGATTCCACTCCCCACTATCAATTACATTCCAAACATTAGAAGACTCCTTTTGTTTGTTATTACTTCTCTATAATTTATACTTAAGTTGAAAAAAGCTTGTTTGTGAATGCCACAAACAAAAGGAGTAGAGTATATCAAGAATTTCCTACTGGGACTCCCAATTGCAAAAAAAATTCTTTCTAACAAAGCGAGGATTACAATTACCCAGGGAATTCCTGAATTGTTGCAATCCATCTATCTCTAGCTATTAGTTTTGTTTATACTCGTAACTGGATTTGATTGTAAAAAATAGTGATAGGTCGGTTCTATTTTTTCGGTTCCAGTTCGTTTCTTTACTGAAATCGGTTCTCGGTCCTGAGTACTTTTTGAGAAAGTCTCAGAAAATTTGTCTAATACCTTTACGTCAGTGAATCATCAAATTATATGGAATCAGTCAGTAAAAACAGTGCATAGTATTTTGGCGATTTCTCCAATATGAAGTATAATACACCCTAAAAATCTATAAAATGACTACAATATTTCCAATAACTAGAGAATTAGTAACATTTTATTTATTCTCAGGGTGTGATTGTATACATTTTTTGCACAAAGAAAGTATTTACTTTAAATTTAAAAAAGTATACAATTTAGCTAAATAGAATATAATGCTCAAATTAGTATGCAATTGAAATTTACCTTGAGGAAATTACAAAACTTATAAGCCTAGAGAAAATTAAAAAATAACCTACCAGTTTAGGTCTGATTTAGTAATAAAACTCATTCAAAAACAAATCACAACTATTGATTGAAATTCCTATAGCTAAATTGGAAACTTAAGAGGTTGATGTAATTCTAGTATGTCAAAAATAAACAGCAAAAACAAATAATATAATTAATTAAAAAAAAATACTTTTACCAACTAATTATTGGTTCTTTTCTCAATTGGTGATAATACTGAACTAAGAAAGTATAAATGCTACTCACATATATAAAAAAACTATACAGTCAGTAATACCATAAATGTTTTTGGAAATTACAGTATAAATTTTGTTTTAAATTTAAGAAATAATAAACTATTTTGGGTCAGTAAATGGTAAGTCAATGCAATTTAAAACAGTAATCCAGACTTTGTAAAAAGAAAAAAAATAATTAAAATAAAATTTAACTATTTTAATAAAAATGCTAAAAGACTCATTTTCTTTAGTTTTGACTCAATATTAATCTTAAACATTTATTTTTCAACCCAATTCCCTAGGTTTTGTATACATTGTTTTTTCATTGCAAGTCTAAATAAATAAACTCTAACATCTTAAGTTCATCATAAAAACCTTTTATTTTTCAAAATTTACAATAAAACTAGAAGCATAATTAATATCAGAATGTTAGACGAGTTGTTAACAGAATGGGATGTTTCCACAAGGTGCTTTTATCAGGCAGGAAGTGATAAGAAAGGGTCACAATTAACAAGGGTGGAGCTCAGGCAGAAAGATGACTAGACTCTGGACTCTTGATCAACAACTGAATGGGTTTAATTCACTGCCTTTGCAGGTGAATTCCTATTTATTAATGTTATCTGTCTCTTTTCACATGCTGATAAGGAAGTGGCCAGACTATGGGCGAATACTTTCTGACTTAGATATTTTGTTAATATCTCGTGGCTAAATCACGTACTGATAAGGAAAGTGTATGGGTGGGTTATACAGTGTGGCCATAATAATAATAAAATCTGTTTTTGTTACTCTGTATCCTAATACACGTACTATGTTATGACTACTCCCACCCACCCATACACTTACATGTTATGACCCTCCCACACACCCATACACTTAAAATGTTATGTTATGTTAAAATGTTACAGTGGTATTGACCCACCCGCCCACCCATACACGTACAGTGGTATTGACCCACCCGCCCACCCATACACGTACAGTGGTATTGACCCACCCGCCCACCCATACACATACAGTGTTATTGACCCACCCGCCCACCCATACATGTACAGTGGTATTGACCCACCCGCCCACCCATACACTTACAGTGGGAGTGACCCACCCGCCCACCCATACATTTACAGTGGTATTGACCTTCTAGGGCATATTTTCTGACAAAGATATTTTGTTTATCTTGTGGCCTATGTTTGATTGTTGTGTTTATCAGCACTTGTCACACCTGAAACATTTCTGATATGAAAGCTATCTCCCCATTTACTAGGATGGTACCATAGAACCGAGTTTTTTTCCATTGGTTCCGATTCTTTTGCCAATAACCGATAGAACAGAGAAGGTACCGACCCATCCCTAGTAAAAAAGAAATGAATGTCACTGTCTGTCATCAGACTTTTCCATGATTATTTCATTGTGTTTCTTATTCAGCAACCATATTAATAATATTTTTTTTATTAATGTGTATAGTTAAATTTTGTCTTATAACCTCTTAAAATAGACCAAACTAGTATCACTTTCATTTATGCCCAGTTACTATCTATTTCTCACTTAGAACCTCTAGCAAGTTAATAAATTATTTAGGAGTGAATGTTTGGTTATTTAACTACGAAAAGAAATTTTTTTTTACAAATATTAAAAATAAAGAGATTCTTATCACCATTTTACAACTATTAAATTCAGTTAATCAGTTTGAACTATATGTACATATTTATGATTATTATTATTAACAACGTATATATAATCTTGTCTTAGTTTTCTGTTTATAAACAAAATATGCTGCGAGAAATAGCTTCTGTTTAGTGACCTTCAGTGATAACCATCAACCCAAAATCAAAATTTGATAACAAATCTTTAAGATAACTGAACTTTTACTAACTTATTTACAAATAAAAAGATAACTAATTTTTGACTATATCCATATTGAGTCTAAAGTTAAGTACATATTGAGACATCCTTTTTTTAAGTACAAAAAAATTCACACTACTTTACTCAAATAATAACATTGTACATCTATAGGTGGGTGGATTTGTCATAACCATCACTAACAAACACGTATGGGTGAGCAAGAGGTAAGGTTTACATACAAGAGGTTGCCTTATACAAATATGCCATCAGTATCGCGCAGTTAGCAATTATGTCATAGTCAGGCCTGTGATTTTTTTTAACTTCACTGCTGTAAACAAAACAAACCGCAAAATGTAAAACATTGATATTTGTACTCTCGATGACAGTAAAGTCACAGAAATTTAAATTACAGTAAACTCTAGGTTTAACAGATTAGCCGATTGTTCGTTAAATCAGGGTGAATTCACTGCAAGCTGTTATGAGATTGTCACACCTTAATTGACACTTATGTGTTGCTGCTACCTCGTTGTTAACTCAACAATTGATAAAGTTATAGAAATAAATATTGCATAAATGATAAACCTACACATTGTATAAATACATTTGTTATAAAATGTCTTTCAATGCAGTAAGCTGTCAGTTAAATTGAGGTACGTTAAATCGAGTGTTTACTGTAATATTAAAATACTAGAAATTTAAATAATTCTAAAATACTTTTGAAAACAATACAGTAATGGTTTTTAGTGTGTAGTTCTAATTGTTCAGTACGCTGTGTTGGAGGCTCAGAGTAAGTAAGTACACTTACTCTGTGGTTGGAGGTCTACCTCTGAGGTCCCACCACTCGGCTTATATGGACCTATGAGAATGAAGCAACCTGTTATATAGAATCCTTAGGGGGGGGTCATAATAAATGTACATGTCTAGCTGGGTAGGAGGGTAAGATTCTTGTAGACTCTGTTCTACTAGAACAGTAAAGTAAGATTCTCATTACTTTATTTTTATCTGCACTTATTTTCAGCCCTATACCCGCAATCTTTTGTATTCATTCTTCTAATTCAGCTTATGAATCTTCTTTTCCCCCCAATATCAGTGTTAACAAAGTAAAAATTGAATGAATTTTTCACTCAATAGTTTTTACACATGCAGAAGAGAGGTATCTTTACCATTTTTGTGCATAAAGGATTACACCAGTAGAATACAATTGCTTGTGAAAAAATAAATTGTACTGCACATTGTAGCGGACTATGTGGGGTTTGAAGACCGCAGACCATCCTTGGTTCCTGGTGACATAACTCCTGTCCAGTCTCCTGCCACCTCTCCTTGGAAAGGCGCAATTCGTAGTCCCTCTCCAGAAGAGATTGTCCCACCTTGGAGAACGAACCAAACTCCTCGTCTCAGGTAATTCACACGGAGAACTTCAGTTTTAAGTGAAGAATAAATTAATTGCAATTTAATTGTGCTAAAATGGATTAATAGATTGGATTTATTTTATACTTTAGTATTGTATTTATGATCCTATAGAAAAATAACTGATGTTTTGCTTTAAGTTATGCAAATTTACTATGGGAATTTATGTTTCGTTAAAAACTCTAAAGAATTTTTACTGTTTACTGAACAATTAACTGAATTCTTTTTTACATGCTGCCAGTTATTGTCAGCGGAAGAGGAGATCGTAAGTTGTGTATGTTAAAAATAGTTTATAGTTTTCCATTGTTTTGTAATATCATTCATAATTTTTTAAATTAATTACGCATAGTTGTATATTTTGAATGAATAAATCAATTCTGTTTTGGTTGCTAGAAGAATATATCCTAAATATTCTAATATGCCTATTGTATTTTTTGCTGTACTTAGGGTTCATAGTTATTTAATAATAACTGTCATTTATATTTGTAAGCAGCAAAGAATAAAACAGATATATCTAAAGTGAAATATAGTTCTTTATATTTGTGGTTGTATATACGGTTGTAAGAAATGGACTTATATAAATTTTTTTAAAAGTATAGTGTTCTATTTTCTAAAGTATAGGTCAATCTCCTTAAGCCTTTCTCTACCCTTTCCCCATAGGCACTGGTGGCGCAGTGCTGTAACTCAGCTACTTGAGGACAAAGTGTTTGGGAGATTGTAGGAGATAGGTTCCATGCTCGGTTCCTTAATACCGACACGGCATCCGCTTAATGGTTGCCGGTATGGACACTACTAGAGAAGTCTGGGGTGTCCATGTAGGATGGTAGTCAGGGTTCAGATGTGTAGGGAAGAGAACTGAGTGTCAGACTTGTCAGTTAGCTGAAAATCAGACCAACACTACGTGGTTCGGATTCCACGTAAAGCTGTAGGTCCCAAGGTTGCCCTGGCTATTGGGCTATTAATAAATAGTCCTTTCTGAGCTAAGTCAAACTCAGATAGTAACAATGACTACACTCGTTCATCTACACTCATCACACTCATTCACTTCTCATATTCGCCCATATCTCTACGATCGGCACCTTAGAGATGAATGAATGAATGAATAGGCTATTGATCTCTGCAGGGAACTTATTCACACAGAGTAAGGTGGCAAACTAGTATATTACAAGGTAACATTACTGATAGATACTTTCAGTCCAGACCGAATTCAACACTGCGCTATTTCTAACCCAGGCTCAAAGTCCTTATGTCGTAGATCGCTCAGCCACTGGCTCACCCAATTCTACTAATATCTTTTGAGTTTAAAGTAAATAGTATTATTAATTTTGATTATATATTTATTAATTCTTGACATTATTTTCATTCAGAATTACTATTTATAATAATATTTAAATCTAATTTAATAGGTGAAATATTGCTATGTGATGGTGTACATATTTGTGTTTATCTACAGGTTGACTTCAGAAGCTCAGTATGCAGATACGGAAGTAGAGGAGTTGTTGACAATGCTTAGGGAATCAGAACACTTGGAAGAACAAGGAGACATTCTGCAATACCTTGTTGATACTCAGGGTCTGAACTATGATACAGGTATAGAATTAATTTATTTGTTCAATCCTTACTTCTTCAAGAAATTAATAAAAGCATATGAAAAAAAAGCATGGTTTTAGTAATAGTACACGGGGAAATGCTGCGTTTTTTGATTCTATAGGTTAAATGATTTGGGCTGTGTGAAATAACATAAGTCCACCATCTTCATTAAAATAGAAATAAAGAAAAGAAGAATCAAGGTATCATTCATTATAAATTTTTGCATTATACAGGTGCTAACATTTGTTCAACTCTATGGATGTTTTAGGCATGATGGAGGAAGGCAAGGCAGTGACAGTAAAAGATTTACTGAAAGTTTTGTATGAGAAGGCCTGCCAACAGAAGCTGTGGGGCTTGGTTAGGCACACAGCAGGGATGTTGGGCAAGAGAGTTGAGGACCTGGCAAAGGCTGTCACAGACTTGCTTGTTCGTCAAAAGCAGGTAATCATAGAAATACCTGTTTATAGAGACCTTTATCTTGAGATACTTGTATATTTAATGGGTTGGTATCTGATTTACAGGTTTGAAAAGGACTGTAAAATAAAAATTTACATTAAATTCATGTTTTAATGTACAAACAGTTTCATTGCATGTGTGTGTGTTTTGGTTGGTGTGTATGATGACAGGTTTTGTGCTTGCACCCATAATGTGTGCTAGATGTGCTTTTTTAATTTTTATTCTTGCACTTGAGACGCCGACACAACAGTGTGCATATTTTAAGGCAAATATGAATGATGATATGAGTCTGAATGACTTGTGTAGTCTGCACGTGCATGTAAAGATTAGTGTGTGACTTTCTGTAGGGATGAGTGCATGTTAGTTCTTTCATGCAAGTGTAAGTGAAATGTTTGGTGATAATGTCTCAGTGTGAAATGCTTTGTGTAACAATGACATGTGCTTAAGGGCATGAGTAAGTGTCTGAATATGTGAACTGTGTCCAGCTTTTAGCAGATTCCAGTATTTTTTCAATATTTTAATGTTATTTGTTGTGACTTCTAATGTTATAAAATAATGTTATGAAATTTAGTTTAAAACATGTATTTCTGTGCATTGCTTTTGGCCTAAGTTAATAATGTTTTATAAAACATAGGTTCATTCATATACTTCTGTACAAAGTTGTGTGCATAAACACTCTGTCATCTTTTATAATCAGGGAAAAGGACGCTGTGTTAGAGAAAGACGGCGATGCTAGCGGCATAGTGGAGGACACAATTTTATAGTTAAGGCCTGCGATTAATCCATGCCGCATAAAAGACGCCAGACTTTCCGATCCATAGTATGGATTTTGTGCCAGGTGCTCCACACTTAGTACGGTGGGAAAGGTCTTAAGAACGCTCGAAGGGACTCAGCATGGGAACCATAGTTCACAATGTCCTGGTTATGTTGGTAACACTGGACGTGAAAAACGCCTTCAGCTCAGCCAGTTGGTCTGACATGTTGATGGCCCTTACAGGCGATTTCCATGTGCCCACCTATATACAACATCAGATGGGCTACGCTGGAAGGATATTACGACAAGTGCGGCTATGTCCAGGGTACTATGTCATGGCATATGCCGACAACTTTGCAGTCATTATTGCAGTGAGGGACCTTGAGGAGGCTTCGATGGGGGTGGTGCACTGAGCTGCACCAAAGAGAACGCATGAGCAATTGGCAAGAAAGATGGCGCATGGATCGCACGGGTAGGTAGGACCATCTCTCGCCGGACACTATTGTTCGACAAATGGTCCTCAGCAGAACAGTCTGGAGTAGTGTAGCTGCTGACGTAGAGAGAGTGCTGAAACAAAAGAAGGGTGAAGAAACTTATTGCGGCGTGATTATTACTAGCCACAGTGGAAAAATTACAGTAGTCACCCAGTGAGGGTGGGTTCACGTTTGCACCCTCTTGAAGTAATGCAGCAAGCGGCCCCGAGAGGGAATTCTACCTGGACCAGTATATGGGTTTTTAGTGAATGTGAGTCCCACACACTAAGTCCCTGTAATAACGCCCTGAGGGTTGCATAATACATTTTTTACACAACTGTAATATTTTTATTGATGTTTACATTTGGTTGTTATTTGATCCACAGTTACATGATCCTAGTGACTGACTTAATTGTCTCAAAACTAACGGAAACAACTTGTGCATTGTCCTCAAATGTTTTTAAGGACATGTTTCCAAAAATAAAGGAGTCGGATGTTATAAATAAAAGAGCTCAGTTGGCAATGTTGATTCATAATAATCAGTATTTGTTACTTGAAAAAAACATAGTACGGGATTTAATGTTTAGTAATAATTATAACAAAATATGTAAGTCACTACAAGATGAAAATAATGACCTAAAACAGAAGAACAACGCTTTCACATTAAAAGTCCAACAGACAACAGTCCAGGTTGAAACCCCACTGACACAGTGTGTGGAAAACATGCTGATAGATAAGAACTGGCAAATAGCTAAAAATAAAAGAAATGTTAAGCATAGAAACGTTAATAATAACAATGTACAAGGTGTCAGTATCTCAAACAAATTTGATGTTCTATCAGATAACCATCAAAACCAAGAGCAAAAAACAGACAATTTGGATAAACATGGAACAAGAAATATGAAAACTAATACTAGAAATAAAATAAAAGCAAATTGTATAACTGGAAGCTGTCCTGATGAAATACGTTTAAAAGCTGAACTTTATGCGGACAGTCAAGGGAGAGGACTTCCTGAAATTGTTGGTCTGTGCAGTAGGGGTAAGGTCTCTGTGGATGGGCTGGTGAAACCGGGTGCTGGTATCTAGCATGTCTACAGTCACGCAAGTAAGTCACAGCATCGGCCGATAGTTTTAATAGCTGATACAAATGATATGTCCAAGAAATCTCCAGAAATAATCTACAAAAAATTGGAAAGCGAGCTACAGTCTCTTAGTGCCTCAAGACCCGTTTATATTACAACCATCCCTCCTCGCTACGATGTCCAACCTAATGATGTGATACACTATGACATTGCTCTAATTAATAACTACATCCGAGAGCTTGTTTCTAGAATGAACAATGTCAATATTATTGACCTCGACATGTTTAACAGGCAGCATTTTTCACATCAAGGCATGCACTTGAACGTTAGAGGCAAAAAAAGCTTGCCTTCAAGATTATTGACTTTGTTCAATGTTCTTACGATCAAAGGATACAGGAAGCAAATGATGCCATCCTGAAAGACAATGTTAACTTGTCTCATAATTCTAACCAACTGGCTATCAACAAAAACATTGATGTAATTGATAGAGATATGGCAGAAGTCATTACTCTGGCGACTGCTGACTTGGTGTCTCAGGAGGGTACACATTCGCAGAACCTCTCATCCATCACTGCTGAACCACAACCAGTAAACGATCAACTGATGACCATAATGACACCTGTTGAATGTGATGCAGTTAAAGTGACCCCCGGCGTCCTCACATTTAGTGAGGCGCTAAAGCAGAGTAATTGTGTCAGTGCTGTGGTAAATCCAATAGATGTTAGCAGTAGTGAAGAAGTCTCCTTTTCCTTTAAAGAAGATTGTTCTGTTGATAATAGTGTTGTAAATAATAAGTTAATTGAGAATTTAAATTTTGTAGAAAATGACAGTCAGATAGTTTCTCAAACTAACAATGAATCAGATTTTTTAGACTTAAGGGGAAATTTAGTAAATGTAACCTAGTCTCTCATAGATATAATTTAAATAGGATAACCCCTGTAAAAAGAAATAATTTGCAAATACTTGTTCTAAATATCCAGGGCCTTAGAAATAAAGTTTTAATCCTAGAAAGTTTTTTATGTGATCTAGGCAATGTTAAAATTATTTGTTTAACTGAACATTGGCTGTGTAGCAATGAAGTACTTTTTTCCTTTCCAAATGGTTATCATTGTGCAGATTCAAATAGTAGGACTGAACACATTAGGGGGGGCTCACTAATATTGGTGCATAACTCACTCCAGACAAGGGCATGTGACATCAAACGCTTTTGTTCGGAGTTCCATTTTGAAGGGTCTGCAGTTTTTATTGACGAATTAAACATCATAGTTGTTTCTGTATATCACTCACCAGCAGGTGATCCAACAATTTTTTTAGAAAATTTGGACAACCTACTGCTGTATTTTACCAATTGGATTCACTATACCATAGTGATAGGCGGAGATTTTAACTATAAATTTGACGTAACAACTAACAATAAACCGGCTAACGACCTCCAAAATCTTTTAAGGCAGTACAATTTTTACTATCTGAACATAAGTCCCACAAGAGGAAAAAATTGCCTTGATAATGTCTTTATAAACAATAATAAAAGCTCTAGTGGTTTATTTTCTTGCAACATTTTGGAATTCCCCTACTCTGATCATGGTGGTATTTTGATTGACTTGGGAAAACTATCTCAATACTATATTCAAAATGACCAACTTACAACCGTTAATCAATTAAAAATGGTCTTACCAAAAAAATCATTAGACAATCTTAACATGGCATTAGCCTCATACGATTGGGATAAAATTATTGATCAATATGGACATTTTAACGCATCGGTCTTCTTCAAAAAAATGTTTTCCACTATCAACAATTTTGTAATACTTTTCCAAATTCCAAAAAGAATCAAACAAAACAACTTAAGCAAAACAAGAAATAATTGGTATAACCCAGACTTAGCCAAAATGAAGAATAATCTAATTAATCTTTATAATGTAGCAAAAACTGATTTTAAACTGAAACAAGAATTCACAAAACTTAAAAAAGACTACAGACAAGCCATAATCTCTGCTAAGTACACATACAACGAAAATTATATTAAAAGTAGAAAAAATAGATGCAGAGCAGCATGGGAAATTATTAACACTAATAACTCCATTCCCAACCACAAACAAAAACAAACCAGTATTAGTCCAGACTCCTTCAACCACTTTTTTATTGAATCCGTCTCAAAAATCAAAACTAACTTAGAAAACCCAGCTACCAAATCTCAAGAGTGGTTAGAAAGATCTAATATTAATCCACCGCTTGAAACCTTTGAGTGGGCAGCAATTACTTGTACTGACATTCAAAAAGCAGTTTAAAATCTTAATAATTCAGACAGCACTGACATATATGGTATGTCAAACAATTTTTTAAAGAAAATAGTCCCTCACATAATTTCTCCTCTTTTATTTTGTTTTAACCTCTGTCTAAGAGATAGTTATTTTCCTGAAGAATTGAAAATATCGAGAGTTTGCCCAGTTTTCAAAAAAGGGCCCAAAAATGAGCCTGGCAGCTATCGACCGATCTCGATCATACCTGCTTTAGGTAAATTATTAGAGGCACTGGTACACAAACAAATCTGTAATTTTTTTGAATCAAATAATTTACTATATCCTATGCAGTTTGGCTTCAGAAAAAATAGATCTACTTTTCAAGCTTTGGATAACCTTGTGAGAGACATCTGTGGAGCATTTGAGACAAAAGCTTTTGCTCAGGCCACTCTGTGTGACCTGAGTAGGGCTTTCGACTGTGTCGATATGAATGACCTTATAACAAAGTTGACACACTACGGTCTTGGAAACAAGCCGATTTCATTTCTAAAATCTTATCTTTTAAATAGAAAGCAAAAAGTGTGCGTTGGTGAGAATTGGTCTCAAGAAGCATTGGTAAAGTTCGGTGTCCCTCAGGGATCCATACTAGGTCCATTATTATTTCTTATTTGTATTAATGACTTGCCATTTTCAGTCACAGCTACAACCATTATGTATGCTGATGATACAACATTTATTAATATTGGCAAAGACTTAAACAAATTGAATTGTATCACCCAAAATACCATCTCAGAAGCATCAAATTGGTTTAAGAGCAATGGTTTCTATTTAAATGAATCAAAAACTCAAAATATTCTATTTGGATTAAGATCTGTTGACCATGATACCTCTCACCTTAATTCAGAAAACAGTGTAAAATTCTTAGGATTTTGTATTGATAAACATTTAAATTGGGAGTCACATATCAATTATGTTTCCACTAGGTTGTCAAGAGTGATTTATCTCCTAAGGCGTCTCACCTTTTGTGTTCATGTAAATTATGTAAAAACTGCCTATTTTGCATTTTTTCAATCTGTTCTTAGATATGGGTTGGTTGTGTGGGGGAATGCTAGTAAGATTAATGACATATTAATTCTCCAGAAGAAAGCCATAAGAGTGATTTCTAAGTCACATAAGTTGGAACACTGTAAACCCCTCTTTAAAAATCTTAAAATTCAAACTATTATAAATTTGTACATTTACGATTCTATTAATTATATTTTTCAAAATCCACATCTACTAACACATAACAAAGACATTCATTTACATTATACAAGAAATAGAAGCACTGCTATTATAAAATTCAACAGATTAAATAAAACTCTAAATAGTCATTTGGTTATTCCCATCAAGATATATAACCATTTAATACATTTAATTTCTAAATATGACCAAAAATCGTTCTTGAAGAAACTCTATGGCTGGCTTCTGGAGAATCCTTTTTATTTACTAAATTATTTTTTTTGTACAAATTCTATACTGTTTTAGTGTTTTTTTTTGTTTTAATTTAGAAACAGTACATACATATTACTGTAAATTGTAATATTTTATTGTTTACTTTATACTAGACTTGGCTACTGTAATGAGCTACAACAAGACTTTGTCCATGAATTGTATGATTTTTATGACAATAAAATGAATTTGATTGATTGATTGATTTGATGGTTCCTCTCACACAGACATGTGCCCATGTGGGGGGACTATTTTCATCCTTGTAATGTTAATTAATTACTGTATAATGTTATTCTTTGTGTTTTTTTGTGTGGAAATAAATCATTATTGTATCTCTTTAAACATGGCAAGGATTTAAAAATGTAAGCAGCCTTGAATCGTATGCGTAGGTTTTCTTTTGTTGATATGTAATTGTGTAGTAAAATGCCATGAACAATTGTTTAGGTGACAGTTGGCATGCCCCCAACCAATGAGCACACCATCACAGCCCCTCTGCCTGAGAATGAACTACGTCACTTGATACATCAGGCATATGGAGATGACGAGAGTACCGCCATGTTGACTCAGGTAGCTGCAACTGCAAGTTTTGAGTTCAAACCCTTTGGCCTCAATGAGCCCCCATAATTCCACTTTTATCTGCACATTTATTGACTTTTACAAAAACATCTCTAATTACGTGGATTTTTGTTGGATTGACTTGAATATTACAGTGATTCTTACTTTAAAAATGAACATAAAAAAATTAAAAAATAAAGCAAATTTTAAAATTAAATGTAGCCTATATTATATACATAATTTATAAAAAATAAAAAATGTACAACTATCTATAGTGATTTAAAATATAACCTTTTATAAGTTACTACTTTTGTCATTTGTATACAGGGTGTCTCAAACACCTAATGGACGAACCATTGCTATGAACCATAGCAATGAACCTAGGGCATTGCTGTAAAGTTTTTCCCTCAAAATCACATGTGGAGAATAAAATTAAAATATATTAAATTTTCTTATAACTAAGCATTGTAATATGTTGATTGTTCAGGGTTCTAATCCAAACAAAATTTCAATGCAAATACATAGCGTATGACATATCATATTAAAAGTATTAAAGCACTGATTATATTGGCATAATTGAATTTGGGTTTTACATATGTGTTTCAAAATTGCGGCCAGAAATACATAAAAATCATATTTTTTGTTTTGATAGCTAAATGCACAGCTTACACTGAACATAAAATCCAAAAAGAGTTCTAACTAAAAAAAATTGCTCTTTAAAATGATAAAATATGGCCCATTTTTACTGTAATATTTCCATTTTGAAATTTATATCTTTCAAAATTTTTAAAATCCTAAAAGTCAAAACTCTTAAATAGCAAAACCAGGCTTGTGGTATATCAAATAAAAGAGTGTAACGATAAGAACAACTTTTACAATTAAACGTTAGGTCTGTCTTGAATAATAACAAAATTATTTTTTTTAAATCTTTAAATTTGGTTTGTTAAGAGATTATAGCCCTAAAGGCCTCTAAAATGGTATTCTTTATTTAGTCTAGAATCATAAATAATTTATTGGTTACAAGTCACTCTGGTTTACAGATGTACTGTAATAAAACTACACACAAGTACCATTTGCCCATTTCATGAATAGAAGTTTCAATAACGTTGATTGTATTACTTTTACAGGAACTTCTAGTGTACTTGGCAATGTTTATCCGTACAGAACCTCAGCTGTTTTTAGAAATGTTACGTCTTCGAGTTGGCCTTATTATTCAGGTAATTCTTCAGTGTATGAATTACTTGTGCATGATTACTCCCTGAGAAGTAATTTTTGGATTTATTTTTTTCTAGTATGTAAATGTGATTGTCTTACTCTTAAATAAAATGTATTCAATGTCTTACTCAGTATTTTCTTTTTATGTTTTATTTAAAAAAATGATCATTTTCTAACCTAGTAATCGGATTATTTAAGTGGTGGTGGATCAGTTAAAATACTGAACAGTTTTTCATAACACAGTGTTTTTTATTTTATTGGATTTTGAGTTTTAACCTTCAACATTTTCGTTAAGTGCTATATTGTACTACAGTGACCTGTTCTTACATATGAGACGCAGACACAACTTGTTAAAATAAAACGTTGTTGGTATTTTAAGGCGAATATGAATGGTTATATGAGTGTAGGATGAGTGTGGATGAGTGTAGTCTGGTTACTATCTGAGTTCAACTGTTTCTCAGAAAGGGCAATTTATTAATAGCCCAACAGCCAGGGCAACTAAGGGACCTTCAGCTTTACGTTGACACTACAGACTATCAAACTGCCATCAAATGACCATGGTAAATGACAGTTTCTGAGTGAATCCCAGCTAAATGATGTGTTTATATAATGACCAGTGTACACAGAGCAGGGGGGGAGGCAGCCATCAGACAGCTAGACAATATTGTTGAGATAACCTTAAACGTAGCTAGAAATATCTTCATTGTCATCCTAAACTACAGATAGGCCGCTTAGATTGTTACCAACTGAAAGCACAAGGGCGATAGAGATGCACTGAGTGGTTGAATTGAGAGATGAAACTACTCATCCCCTACCATATGATTTCATTTATTGGGGTCATTGAAACTAGGTAGATAGTAGGCTGTGTGGTGGCAGCATACATTAATAAGCCCCGCCCATTATGACCACAGCAAAAGTGACAGGTTTTTGACATTCAACACTAATGAATCAAGTTTAGAACGATTAAATTAAATCATTATTTAGTATTCTATTTATTAAAATAAGAATATCACAATAAATAGCTGTAAATCAAAGTTGTTCAGTTCATCACAGTTATTTTTTATAACTAAACACTGTTGAAGAAGATAAACACTGAAGTTAATCATGCCCGTAATGTGCGGCAGTGGAACAATTCCTCTCCGCTGTTGAAGCCCCTATATGCGCTAAATATAACACGCAGGTCACAATTTGTCTGGCCCAATTATAACGCTCATCTATACTGTGTTTAAATTTCTGCTATCACTATATTCAATGTTAACAAATTCCGATATGTAGCCTATACAGTCTGGGAACCAGTTCAAATAGTCCAAAGTTGACATACCCGTGTTCCATAATAATCCAAGGTCTATTGTACTATTGAGACCCATCCCCCACCAAAAGAAGGAAGGATGGCTCAAGTCCAGAAGAGTAATGAGATCACAGGTGGCACTTGGAGGATTAAATCATAACTCGGCAACTGAGCGGAAAAGATGATTTATTGCAAAAAAATATTAAAAATCAGGTTGAAGGCCACAATAGCAAAAGTTACAATAAAAGGCAATAATGAAATAAATTATACACATAATAAAAAAAAGAAAAAAAACATCAACACATAGTAACAAAGAACAGTTATGTCTATCTGCAGAAATATCAACAAATTCAAAATATGAAAGAATTTACATTGAAATTTAGAAATTTCAACATAACCAAACATCTAGTAAGTTAGCCCAAATCCCATGATTCCACTGACGCCAGGAAATCAGCCAGGATTCCTGTGAGGCTCCCAATTGAACAATTAAAAAAAATTGGGTGTGCATCGGACCTCACGGTGGAAGTTATACTTCTTTGGCCATTCTCATACACCCACTCACGCACACAAACAGACAGGATATATAAATGAAATATAAGACATTTTTCAATATTATTCAATATATTTATCTTCAATATGTTATACGTGACTTCATTATTATATTATACACCTATATTATCATTATCAGTAATTTCTTCAATTAACAATCGATTAATCGATAGTTCTTAAAAATTTGTTCTTACTTTTCAGCGTGACACGGTTTCTCGACCAACATCCCATCCCAAAGTGTCTAACGGGCGCAAAGAAGTATAACTTCAAAAACGTTAAAAGTTAATCACTTTTTGGTATAATTTAAATTAAGAAAATAAAAATAAAATATAGTACGGTACCGGTTTATTAGAAATTCAACAAACAATAAACACTAAACAAAATAATAACATATACCAACTTAACAACTAGGCATAAAATAAATAATTCGCAAATTAATCAGAGCTAAAAATAAAATTTGAAACAATAGATAAATATTTTAAAAATAATAACAGGCATATAAAACTATAAATAAAACATCAAGAAAAATCTATAGAGCAAAAAGCTGCCGGCAGCAGAAACGGAATGGAAGGACCTGAGGACAAAAGAATTCCACCCGAAGATGTAAGGTGGACAGCTGAGGGACAACTTGACTCTAAAAATATGGTCTCCAGGTCAGACAAGGACAGTCCAAGAAGCAGATATTACACCGGCAGGCTGAGGGTCAAGTCCAACTCGAGGACCCTGAAGTTTAATTCGAAATTAGCCTGACATCATTCCTCCAAACAGGTCAGGCTAACCCGGAACATTTAAGGTTAGATGTCAAAACTGGTGGACCAGGAATTGGAACAGGACAGAAAGTCTAAGCCAACGGCAAAAAGGTAATGAGCAGACAGCGCAAGGACGATCTCAAGCAGCCTTAAAAACAAAACAAAGAGTAACAAAATGTACCGGTCAGACATTGTACACTATTTCCAATGCCACTGTATGTGTATAAGTGGGTCAATAGCACTGAACGTGTATGATAAATGTGTTATACAGTGTTTTGTATAACACATTTATATCTATTTGTTATTTGATGGAAAATAAATCAATAATGTGTCACACGCTGCTAGAACGCCATTACCATATTTTATATAAGGTATTTTCTTATGTCAAATCATTGGACGAGTCCTTGCTCAGATTAAAAAACAAAATAGACCTCAATTGACTCGCGAGAAATATACGATAATTTCAGTCATCGTAGAAATAATCGTAGATAAATAATCACAGATAGAACTCTTGATTATTTATCTATGTAGGTAAACATTGCTTTGTGTAATTTTTCTTTATGTTCAATTACTATTACTTTTTCCATACTTTACCGTTAAGTTTTAAATTTTGAACCAACTTTTTTATTAGTTTAAACATTGTCTGCTACAAAGGAAATTCAGTATGAGTGAATAGGTTTTAATCATTTGGTGCTAAATAAGGAGCTATCTATTTTCTAGTTATAATTAAATATTTTTTAGATATTGTTTGAAGAAGTACATATTAATATTTAATATTATTAACAGTAATTTAGCGCAGTATATTTTAATATTTTATAATTGAGAAAATATATACCTTGTTCAATCACTTTATTTCATATACACGACATGTTTCGATCCTTAGATCATCTTCAGGTGTAAAATGTAACAAATCTTGAAGGTAATAATAAAATTTAAATTAATTAAAAGTTAACAAATTGAAAATACATAAAAACTGTTTTGGTTAGTCTAATTGTTATTATAACAGATGGTGTAATATTAAATGTAAATATTGTATTTTTTTGTAATTTAATGGTGTCTAGATATCTTCTTGTTGTATTTATTAGTTATGTATATTTTCTTTGTTTTTGTATATATGTATCAAATATAATATTAGATTGGAATGATATTTGATCATTGAGTAAATTATGTGGATCAGTCTTTTTTGCTTTGTAGATGGCTAGTTCTTCTTTGACGTCGAGTTTAAGGCTTTTTGGTAAGATTTGAATAATGTCCATATTATTTTCAATAGATGTATAACTATGAGATTCATAGTTATAATCTCATAGTTATACATCTATTGAAAATAATATGGACATTATTCAAATCTTACCAAAAAGCCTTAAACTCGACGTCAAAGAAGAACTAGCCATCTACAAAGCAAAAAAGACTGATCCACATAATTTACTCAATGATCAAATATCATTCCAATCTAATATTATATTTGATACATATATACAAAAACAAAGAAAATATACATAACTAATAAATACAACAAGAAGATATCTAGACACCATTAAATTACAAAAAAATACAATATTTACATTTAATATTACACCATCTGTTATAATAACAATTAGACTAACCAAAACAGTTTTTATGTATTTTCAATTTGTTAACTTTTAATTAATTTAAATTTTATTATTACCTTCAAGATTTGTTACATTTTACACCTGAAGATGATCTAAGGATCGAAACATGTCGTGTATATGAAATAAAGTGATTGAACAAGGTATATATTTTCTCAATTATATATTATTTTCAATCCAGGGTCAATATGATTATCATTTAATATTTTATTATAATTTAACTAACAAAGTAAAATTACTCTAATCTTGCACAACAACATTTTAATTGTTGATTTAATTTTATCTGGATTGGAGAGATCATCTAGAAATGAACAAAATACTTCTCAGAAAACTTAGTATTCACATAACGGGGTAATTAATTCACCAGTTGTGTTTAAGCGGTAGAGATGACTAAATAGTCCTAACTTCTCCACATTAATGAAGATTTATTTTATTTCTTGCATTTCATTTCGTCACATATAAACACGTTACTCAAAGCTGTTTGACTCACCCAGGTTCATAGACACAATCTAAACAGAGTATATGATCATTAACTTGATATCCCTTTTCATTCCACCAATATTTAAAACACCCCCTATCTCACGGCTGTGTTTAATCTAAAAAAATGTATGTCTCCCTTTTTTCATACATTGTTGAAATATCTATCAGAAACCAGCAGTTTATAAGTTTTTCCAAAATTGTACATGCATTATAGGTTTTTATTTATATGTTACCGGACAAACCCGATTTTTAGGACAAACTAGTTTGGACTAGGATGATCTAGTTTTTCCTGACCGCCCTAGGATAAACTAGTTTGGCCTTTTTTCCCCCAGGCTAAACTAGTTGGGCCTAATAGCGTTAGGATAAACTAGTTTAGCCTGGTTGAATTGTTAGGCCAAACTAGTTTTCGGTAGATCACGGTTGCTACTCATGTACATCACGGAGGCTACCCAAGTAGATCACGGCTGCTACCCAAGTAGATCTCGGATGCTACCCAAATAGATCACCGATGCTACCCAATTAGAACACGGATGCTACCCAAATAGATCATGATCTAACCTAACCTAACCTAATCTAACCTAACCTAATCTAACCTAACCTAACCTATCCTAACCTAACCTTGAACACACTAGTTTGGCCTGGTCTAAAGCAGGCAAATCTGGTTTATCCTAACGCCACCCGGCCAAACCAGTTCAGCCTGTAATCAATAAGGCCAAACTAGTTTATCCTAGGGCGGTCAGGAAAAACTAGATCTTCCTAGTCCAAACTAGTTTGTCCTAAAATCGGGTTTGTCCGGTATCATATACATTTAAGGTTAATTTATTTATGTTTAGAGGATTGTAAAATACATTTTTACAGTTTCCTTATAGAATTTACTCTTTCAGGTGATGGCCACAGAGTTGTCTCGGACTCTTATATGTTCCGGAGAAGAAGCCTCAGAACACTTGCTTAACCTGTCTCCCTTTGAAATGAAAAACTTACTGCATCACATCATGAGTGGAAAGGAGTTTGCTATTAGCAGCGGTCAGTATGAATGAAATAATTGTATTTGTTCTTGAACTTGGGGTTATGGTAAATAATTTATTTTAGTAGCAATAAATAAATCTGGAACCAATTTTTTTTCTCATTTAAGTTTCAAAAACCAGTTATTAATTGCCATTTAAAAAAAATAATTTTATTTAAAAAAAAGTATACAATTTTTAGGGTTAAATGCTTCCTACTTAGTTTAACCTGTTGAGGAGTATGCAATTTTGATCCCAATAGAGTACGGACGTCTGGGCTCGGAAGAGGAAGGACGTCCTGTGACGTCCATTTTATTTCCGTACCAATTCTGCATTGCTACTCATTCTAGCGGCACTTTCTGGCAACATGTTTGTTATTGTTACTTAGTAGACACATTACAAACAGCGCCTGGTGGATTGTTTTGTAATTAGCTTATGCAAATCAGCTGTGTAAGAACAACACTCAGCTGAGTATCGTTGGCGCAAAAATGTTTTGGTGCGAATATTGTCCCGCATTGTAATACATTGTGTTCATCTGGCTAGAGCTGTTTGGTTATTGTAGATGAGTCGTTTATTCCTAAACATTAATTGTACATTATGTAAATAGTTTTTTTTTTTTTTTATTACTCTTCAGTTGTTTGTGTTTCTATTATAAGTGAGCCAAATGCCAACCAGCTATCGCGTGACTAGTGGGCGGGCCAACACGCCTATCAGGACGCCATTTCATGCAGCCGCTTCCAATTAGAGACGGTAATCAGAAAAGAAAGCAAAGGAAGTGTTTCGTTTGCGCTCACACCGTAAAACGAGAAAAGAAAAGGAAAGACACAGCATACGAATGCAAACAATGCCAAATTCCGCTTTGCGTGTTTCCTTGCTATGAAGACTATCACACTACTGACAATTTTTAAAAATAAAATATAAGGTTTTAGGGCCTGGACTGTACAGATCTGTTATTGTATCGACATAATAATATGTTTTTAGTTATAAACTCTGAGTTGAAATCAATTAAAAATTCAGTTACTTAACTCAAAATTGATAATATGAATATTATTTTATTTTATTTAAAACATATGTAAAAAATAATAATAAGCTATTAAATGTGTATTTATTAGTTTATTGTATCATAATAATAAAGTATCAAACAAAACTAGAAAAAAAATTTTCTACTCCTCTACCGTCAACAGGGAGTCTTTGATAATACTCATTATGAAGCAACGAGCAGGGACGTCCTTACTCCTCAACAGGTTAATCGTTTTGACCAACACAATCTTGATGTCTGAATCTAGGAGGACTGTACCTATGCTTTTTTTATTAAAAACACATATCTTTTGTTTCAAATGACAAAAGAACTAATTTATGTTTTCAATCAATACAAGTTTTTATTTAAAATAAAATAGTGTCTGTTTAATTTGAACCAAAGTAAACATAATAATAAAAAAAAAATTAGGATAATTAGGTTGTTTCTCCATACAAATAAAACTATTTTACAGCTTATTTTGATGTTGAAACTTAAATTTTGTTGATATTACTGTTTACATTAAACTCTGTTACCTAACAAATATATCAAATATAGTTGTAAAAACAATCTGAAGGTCTTTGAATAAAATATTTTTGATTTTTTTAATTCTTTTTTTACTTTCTATGCTAGTGGCATTTTGAACGTGCTATTCAAACATTGTTGAAAGACCCCTATGGCAAATTTAAGTGGACCTCCCAAGATTTGAGCCCGTGACAATCTGCATATTCATTAGTATTATTCATCAGTAAGACGCTGATCGTAGAGATATGGGCATTATTTTTAGAATCAGTTATGATGAGTGTGAAAGTTGTTTTGATTTACCTGGTTAGAAAGGCTAATCGATACATCCAATACAAAATTTACAGTATTGGTGGCGCAGTGCTGTAATCCAGCTACTTGGGGATAAAGTGTGGAGGAGATTGTAGGCAATAGGCTTTATGCTCTTAATACCGACACAACGTCCACTCAATGGTTGCAATCGACGTGGACACTACTAGAGAAGTCTGGGGTGTCCATGTTGTGGGTTAGTCAAGGTTCAATCAAATGTTGTGTAATGATGAGAACTGAGTGTCAAAATTGTCATTTAGCTGAAAACCAGAACAACACTACGTGGTTCGGATTCCACTTAAAGCTGTAGTTCCCTTAGTTGGCCTATTAATAAATAGCACTTTCTTAGGAACAGTCGACCTTAGTTAGTAATGATGACTACACTTGTTCATCAACACTCATTTGCCCCTCATATTTGCCTATATCTTCATGATCAGCGTCTTATGAATGATTAATGAGCAGTGATTAGTTATGTGTAAGAATTATTATTAATAGAACATCACACTTGTAAACAAATACAATATAATCACATTAATATTATACAATTGAACTTATTATTAGAACAATATACTTAAATGGTTTAATTTGAAAAGTGATAGTTTCTCGCTTTAATATGTTTCTTTGTATATGTATTGAATTTTATGTTGCCTTGTAGATTAGTTGTTTGGTTTTTATTTAATATAAAATGTAGCGACGATTTTAAAATATATAGTAAAAAATTATGTTCATTACATATGTAATAGTGTATCAGTAGTTTATATTAATCTCAGTCAATTATCATTTGCGTTTTACAGTGGGGAGAGGTAATTTCTCAGTGATCAGCTCCAAATCTGGCAAAGTTAGTAAGGTAAATTTAACAACTTTAAATAGTTTATAGAATAATTACTCTTGAAATACTGTTTAATTTTATGATTTGTCTGTTAGTAAAATGATTCTAGGTTACATTGTCTTGATTGTGCAATTTTTTATTTTTTTGTACTTTTTATTCTCTGAGACGGCTTAAAATGACTAAGAATCTTTAAAATTATCTTAATTTGAAATATTTCATAAAATGTTTGCATTACAATTGTTTTTTTAAAAGTATAAGATATCATCATGAGTTAGAAGTTCAGATTTTAAAACTTACTTAGGAACTTACTTATTTTAAAACTTGAGCCCTTTAATTTATGAAATATATTGTATCAAAATTTAAATTTGTAATATTTAAACTTGTATCTAATTAAAAACATGGTAATGCTAAAATATATACAACAATTAATATTATCGTAATGAATCATCATTTTTAAATAAATTAAAAGAAAACAAATGATTTTTTTAAACAAAAGTAACTATGGAAATGCTGAAGAGTGGTTTGTATCTGGCAGAAGAGTCAGATGGGTGGCATGTTGGGTCTGGAATCCTTGGAGACAGCAGATGAAGTAGAGGGGGACAGGCAAGGTCAGTGGCTGCGTAGACGCCGACTAGACGGAGCTCTCAACAGGGTCCCTCGTGAATTCTATTCCCGTGTTTGGAGTGTGTTGGAAAAGGTAGGAAGTTTATAATAGATTATACAGTGAGCTTTGTCATTACATATTATGTATGTATTTATATACATTTCCTCTCGATAGTTTCGAACCTTGTAAATTTCTTATAGCAGTTAAACTGATAGATGATAAATACTAGATGTCATAATTTATAAATTAACTCCTAATTGTAACATTCAATTTGTAACATTTGGTATACTCTTACAAGGAGATTATCTGTGGAGACAACGTTCATGTTGTCATCAAAAGTCAATTCAACATACTAGTGAATTATTATTAAAACTGGGATATACTAGTTGATCATTAACTCTTTGATTTGTAGCATCACACATGTTGTAGTGACTGGCCGCTAGCCAAGTCCAGTAGTGCTGCACCATATGCAGTTGTTTGGTCCCTGTATCCAAAATAGTACTTTCGTAACTTTCGTGTTGCATTATAATGTTGCATAAATTGGTCTGTATATGTTTGAAGTGATTTATGTTGAACTGATATCTGATAGATGTTTGGAGTGTCAACATTTGATCGGTTTCATAACTTAAGAAGTGATCAAGTGGAATATTGTGATAGATAACATCATTCGTTCGTTCACCTGTCAGCTGGCAAGAGTTGTTTTCATTCCCACACATTTTTATATCTGCTTTTGTTTTCAAAACATGACTAATCAGTTTACTGTCATATGATTCTATTATTACTAGTCTATTTTTGTTATTATTCATTTATATTTAGCTATTTATGCCGTGACGATAAAAGTGACAGTAGCGATTTAGTGAATGTTTTCTGTGTCTAAAATACTAACATTTATTTTTTAAAAAAATCACTTTAGGAACCTAACAGGACAAAGAAATACTCGCTAATCAAAGGGTTATTATAACCCTTGTTGAAGATTTGTTTAAATAATATTCCTCCCTATTTAATATTTACTGTCCCATTTGCTTTTCGCAACATACAACATACTGAGTTCTTTATAACTATCATATTTATTCTGCTGTGCTTAAGATAATCAGGCCTTCTTTTTGAAAATCCTCCAGTGCCTTAACTGCATCCCATTCAGCTAAATTAATATTGATTGTACATATAGGACCAAGTAATAAGACTTGATGAACCCAATTTAATGGGACTTAAATCATGCAATTTTCTGTTTCAGTGCCAAGGATTAGCCATTGAGGGACGACTGCTACCTCAAAACCTCACTCAGGAGGTATGTCTCAAATTGATTTCAAACTGAACTGTACATGCTGAATTGCAATTTGTATAAAATTTCATTATTGAGTTAAAATAAAACTCATCAGGTTACACTAGGTTTCATTCTTCAAGCTCGTTTCTTACATGATATATAATTTAATGTTATAAGATGTAACAAACTTAAAAATTTATTTACTGGAGTGTTGTTACATCTTATAACATGAAATTACACTAGGTTGTCTAAACCATCTCAATTTATGTTTGTTTGCCTCAATAATGAATTGTAATACTAATATTTGTTATTAAATATAATTTTAGAATATAGTTTAGAGAAATAAAATTGTGTGTTATGATATGGTTCATAAATGAATCATACATAATTAAATTTATATAATCTGCCCATTTTATTCTTAGTGTTGTGAATACGTTGCATTTATTCTACAGCTTGTGACCTTTTAACGAGTTCTAACTACTAGAAATAGTTTTTATATATTTCCTATCAAATTGAACTAACAAAGATTAAAATTTTATCATATCAATGTGGTATATGTAGAGCACATATTTAGGGTGTAAAGTAGTGGAGGGATGAGATATAAGTAAACATAATAAATATAATACTAACATCAATATCCATTTGTCAACTAGAACATCTGTAAATAAAATGGAATATGGAGGTAACACGTAAAATCATATTATGGCAGTCTAAAACTCACACAAATAGTGCTTAGGTGAGTGTCTCCCACGGTAACTAAAACAGGAGGTAGGTACACGGCAAGGCTGTGCAGTTGACTGTGACGTCACATGGGCGAAATGAGCCAGTTTGATTAGTCTATTAAATACTGAACTAAATCTACCAAGACAAGTTTTTAGCTAAATAGTAATCAAGATATTTACTACTGATCAGCTGCCATTTGGCCTGTGTGACATCATGGGATATGCGTGTGATACCTACCTTCTTTTCTAGAAAACATGAGTGTCCCTGTTGTGTTGACTTTTAGGCTTATAAAACCAGGCATATAGGTGGTTGTGGTTAAACTTGTGGGACATTTGTTTCAACAGATGACGTCTGGGGAGCTGAAGTTTGCACTAGCTGTAGAAACGGTGCTTAACACCATCCCACAGCCTGAGTACCGTCAGCTGGTCGTGGAGGCACTGATGGTTCTCACTTTGGTCACAGAGCACAATGTGGTGCCTAACCTTGGAGGAGTTATTGCAGTCGAGAACTTGGTACACAAAGCCAATCAGATATTTCTTCAGGATCAGGTTTGTGTTGTCATATAATACTAAAAAAGATATAAAAGAGTAAAATAAAAAGTTTGTACAGACAATTCTTCTCACAGCTTAATTATGGCCCATTTTATTTTTATTTCGTGATAATTTGGCACTTCCCTTTCCAGCCAGTAACTTAAATATATTTTCAAAATCTGCAGTACTTAAATAACTTTTTAAAAGACATATTATTGTAACACCCCTACGCGACTTGTTCAAAATTAATTTAAATTTAAATCACCTAAAAATTAAAACTAGTAAAGTTAAAAATGTTTACTAGTTCTTAAAAAAACTTTGCTGAAATATTTACTGAAATTGAAATTTAATGAAAATTCAACAAATTCCACTTTCTCTGAAACCCAAACTTTGAAACAGATGAACAAACCCAAATTTATTAGGGACAATTAAATGTTATTTTATAAAATTACTTTCTTCAAAACATTTTTCATTTATAATTTTTAATGTCCACACTTCTTTAATGTCTTGAACTTACTTTAATTGAGGAACAGTAAATTAAATTTTTTCTACCTTGCTGGTCCAGTAGAGTGACGCGTACTCTGACGACACAGAAGGCTCAATAACTAAACTTCCACTGTCAACAAACTTCGTACCAGGTCACTTGATCTATTGCCAATCCCATAAATACAAAACACTATACTTCTCTATTGGCAATTGTTGAATGTAATTAAAAAAAAAAAAAAAACAAAAAAAAACAAGATTGAAAACACCCAAAAATTTACTGAGAATGGTATAAGCTTATTATATTATTATTCCACTTTTATTGTTATCTGTATTTTTCTAGATGGAAGTGGATGGGGACGCAACTCTATGTTGTGCTAAGCCTAAGGAGGCTCGAGAGACAACACCAAGTGGAGGTCTGCTGTGTGGTGGTGCAGCTTACATCTGCCAACACTTCTACGACAGCGCTCCAAGTGGCAGTTTTGGCACCATGACCTACATCTTGCGTGCCATTGCCACAATACTTGATTGCCTGCCTAACGAAGGCGATGTTGACTGCAATATTCAATAAATTAGAATCACCTAAGTAGGGATGAATTAGGACTAGTTATTTTGATTCGTATACCTGCCATAAGTAGTTATAATTTTGATAAACAGCCAAATTAAAAGAATCTGAGGATATATAAATAAAATCAATGTATACTTCAAAACATGGCAACCAGTTAAAGGGTTTAAAATTTATAAATATTTATTTTTCTATATCTGTGGATGTTTTTCAACATGTAATCATAAATCTGTAAATTCAAGACAAGCATCTAATTTGCAATATTGGACATAGATTTATGACACATTTACATTAAAATCATGTTAATAAAGCAAATCATATGTATGACTTTAAATTTGCAGAACTATGGTTCAGATGTTGTGTAAAGAATACATCACATTACTTTTTCAACTACTTTGTATTTATGAAATTAGTAAACTAAGAGGAAGTGAATTAGTTATAGCTGAGTTTCACTTAAATTTGGGGCACTAGGCCTAGGGTTTCATTATTATTATAGATAGTGATGGGTCGGTTCCATTTTTTTTCGGTTCTATACTGAAGTCAGTTCTCGGTTCTGAGTACTTTTAGAGAACGTCTCAGAAAATTTTTCTAATATGTTTACGCCAGTAAATCAACAAATTATGTGGAATCAGTCAGTAAAAACAGTGCATAGTATTTTGGCGATTTCTCCAAAATGAAGTATAATACACCCTAAAAATCTATAAAATTACTAATATTTCCAATAACTAGACAATTGGTGACATTTTATTTATTCTCAGTATATGATTGTTTACATTTTTGGACAAAGAAAGTATTTACTTTAAACTAAAAAAAAATATATCGTTTAGCAAATGGAATAGAATACTCAAATTAGTATGCAATTGAAATTTACCTTAAGGAAATTACAAAACTTATAAGCCTACAGAAAATTAAAAAATAACCCGCCATTTTAGGTCTCTGGCTCAGTAATAAAAGTTATTCAAAAACAAATCACAACAGTTGATTGAAATTCCTACAACTAAATTTAAGAGGTTGATGTAATTGTAGTATGTCAAAAATAAACAGCAAAAACAAATAATATACTTAATCTAAAAAAATATTTTTATTAACTATTTATTATTTTCTCAATTGGTGATATTACTGAATTAAGAAAATATAATTGCTACTCACCTTCATAAAAAACTATAAAGCCAGTAAAACTAGGTTTTTAGAAATTACAGTATACATTTTGTTTTAAATTTGTTTTGTATGCATTGTTTTTTTTAATTACAAGTCTAAATAAATAAACTCTTAATATCTTGAGTTGATCAGAAAAACCTTTTATTTTTCAAAATTCACAATAAAACTAGAAGCATAATTAATTTCAGAATATTATATGAGTTGTAAACAGAATGGAATGCTTCCACAAGGTTTTTTTTTTATCACGCAGGAAGTGATAGAAAGGATCACAAGGGTGGAGCTCAGGTGGAAAGGAAGACTGGACTCTGAACTTTGAACAAAAACTGAATGGCTTTATTCACTCCTTTGCGTGTGAATTCCTGTTCATCAATGTTATCTGTCTCTTTTCTTGTGCTAAGGAAGTGGCCAGACTATGGGCTATGGACGAATATTTTTTGACTTAGATATTTTGTTTATCTCGTAGCCAAATAACATACTGATGAAGTGGCCTTCTATGGGCAGATATTTTCTGACAAAGATATATTGTTTATCTTGTGGCCGGATTTCGTTTGATTGTTCTGTTTATCAGCACTTTTTACACCCGAAACATTTCTGATTTGAACGCTATCTCCACATTTACGTTTTCAGAACCGGAACCGCAGAACCGAGATTTTCCCATCTTTTGTCAATAACTGAGAACCGACTTTAGGGACGACCCATCCCTAGTTATAGGCAAGTTTCTAAGCTTAAGGTATCAGTGTTTCCTATCCTATATTTTGCTTTTGCAAATATTATCAAGGAGTGTTAAATAGTTTACTTGGCGGGAATCCATTCATTCCCCTTACCATTTTATCTATTCTTAACATACTAAAGAAGTCAGAAATCACTTGAGTGTAAGAAATTTCCATTTGTAATCGATTCCTCCCTACTTTCCCATCTTGATTGTTGTGTTTGTATTTTATAAGGTTTATTAGTTTTTAAGCATGTTTACTGAAAAGATAGATAATATAACTGATTGTAGGATAACAACTATAAAAGACATCTTTGTAGAGTCAGGCAAAATTCAAATTTAACTCATTTTTGTTTAATATAATTTTGGATGCGTTTTGAATAGATCAGTTTGTTGATGATTAACAAAATTATCAATGTAAAAACAAATAATTTAGACTGTTTCAAAATATCTTGATTTTTAACATTAGTAATCATTTTGGACCTAAAATTACAAACTATTATCTATCCAGTTTTGGCAACTTATCACATCCAATAGCGCACAAAACGTCTGTTGAGTTAGTATCTCTAGTAGTTATTTCTTCAGTTTGCCAAGCAATGGCCAGGTCCGGCAACTTGTCATCAGTCCTGACTTTATTCACTCAAAATCTTCTTGGATAAACATTTTCATTATTACTACAGATATATAAAGATGTACATTAGTTGTAATCTGTTTCTAACTACCACTGAGGCCATAAGAAAGTGATCTCAGTTTCTTATGGCCTCAGTGGCAGTAACAGTACCGTAATTTATAAATTTCAATAAACCAAGCACTAAGTGGATTTTCAATCACAAGAGAGCGATAAAACAAGTTTTTGTTTGCATATTTTTATTTGTATCAATGGTCTCAATTTTTAAGAATGGAGAAAAATAACCTTAGACAATTTGTCATAAAATTCTGTACAAAATAGAGTGGAATATTATATACATAGACACATTTTACAGTTATTTATTTGGCGATTAATATGATAAAATTAAAACAGTCTGGCTAGTGACAATAATGTACAACACTAGATATTTTATTTAAACATTATTGTTGTTATTTTTATCTTTAAAAATGTTAGGAGAAATACATCTTTTATTTAATTTTTTGTTTTATGTTGTAATCACTTTTTGCAGGTTTACAGCCATTTCTGTATATTTCCTTCTGTTTGCATCTTGATGATTTTTTAGTTCCGATTAAATATGTGAGACCAATGTGTGGTTAACATTTTATTTGTGATATATTTAATTATATCTTTATTTGTAAACATATATTCTTGTTCTTTCTTAACCTTTGTGCTCCACAGCTAACAGAGTCTGACATAGCTCTGGTCCTTGGAGTACTCACTCGGACTAACCATCCAATATCTGTAATTAAAGCACTGTACTGTAATCCTTATACAGCATACATAATATGTGAAGCCATTTTTTGTTAACGTAACTCCTTTCATATTTCTTGACCCATTTAAGTGGTTGGATTGTGAAACATTTGTCCCTATTCGTAGTTGTGCAATGAGATCTTCATCATTCAATATTTTCACTCTGAAGGGCATGAACTTGAAAGAAAGATGGATTGTATTCCTTTACAATGGAACAACTTTTCCAAAGCAATGCTGTAGACACTCGCCTATGCTGATATCTAATGTTGAATTGTCTATATAAGTGCTTGAATGACTTTGGCATACTTTTAGCTAAGCAATTAGTCATTTAAGCCTGTGGGGGGAGATAAGAGAGAGGGATGAAGAGACAGACGGTAGTTACTGGCACTACCTATCGAAAAAGAACTAATTTCACACAATAGGAAACCGGCTTAACGGGACCTATGTGTCTTCTTGTTTCTATAGTCAATGCTACAATACACTTAAAAATATAAAAGATCTATCTGCATTCTCACAGATGAAGGGCTAATTAAAGAAATCACACAATAATTTTAATCTTACCAAACATGACTATTTAATGTTATTATTATTTACAAAATGAATTACTATACTTTGTAAACACATCATGAATTCTTAGCAAATGGATTTATCTTGTTAATCCACGAAGAAGCAGATTTCCTGAAAACAAATTCATTCATTTCAGGCATAAAATTTAACTATCTATATTAATAGTAAGTAAACCAATAGCAACAAAAGTTGATTTAACTCAAGCAATCAGTATTCTATGTCACTTTGGAAAGCAATATGAAGTGCTCAATGAAATAATGCTAAACAGAAAAATAACTTTAATTTAATCAGTTTTAAATGTGCAGGTGAACAATTTTCAATGTGTTTCTAACACACTAAAATCTGTAAATCTTAGAATTTTGCATCATATAATGTGAAGTTTCTCAGAGTAGTAAAGTTAAGTTCTGCAATAAAAAGTCATTTCAACATTAACTTGTCATTTTTAAGGTTCAGGTTTAAGAGAAAGTCCCAACTAAACCTTTCTTGGGTTGTCCTCTGAAGAACGGGCCATATATTATTTCTCTACCTTCCTAATAACTGTCGTCGGTTAATCTTAAACGTTTTTGGGTTTACAACTTATATAAATGGACGAATCTTATCATCGATCAAATCAATAATATACACAAGAGCAAGAGTGCTTTTATTAGATGAATGGAGTATCAAAATGTTGATATTATTGGATTTAATGAAAGCTCCAGCCCTCATCCCTGTAGCAGACTGTTTTGTAGCCTTTACTCTGTCTGGGTCAAACATCTGCCTGGGTTGGTTTCAGCCTAATCTTAATCCTTTTAATTATCTTGCAAGAAGCACGTCCCCTCTTTACCTGTCGTCCAAGAATTTGAGCATAAAGGAACTCAGATTAGGCCTTTCCAATGAAGCAATGGAATTATTACACTATAGTCACAACACAAAAAACGTTTGTTGGGCTTCTTGTAAATTTTTGAAAATTACCTTTAATTGCCTCAGAATCAATTTTACATACTTATGGGAGTTAACGATTGATTACTGATTAGAGAAAAAGATGTAAACAACATGTTTAACTTTTTAAAGTATAAATTATAAGAAATTTACTTACCTTTCTTCAGCTCTTAAAACGTTTTCTAATTGTTCACTTGCAGCTAAAGTTTTAAGTTCTTCAACAAGTTCAGCTCGGAACTGATGTTTCAAAGGTTTAGGCTTTATTGAGTCCTCTATGGCTTCAAGTTTC
The DNA here is from genome assembly GCA_035578905.1 of Stictocephala bisonia. NCBI lineage: Eukaryota > Metazoa > Arthropoda > Insecta > Hemiptera > Membracidae > Stictocephala > Stictocephala bisonia. Next base: position 1,162,497 of record JAQJVL010000017.1, on the reverse strand, counting down.
TGGACTGCCTCACCAATACTCAGGCCAAACCACTCTAGATCTTCTCGGTTGTACTGAAAACCAAACAGAGTAAAAGTTCTATTATCTGTAGCCAACAACTCGACGACCCTTTGTGATATTGACCTTAACAATAGAGCAATCTAACTTTTTACATTTTCTCTTGTAAAATAATTGAATGGCAATTGCATGAAAGTCAATTACTGAAACAATAAAATAGAGTAGAACCTCAAATTACCGAATCAATTGAGACCAGACCCAATACAGATAATAAAAACATTCGGTAATTGTATTTTTGTCAACAAACAGTCGTATGTTCAAATAGGTTGAAAATCAATATTCCAAATGAGAAAGAGCATTTAATAATTAAAATTACAAAATGTTTCCTAGAAGAATTTTGATTTGTTCTTTTGTTGCAGTGCGTACACTGTATATTGAACTGTTTGAGGTATATTATGCATTATTAATTGCGATAGACGTATTATTTATCTGTTTAAAGATTAAAAATGCTACTCTACGTTGTTATGTGCTTTTGTTTTTATCAGAATAAAATTTTTAAAAACTGAAGATTTTAATGCTTCTTTTGTGACATTCTGAAAGCAATTCGGATAGTTGAGTTCCACTATAATAACTATTTAACAGTCCTTAGAAGATGAAGAGCCTCGTTTAAGAGCTATAGATTTGTACCGTTGCATAACTGGTTGCTAGAGTCTACTATTCCCACAAGCCACACACGATGCACCAGTCTGAGTGTGATGTTCATTGTCATGGGAATGAATTCTACAACCATCACTCATGTTTGTTTCTTGAATTTGTGCTTGACGTTTCATGAGGAGGCTCACCTGAAGGTACCAAGTGGCATTTATTTATGTTTGTGTTGTGACTGTTTTCATCCATATTGCGTTAGCGGACTTGCTCCTCAGGTACGTTAGCTAGTGCCCTATCACTGCTATTATATTAATAAATATGAATTTGGTCACTATTAATTTGCATATTTAACTCATATGATTATTTTCTTAGCTGAAATGATTCATAAAAATATTTTCATATTAATTTTAATACAATGGGCGTGATACTTAACCCATTAAAAACTTGTACAACTTTTAATAATTGTTGTTATCACTATGTAAATTATTTTGTTAACCTCCAATGTGGTTTGCAGTACACCATACACCTTGCAGTTTGCCACACATGGTACGCCAACAACTATTTCTTATTGATATTTATTGAAATTACAAATGTATTGTTGTGTAACTTGGATAAAAATATGAGACTACAAATTGTTTTGAATCATAATAATATAACTTCTTTAAGTATTATGTAAAATGTAATTTGTCTAGGAAATAAATAAATATATAATAACTAACTAGTCACAGTCTAAACCAAGTGCACAATAGTCTACTCACATTATCTAAATGATGCTTGTACTTGTTGTAGATTTTCTCTTGTTTAACAGGGTCTTCAGGGTATAGTGTTTTGTCAAACAATGCCAGAAGCATTTTCTTTTTTAACTTCAGAGCTAACAAACTATATAAATCACTGGAAGATGTCTGAAATAAAAATAACCTAATAACAACATATATATAAAGGATTTTTCAGAAACAAAGACATGTTATCTATAACTTTAGTGCTGTAAGTAGTAGATTACATGTAATAAACCAATATTTTTACAAAATGTTGTAGAAAACCAAAAATGGCTGTAGTTTATTATAAAAACATTAAAATCTTTCCAGTATTGAATCTAATTAATAGAATGAAATATAATTAATACAATTTCATGTACAGTAGAGTCCCGGTTATCCAAAATAATTAGGACTGATCTATTTCAGATTACCTAATTATTCAGACTAAACAGATTTTCTTAAAATGGTTGTTTGGTAAAAAATAACATAAATCATATGACTATCATTAAATACAGCACTTTAGGTTTGAAAGCAGTGCCTATAAGAATAAGATAGTGAACCTTCAATAGAAGAACACATTTATCCGAGACGTACGATCAAATACCGATTTTCAAGACAAAAAGTTGGAGTCACTAGCGGAAATCGATCCCGGGCCCAGCGCTATTTCATGCTGTTGCGTTTGCTATTAGTCCACATTATCAGCTGACGGAAGTTGTGTGCATATTTCTGGCGGTCTCACGCTACCTCAGACAGCACTGTTCCCAATTCCCATTGTCAGTCTCGCATCAACAGTTTAAACTCGTGTGTTTACGTATCTCAGTTTTGTTGTTTCCATACCATAACGCTACGTTCTAAGTTTTAGCTATTCATTTATTTTATTGTTGTTCTGTAGAAGGAAGACAATTTTAAATATTGTTCAGAATAAAGCAAAAGAGTACCTGGTACTAAGGCTGATATTCTCAGTAAATAATTTGGTTTGTTGAAACATTAATTAAATTAAATTAATAAATTTGAGAGTAGTGTAGTTGATTTAAGCCCACCTTCATAAGCTAAAGGTTCTCACTTCGATCTTAATCAGTCATAAGAAATTTTCAGAGAGATCAGCTGATAACCATCGGATGTTCATTTATCATTGACCTATTTACTAATGACACTTTCTAAGGAGTAAAATGAGTATATTTGTTAACCTAAACTCATTCGAAATCAATATTCGGCATTCGCCTAAATCTTGACGATCTGAGTCTTAGAAATAGTTCAACAATAATTTTTATAGATTTGATGATTAAAAATAATTGTAATGTTGTTTAAATATGATTATATTAATCCCATATTATTTCATTATTACATTATTTTTATTGTAAACATTGACAATAACTTGTACCTGACGCCATTCAAACTATACATTGTACTTGAAACGAAAAGTCTAGATTGAACAAGTGCGAAAGACCATGTTTGTATTCTAATTCTCAGCATTTGTATAACGGAAAGACAGTTAGCAACTAGCTAATTTTAGCAGTTTGCAATAAGTCCAAGTCACTAATATTTTTTACGTGTTCTGAAATAAATATTTCAATTTAATAGTGAGATAGGCAAATGAGCAGAGCAAATAGAAGGTGACTCTATAGATCGTGAAGAAGTTGAGGCACAACTGAAAGTGGACAAGTGGGTAAAAAAAAGTGCTTTCAATACTGAAGGAGAGAGAAGTGAATCCTCACATAAGGGACGCCAACACAACCTTTCTGCATATTTTAAGGGGAAATGAATGATAACATTGGATGAGTGTGGATGACCTGTGTAGTTTAGATACTAACTGAGTTTGACTTTGAATTATGCTCAGATAGCCAGGCAAGTAAAGGACCTACATCTTTATGTAGACTCTTAACCACATAGTATTGGTCTTATTTTCAGCTAATTAACAAGCCTGATATTCAGTTCTCTCCCATACACAACTTTTCGATACTTACTACCACCCAATATGAACACACAAGACTTATCTAGTAGTGGCCATATCGACAGAAATTATTGACTGATATTATGTCAGTATTAAGAGGGCCGATCACGCCTACGATCTACTCACTTAGTCCCCAAGTATCTGGGTTACAGCACTGTGCCCCTAGTGCCAAGTGATCATGTTAGCAAATAAAAACTAAGCAAGAATGTTTTCTATATGTATGAGAAAAGCATACAACAAAACTAAAGTATTTCCTTTTTAAGTTTTATTTTTAACTTGCCTAACAAGCTAAGTTTACTAATAGATGCGCTAAATTGTCACAATTGTATTGAAACTATTCTATTCTGACAGATTTACTCACCCCTTTTTAACTTGTACTATGTTTAAAACATTCATAAGCTATGTTGCCTACGTCTTTTTATTAACTAAACTAACCTCCAGAATGTATTTATCAAAGCCGTTATGGTCAATGATCAGATCAATGGTGCGCCGAGTGACAATCACTGATAGCCTCTTATCTAATATCTCACTGTATACAGCTGATCTTTGCAAATGGGGCAGAAACCACTTGGTAGAGTCTTGTTTATACTTGCCATGAGTCTTGTAACCTAAAATGGCAGCCTCTCCTCCCCAAATTCCTGAGTGAATCTCTTTTGGGTATCTAAGTGGAATCGGTACATTTTGGACTGGTGTGCTGAAATCATAACACAAAATGAGGTATAACCACGATGGCCCATATAAAACAGAACAAAAGTGTGTGTACCAATCTATAGTCGGTGAAATTAGATCAGCTATCACTCCTATATTGCACATACCAATAATAATCTTAAACTAAGTTCACCATATTTATTACTAAACTAGAGGACACCCCTGCACGCTTCACGTGCCAACCCCGACGCATACTGCACTCGATACACCTCGGCCTTCAGCCTCGGCATGTGACTTTTGACAACAAATAATAGTAGATTAACTTTATAGCATACAATCACAATATTACATTTACTGTACAGTAACTCACTCACATTACTTGTGTTGCTGGCTATTTATTAGAAAAAGTACCCAATGGTATTACTGTACTGAGCCTATTTAAAACGTGTTCATTTCATTTGTTTTTGCTTAACAGCTGAAGATTAAACTCTTAATGCATCAATAGGATATTGTCAAACATACAAAATAAACATGTTTATTTATTTTCAAAACAGCTGTTATTAATTTATTAAAAATCAACCCAATGTTAGCATTATGGAACAATTTTTTAGGGGCAATTTCTACCCTTTAGGGGTATTTTATCAAGATGAAATACTTGAGTTGTCCCATTTAAGACCTAAAGAAACAGTGTACAAAATGTTAGCTCTCTACCTACATGGGAAGATAGATAATTAGTGATAAGTGAGTGTATGCTCGTGAAGGAAGCTCGGTCTCGCCTGGGAACTCTACTGTTAGCCCTTTGTGGAACTCGGCCTGCAGCCTCGTGGGATTAATTGTAAGTATAATTAATGCATCATACTACAATGTCTATATTGAACTGCCTAAAGCTATTAATTAAATAGCTTTGTAAATTTAGGATGATGGTGGGATAGTGAACACTAATGAGACAAATGCAGGAAAAGCAAAATCATTTAATAATCAAGTAAAATATTAGTGTACTACAGTGAAATAAAATTCAATAATCATTTACATTGTGCTACAACAAAAAATAAATGTCCACAAATAAAATTAAAAATTTACTATGTTTATCCTGGAAGTTGTATTAATAACAAAATATTCATTAGTATTTTCAGTATATATAGAAAAAACTCATAACATTCTAAAGTTAATAATGGAGCAAACATTTAAACAAAAGAATAGCTAGCCCTATTGTCAATCACACTGAAAGGTTCTGGATAGTGATGGGTCGGTTCAATTTTTTTTTTTTTTCGGTTCCGGTTCGGTTCTTTGCTGACATCGGTTCTCAGTTCTAAGTACTTTTTAAGAAAAACTCAGAAAATTTTTCTAATACCTTTACGCCAGTGAATCAACAAATTATGTGGAATCGGTTAGTAAAAACAGTGCATTTTGGCGATTTCTCCAAAATTAAGTATAATACAACCTAAAAATCTATAAAATTACTAATATTTCCAATAACTAGAGAATTAGTAATATTTTATTTATTCTCAAGGTATGATTGTTTACATTTTTTGCAGAAAGAAAGTATTTATTTTAAATTTACAAAAGTATACAATTTAGCTAAATGGAATATAATGCTCAAATTAGTATGCAATTGAAAAAATACCTTCAGGAGATTACAAAACTTATAAGCCTAGAGATAATTAAAAAAATAACCTGCCATTTTAGGTCTGGTTTAGTAAAACTATTTGTATTAACTATTGGTTTTTTTCTCAATTGGTGATAATACTGAATTAAGAAAATATAAATTCTACTCACATTCACAAAAAACTATACAGCCATAATTCAATTCAATTCAAATATATTTATTACTTGCGAAAAATTATAATTTGTACAAGCAGTTTATATTTATCTCTCTAGCTCAAGGCTAATTGAGAGAAAAACTATAATTTTTTTACAATTATGGTGTTACAATTACATGTGAAACATATTTTTACACATATATATTATAGTACTTTTTTTTTTGGAACTTTCTTAAATCAAAAACCATACAACAATAAATTACATAACAATAACTATAAAAATTTTAAATAAATAACAAAACAAACAATGGGATAAATGTAACATTGGACTATTATATATATACAACAAAATAACTCAATAACATCTTTAGAATCAACAAAAAACAAAAAAACAAGAAACCAGTTTTTAATCTTAAAATTAAAAACACAATTATACTAAAAAATTATTAAGTACGTGAAATAATTCAATAAAAAATAAATCATACCATATTTATTTATCTCGCCTATCATTCAAAGACACAAAAACAAAATCTTAAACTAAAGGTTAGTTTTAAAAAGGTTTGTTAATAATAAATAAATAATAATAATAATAAATAATAAGCAGTTATCTTTCTGATTCATAGTTTCTTGTGGTATGCCGATTTCACAATATTTAGACACAGTGTGTGACAAATGGACATGTACATGATGGGAAAGTCAACTTTTCCAGTTCGTTCATGAATGTACTTATTTCATTAGTGTCCTCTCAGTGCTTGACCAGCTTGCTTTATATATGAATGTTTTGCTGTTTAACCACGTTCACCTATTGTTATTATTATTTTTAACAGGAAACCCCTAAATTTGTATTTTTTTAAACTACCAGGTGTATATGATTACTATTTTGTGGTGAGTGCTGTGAAAATAATAATACCATAAATGGTTTTAGAAATTACAGTATACATTTTGTTTTAAATTTAAGAAATAATTAACTATTTTGGGTCAGTACAATGCAATTTAAAACAGTAATCCAATTTAAGACTTTGAAAAAAATAATAATTTAATTAAAATTGAACTATTCTAATAGAAATACTAAAAGATTCACTTTGTTTAGTTTTGACACAATATTAATCTTAAAAATTTATTTTTGAAACCAATTCCCTAGGTTTTGTATACATTGTTTTTTTTTTTTTTTTACTACAAGTCCAAATAAACTCTAATATCTTAAGTTCATCATTAAAACCTTTTATTTTTCAAAGTTCACAATAAAACTAGAAGCATAATTAATTTCAGAATGTTACATGAGTTGTATGTAAACAGAATGGAATGTTTCCACAAGGTGTTTTTTATCAGGCAGGAAGTAAATTAGAAAGGGTCTCGACTGGACTCTTGGAAAAAAACTGAATGGCTTTAATTCACTGCCTTTGCATGTACATTCCTATTAATTAATGTTATCTGTCTCTTTTCACCTGCTGATAAGGAAGTGGCCAGACTATGGACGAATATTTTTTTACTTAGATATTTTGTTATCTCGTGACCAAATCACATACTGATAAGGAAGTGGCCTTCTACAGGCAGATATTTTCTGACAAAGATATATTGTTTATATTGTGGCCGGGATGTAGTTTGATTGTTCTGTTTATCAGCACTTTTCAAACCTGAAACATTCCTGACATGAAAGCTATCTCCCCTTTACATTTTCCTAGAACCGGAACTGCAGAACCGAGATTTTTCCATCGGTTCCGGTTCTTTTGTCAATAACCGAAAGAACCGAGAACAGACTTTAGGGATCGACCCATCCCTAGTTCTGAACACGCAACATAAACTAAATCAATACTGTCTATTGCCATATCACCTGCAATTCCTGAAGTTGCAACATATGGAAGAAGTTGTCCTATTTCGACAAGAATTAGTTGGAAATAAATTTGTTTTACTGAGATTTTGACCTTGGGAATTTATCTTATAAAGGTCAAATTCATGGTAGAGGTGGCTCGATATTTTTCCTATTGAGGTTTCTCAGTGTCTTGAAAATTGAACAACATTCTTGCTAAAGAGGTTAGTTGATCTTTAAAATTTGTGTTATAAAGGTACTTTTAACTTTAAGTGTTAAGAGATGTTCAAGGGGATTTAAATTTATGATATCGAGAATTTCGTGCAATTTTTGGACATGCTCTTAGTATAAAACTAATTAACATTCAAATAACTATTCCATACTCTAATTTTTATCCCTTGCCTAAGTAATGCTTCAGTTTGGGTTTTTTTAATGATTATTATCAAATAAAAAGATATTCTATTAAACTTTTGCTTTCAATTCTAAACAACGAATGTTAACACCTTGTCTCTTTTTATTTGAGTAAAGTATTATTATTATTTTCTTTTGTCTTACAATGTTATTACAATAATTTTTATGAGTTATGTCACAGCCAGCTCTAGTAAAGGTGCAGCTATTCCAATTGGCAACGCCCGCAATCCACATTACCAGCAGTGCCACTCGATGAGAGACGAACCCTCCTGGCCCTGCTCTTTTACTAATGTATACATGCAATATGTACATCAGTTTCTTCGCAAGCTCATACAAAGAATAATCTATATAAAAAAACTAATGTGTGTTTGTCCTTTATGCATTACTAAATCACTCATTGTATCGCCATGAAACGTTGGGAAGTAGTAGAAACACACCCAAGTGGGGGTATCAGGTTAAAGCTATTTTTTTCTTGATTCCTAATATACAATCAGGTTTTAGAAAAGACTATGTTTATAGACTCCACTGCCCCAAAAACAAAATTCATTGTGATACAGTCCGTGTCCCAGCGAGAACAGCCGTAGGCCGAGCTTTCTCATGAACAGACCCGCAGGCCAAGATCCACAAATGGGGTTGTACAGTGTCTTGGAGAAACCATATTTGAGCTTCCCAAAAGGCCGCAAGCCAAGTTGCACAAAGGGGTTAAAAGCAGAGTTCCCAGAAAAGGCCACAGGCTGAACTTCCCTCACGAGCATAGCGAGTGACTGGGTTGGCACGCAAAGCTACCATAAAATAAACTAACATGTTGCTGTTTATATGTTACTCCCGTAGAAAGGCACGGATAAACAGATAGTAATGAATATAATATTTTATAAATCAGACACTTTCAATTGCATTAAAAGAACACTGACTGTTCATTTATTTATTATTATTTATATTAATAAGCCACGTAGCATTGTTTCGTTACAGTAGTAAACTAATAAATTTCCTAAACATACAAAGAGTTTTTTTTTGCATATAGCAATGTTTCACTTCCAAACTTACACTACAAATATTACAACATTTTATACAATACATCTAACGTCAATCTAAGGACAGATAAAAATGTACGCCTAACATAATAAAATATAATATATTTTGAAAACATAATAAGATATAAATTGGTGTTTAGACTACTTAAACGTAGCTAATTTTCATAGACTAGGAAAGCGCTAAATAAATTTGTGTAGTAAATTACATGTGAATCATTCCATTTTTTAGAAGAATTATTCAGCAAAGAATTGCTCATATTAAAAATTATTCTGGTTGCATAATAAAAACTCTTTGTAGCTTTGCCCACAGTTATAAGAGTTACTTTAGTCAACACAAAGATATGTGTCTACTTCTATACCTAATATAGAAAACATACAATGCACTTTTTTTAGAACACGAAAATAAAAATTGTTCATTCTTATTATTAATTAGCGACTGTGTGATTCCTATTACGTGTTTCGATATTGAACAACAAAATTTAAAGTCCCCCTGTAGTAATATCTTAGAATTATGTGTCAATACGTTCAACCAAAATAGTACATGTAGTCTTAAAAAACAATTAAATTAAAACTGACATAGCCACATACATAAATGAAACCACAGCTGTCACAATTGTTATCTAAATATTCACTTTCTGGTAGTTCATAAAAACTGTCTTCATCTGGATTTTTTTGTTCTTTTATAGAGATGGGATTATAAAATATATTTTAACTATACTTGATGCTTTAACACGGAGCCAACTACTTGTTCACTACTCCATCAAATTGATATTTATATTTTACCACAGTGATAAATTGATGTTTATATTTATATTTTACCACAGTGATAATGGGAGTAAAATGTATTTCAGACTTGGGAAAGTTAACAATTATTTTTAACTGAATAAAGTTAAAGTTAATCCTCTATTAAACTAACTAATTGAAGTTAAAAGTTAGAGTTCAATGAAACTAACTGATTAAAGTTAAATTTTAAAAAAGTAACTGAAATTAAAAGTTAGTTTGTGTGGCATGAAAGAATACATACAATTATTTACAAAAAAACTGTTGTCTTTTATTATTATACATAACGTAAACCGTCTGGAAACTAATTCAACACACTTTATTATTCACTCGGCAAACTTTAAAACTGAAATGAATCCACCTTCAAGTCTCCCAGTATTATCACTAACACTATGACTACGTCTTGGACAAACAACAATGGGACACGTTGGGTGTGTCTATTAATTATGGGCAGGGCAGGAAGATGGCGGAAAGGGGTGGGATGTGACTCATGACTTTGTTTGTCGGCGAATACTTGGGATTGAGGAAAACGCCCGGTCTTTGACCAAAGTTTTGGACGCTTTCTCCGCCATTGTCTACATTCCACGGGACAAACCGTACCTCGTTTGTAAAACTAACTGAGTTAGTTAATCGTTAGTGAATTTGTTAACTAGTTAAAGTTAAAAGTTAAACATCCCCAAAACTAACGAATAAGTTGAAAAGTTAACAGAAAAACTAACGATTAAACTTAATCGTTAATTATTTTTAATCGTTAGTCCCAAGCCTGTGTATTATCTATAAATATCTTCCAGTCATATGTGGAGAACCAAAAAATTTAATGTGTTTAAAGCACACGTTTCAACAAAAAATTGTCCTAACATTTTTCAGTATTGTGAGTTTAGGAGAAGACATGGCTGTATCTGAGAAATAAAACCAGGTTAAGAGATTCTAATTATCGCTGATATTCAGTTTCATAAACACTTAAATAGTAAATCTTACACTACTCCTGTCACAGGATCTCTCTTCCATTTGCCCGGCTCTGGACGGTAATGAACAGGTGTTTTAGGCCCCGTCGTCCACTCCTTAAAGAACTTCTTATAGGCTTCAGGAAGCCGTGATGGAAGGCCTCTGCTAAATATATCAGGCTCAGCCATATGTGCATATTTTATTAACTGAAAACACCAATTAAAATATAATTCTACTGTTACAACAGAATGTTAGTTAACCATTTGCAATGCTAATTGTGAAAATGTAACATTAAGGATGTAACCATACTTTTTCATTGTTCAACTGAAAAAATCCTTTAGCTTATGATGATCAAGCAAAAATCAATAAATTTCATTTTTCCATGATTTGAATTCATGAGAATGTGAAATTTAAAAATAGATCCATATATATATATCAATGTTTAGGATTCCGTAAGCTTATTTAATAACCAAGCAAAAAGTATTAAGTTTGATTCATAATACAATATGTATATTTAACACTTGAATAAATAGTCAATCATGCCAATGGTGCACACTCTTTTGGCCATAGATATTGTCAAAATTCAGGATCATTAGAAGATGTAATAAACTGGAAACTAGGTGAGCCAAAATGTAGTCATTGTGGAAAGTCATAACCAATGGCAACAATGAATCCCATTATCAGCTAACAAAGTAAATTAAAAAAAAAAATATTGTTAGAACTCATTCTAACATGAATATAGAATTTAGCACGATGTTGAGTATAAAAACAGGACAGGAGTATTGTGAGGTAAGAAACAGAGATAGTAGTAGTGTGGACAGGATAGCATGGAAAGACCTGAAGTACGCAGACGGTGCATTTAAGAGTTTGATGGTAGGGACATAGCCAGGTCCAGATGAGCAGTGTTGAAATGTTTCATCCTTGGGTCTGATCGGTAAAAAGATACCAGACGGCTGTGGGAAAAGTAACATAATTACAGTGTGCAAGAGAGTATATAAAATGTAATGTAATGAGTAAATGCCCTTAATGAATCATTATTTTAACATATGTTTGTAAAAGACTTTGTCTATAGATTAAAAATTAATATTAAGGCCCTTGCACTCTACTAAAAACCAAATGAAGAACGATCAAAAGAGACTGGAATGGAAAACATATATATTTGATGGATAAAAAATAAGTACAGCATGAACAAAAGTAGAATAAGAACAGATTTAGGTAATACCCTTCATTATATACACCTAAAACAGATATTCCATGTAAGAGAAACACTTCTACATATACATACATACATATCCCACGTCGTCCTGATTGACCACTTGGCATAGGACCAGTCATTCTTTATTTTTTCCTCGTTTCATATTAGGCACATCTTCATGATGCTTGTCTTCATGGCAGAGATAATCAGGAGGGGGTAGGGTTGGTTGTAACCAATGCAGGAATGAGAGTCAGGTTAGGCAAGGTGGAATCTGATAGAAACACTGGTCTACAAGATATTTTTTGAGCTCATATTTAAACTTTTTTATATTATTAATCTGGGCTATGTTGGGAGGAAGTTGTTTAAGTAGCTTGAGACCCATGTAATCCGGCTTTCTTTCAAAGAGCTTAAGATTATGATATACAGAAGGATTAAAATTATGATTTCTGGTATTGTAAGAATGCTGATGAGCAGCGATTTGTTTGTGTTCTTTTACATAGACTATTGTTTCAAACATATAGATGCTAGGTACAGTTAAAATTTGCAGTTCTCTGAAATGCTCAAAACATGAGTCACCAGGTATAAGTTTCAACATACATCTAATTGCTCTTTTCTGAAGGACAAAAATCCTATTTAAATTACTAATACTAGAGGAACCCCAAAGGATGATTGAGTACCTAACCAGACTCTCGATCAAGCCAAAGTACACCAGTTTAGACAGTGATATGTTATTTAACGAGGATATATTTTTCAGAACAAAAATGTATGTAGCCAGCTGTTTAGCAAGTTTATCGATATGTTCATTCCACCTGAGACCATCGTCCAATCTCACCCCCAAATAATCGACATACTGGGTTTCTTCAATGATCGTTTCGTCAAGTACTACGGACGGAAGGATGGTTCCTGTTTTGACAAGATGGTTTCTTTTCTGATCAGTCATGAAATGTATGTATTGTGTTTATTTGGGATTTATATGAAGATTAATGCCTGAAAAATACTGTGAAAGGATATTCAGATTGAAGAAAGTTTCCTGTTCTAGAATATTAAGATTTCTGTGGGAATTTAAGATTGAGGTAATCATCTGCAAAAATTGAAAAAAGGTTACCAGGTAAGAAGTTTGAAATGTCGTTAATATAAAGGAGAAACAAGATTGGCCCTAATATTGACCCTTGTGGAACGCCAAATGAAGCTACCTTTGGATTTGAGTAAGAAGTTTTCTTGATGCCGTTTTTATCAATGAAGTCTATTTTGGTTTTGTGAAGTCTATTTGAAAGATATGAGCTAATCCAGCTAAGTGCTGTCCCTTTGATACCTATGGCTGCTAACTTTTTCAGAAGAATCTGATGAGAGACGCAATCGAACGCCCTGGACAGGTCGATGAAACAGGTCAAGGGCGTCGATGCATGAATTAATGAATTTGACCAATGCCAGTTTGGTGGACTTATGCTTCTGGTAACCAAATTGATTTTTAAAAAGGATTGAGTGAACACCCAGATAATCGACCAGTGAGTCACATACGACTTTCTCCAAGATCTTTGATATTGATGGGAGGAGTGAGATAGGCCATAATTGTACTCAGGCGAATGGGGATCTTCTTTTTTAAAAATTGGCTTGATCAGAGCCACTTTAGCCGCTTCTGGAAATTCACCCTTTTCTATTGAATTGTTTATCAGAAAAAGTAAAGGATCTATCAACTCTGGATAACACTTTTTAACTGTTTCCATTGAGATACCGTCATAGCCGGTAGACTTTTTATTTGGTAATGAAGTTATTACTTTAACAAGTGCTTTTCTATCAATGGGTGGAAATCTATTAAGTTCAAAAGTTGTTTGACTCACACTATTACAAGAGAAACTACTACTATCAACAAAAAGGGTTACAATGTGGAAGATTGGAGAAAAAATCATTAAAAATATTACTTATGGCATCAGGATTACTTACAACTACATTATCTACTTTAAGAGTGATGTTTTGTTCTAATCTAGGTGTTTTCTTTCTTAATGAGTTTAAATACTGCCATGAGACTTTATTCGGGTTATTTGAGGTGCTTATCTCATACTTAATAAAACTAGATTTAGCAGCTGTAATAGCCTCTCTGTACTTTCTTTTCATTTGGTTGTAATGTTGTTTAGCAGTGCTATCCCTTGTTGCTGTCCAAAGAGAATAAATGTCCAATAACTCTGTTTTCATTGACCGTATTTCATCCGTTATCCACTTGATATTTTTGGATTGTGCTTTTTTAACTTTTTGTAGAGGGCAGGCTAAATCTAACTGATAAGAAAATATTTCCACCAATTTCTCATATTGGCAATTAACTAACGGAGCATCATAAACCTCCCTCCAATCCTCTCTGCCTAACCTAAACCTAAGTTCCTTAATATTATTATCAGAATAATTTCTACTTAGTACATAATTAACATTTTTATCTTGTTCTGCCTGTAACGGTGTTAGTTAGTGAGTCCCGCAACCACAGCTGGTTCAAACCGCATTACATTTACATGGCACTACACTAGCACTCCACAATTGACCACAAAAACAACTGATATTATGAGCTGGTAATACTGAGTGGTTTAATATAAAAGAGATTTAAAACAAGGCAGTATGTTGTTACCATAATTGTTCAAAGTTGACATGGAAGTAATTTTAAAAGAGATAAAAAGTACAGCTAAGAAGAGAGGTTAAAGTAATGATGTTTGTGAATAACAATATTTTTTTGGGGAGGGTGAAATAATCAGCTTGCAGCAGCCATGAGATTGGTGGAGTGATTTGATCAAACAGAAGGGGTTATGTATAAGTAATAAGATCAAAGTAATAATAGGTCTAGAAGGGTGAAATGCAAGACTGAACCAGACATAACTATAAAAGGGAATCTCCTGTATTTGGTTAACCAGTTCACACACTTAGGGACAATAAAGACAAGCAACAAGTTGTACCTAGATATTACAGCTGAACTGTGGAAGGGAGCATGTTTGTACCAGAGTTTTAAGCATCTATTATCAGATAGGAAGTTCCCAAGAAAATCTAAAATTATTATGTACAATTTTCATAAGGTATGTTTTAAAAATCGGTAACGAAGCAGTTTCCACTCGCCAAACAATATTTGAAACTTTCTCTGCAATGGGTCAGGAATTTGCTATATATTTTCACAAGAGATGCTTTTTTATTCTGCGGTAATGATGTTTATTACCACAAATCTTGATTAATGTCAAGACAACATGGCATTGTTCATGCATGTTCGTAGGCAGAAGGTATATCTTGAGCGGCGGGAGGTCAGTGGCAAACAGCTATTACAGTTTGAAGATCAAAGTGTTGATTATTTAACTAATCAATTTTTAATTGATAGTGACGAGACACGTGGCGGAGAAATTTTCCACCAAGAACCAAAATGAAAACTTTTTTACATGCAGTTGCTAATCCCGGAATTCAAATTGGGGTTGCTGAAAATGTTGGAATTGAACGTTCGACTGTGTATAAAACATTTCATTTTGTGATTTGTACCAAAGCCAATCACTGGATCAAGTTTCCAACTTCACTACGTGAAGTTAATGAAGCTATGTTGTTACGGCAAACAACAACCCGTCTGTTCTCAGGGCTTTGGACTGCACGCATATAAAAATCCCAAAACCTGGAAACTTTGGAGATGAATATGATTGCCGTATATAAAATAGCGTAATATAACAGTACATTTAATAATAAAATAAACTATCAAATAGTTGGCTATACACAAAATTAGCACAGTATGCTGAATATACTAAGGCAAATACAAAACAACAAATTCTGAAAAAAACGGTGTTTTAAGAGACCAACACATCTTAAAACAACCACAATGATGGCATGTCAACAATGTGGCCCTATAAAGACGCCACCTAAAAGACTGTGCACCAAAGATAACAATGCACAGGTAACCCGTTGCAAGTTGGTGAGATGTTGTTTAAAGGTGGCCTCGGGGATGTAAAGTAGAATAGATAGTTTGGAATGGAGTTAGCATGATGTGGGGTCCAAAGAAGGGGGGATTGTTGGGTGTGGTTAGTAGCCACAATAGTTTTTCCAAAGAGATTCCTTGAGTTAGTTCCGGATGGTGTTCTAAGTGATTTGCTCAAGTAGGTCCGAGCAGTCTAGTACAGAGTTAATGAGACGATGCAGGAATAAGAAATGTTAGGTGTGTTGTCTAACTTCAAGTGATAGAAGGTTAAGGTCTGCTGCCTCATTAGTGGGGAACTCTAAGTGAGGGAATAAACAATTTGTCAACAATTCACTATATCAGGTGACATAACAAACATTTCTTTCCAAAAACAAATAGTAGGTTTACACAATTTCTAATTTTTAAGAATAATTGAAAAAGTTGATGTGCAACAAATCACCTGGTGTATTGGGAAAAACGAATGGTCTCGCTCAAGGGTTAATAAAAAATTCATTAAAAGAATTTCTTGAATTTTATTTATTTTCAGATTATCTGGGGGAAAGCAAGATTTTCACGAGATGAAATGATCTCCAGTGATAATCTAACTTAATGATAATCACTGTGAAACAGCAATTTTTTGTTGTTGAGATGAATGGGAACTGAATAATTGCATATGAATCTTTCTAAGTACCGTAGGTGTAAAATATATTTGAAGTTGTGAAATTGGATTTTTTCTTAAGAAAAAAAACATTATTTCCGTTGATTAAAAATTTTCTTTCATGAAAATTTGGCCCATTCATAACCCATTTCCCACAGTTTTCAAGTTGTCAATTTTGAAGTTTCTATTGCTTATACCTACTTACAAAAAAGATATTTATAGTAAGTAATGCAAATGATTACTGTAGTTGTTCTTAATTTATTTTTATTAATTCACAAGACACCAACTGTTAGGATATGGGTGAGTAGGCCTATGGATTTCAAATGAGTGTAGATGATGGAGCGTAGTCATTACAACAAACTACAGCAAGGTTGAATAAGCCTAATCCTTAGACAGTATAATTTATTAAATAACACGTTCCCTGCTGACAAAACATTTTATACCCATGGGCTGTGCTGAAAAAATCTATTATCTTACTAATTTAAGTAAGAATAGGCCCTAGATACAATAAGAATATAAATGATGTAAAGTTCTTGTAATGATAGGGCATAATTGTCAAAAACAATCAATAACGCCCATAGGCATTTTTAGCATACAGCATAACAATTCTGTGTAGTGCGCCAGCCACTAGGCATCAGCCGCATATAGTGTGGTGATACCACAACACCCATCAGCATTAACAGCACTGAACGTGTTAATAGTCCTGATCACTTTCAAAATTTGTTCAATTCTCATTTATATATATGATGTGATTGTTATGTGACATGCACAACTGTATAATTATATAGCTTGGCCAATAATAAGTTGACGTTGTATATTGCTCATGTTTCTTGCTTAGTGACAATAACATTTTATTTATTTATTTTATTTTGAATCAAATTGAGAACCTTTAGTTTTAAGCTGGGCTCTAACCAACTAAGCTCCTGGCCAAGAAAAACATTAAAAAAAATAAATAAATAAACAAGTAAGCATACATTTGGCAAAATCCTTGATTTTATTTCACACAATCAAAGATTGCACATTATAATGTAAAACTGTGTATGGTAATAAGAACAGATTCTTGCTGTACATAATCTGTGTATAGTAATAAAACACAGATTGTTGCTGTACATATATGCAAAAAATTCATAAAAAAACACTTGGCTGATAGTAAAATTGGTTTACCTGGGGCACAGGTCTAGACATTTTGCAGTGTTAAAGTTGTTCCTTATTTCAAAGTAAATTAAATTATGATTACTTATTATAATTATACATTTCCTTAAAAAATAGTATAATTATAAGTCAAATTGCTAAAGGACTTAGTTTTTTTTTTTTTTAATAACAGACAACGTAACATTCGATAAAATCAAACTCACATAACCTCACACAATTTTATCATAATATGAAAAATGCAGAACTAAATGTTTCATCAGCTGATATTCACTTAGTAAACAATTACTTGTTCTGGAGAATTATTTGTTATATAACTCCGAGAAAGTTCTAACTACTAATTATATCTATATAAAAATAATAAAAAAAAACTCGGCCCTGCGGGCCTCGCCAGGGGGCAAGCCCCCTGGACCCCCGGATCTTTTTGCTTAGAGCCTACGGCTAAAATTCAAGAAACATGGAACATGCTTTAGCTGCGCTTTTTCTGTTTGCTGGCTCCTTTTTAATAATTTCTGCAAATGTATTTCTCCGAAAACAACGAATTTTAGATTTCATGTAAGGAATTACAAAAAATATAAACATATCTTAAAAATATAAATATATCTTTACTTTTTAAATTTTATTGTTCTAACCATAAAATTGACGTCAAGAGGTCAATGCGTACGTGTGCGTGCGCGTGTGCGTGTGAGTGTGAGTGTGAGTGTGAGTGTGAGTGTGAGTGTGAGTGTGAGTGTGAGTGTGAGTGTGAGTGTGCGTGTGCGTGTGCGTGTGCGCGTGCGCGTGCGCGTGCGCGTGCGCGTGCGCGTGTGCGTGTGCGTGTGCGTGTGCGTGTGCGTGTGTGTGTGTGTGTGTGTGTGTGTGTGTGTGTGTGTGTGTGTGTGTGTGTGTGTGTGTGTGTGTGTGTGTGTGTGTGTGTGTGTGTGTGTGTGCGCGCGCGCGCGCGCGCGCGCGCGCGCGCGCGTTATGAATTGTGCCTTACAAACGAATTGTTAACATTGACAGTTAAATATTGACACACGACTGATATGTAAATGAGGACTGGATTCTCTAATTAGGACTTAATTTTGTATATTTTTAACAAGAGTTGTCATGGAAACTAAAGATGTACTTTGATCAACGCTTGCAAATAAAATCATTATTGAAGTCAACACTGATATGTCATTGTGTTTTCATGGTTACGCGTCACCCTCCCGCGTAACGTTTTCAGACAGTTAGGTCAAGACTAAAGCATGTTCCATGCTAAAACTTAAGTCTATTAATCTATCTATTATTTAATTTCGTAAGGCGAATCGGTGCGTAAAAATTCCAAGCGTTACTCTCCACCTACGACATTCGGAAATGGCTCATTTTAAAGCTCTGATATTGTACATGGCGGACAAAATTAAATTTTTTCAATTCGCCTTTAGGGCTCCACCCAATTAGCCTTCAAAGTTCCCATGTTAACAATCAATAACGCCGTGTATTAGACTCTTATGTGAAGAGGGTCTAACTTTTGTCTTGATTTATTAAGTCCAGCCACCCACCAGCTGCCAATAAGACAAATGAAATATTCCAGCTGTTAATGTTTTATACTCTAATTAACAAGGCACAATGCCAAACCTAGTAATAATAATAGTAATAATAAATCTTTATTTGTGTTTGACAAGATTGTTGTATACAAAACGTCACATTGTGCTAAGAATAAAACAAGATAAATATAAACATGAATCTTGAAACACATACATACATTTACAATATTCATTTACACTTTCATTCATACTCTGGCAATTTCCGCCCCAACTTCGAGCCGAGATTAGCTCTCCCAGTTGTATTAGAGAAACTCCCCCACCGAGTAGAAGGCTTTTTGAGTCAAGAAACTCTTCAGTCTGACGTTTTCCTAAACAAACCTGTGTTTACACATGGGTAACTTTGCATTTAGTAGAGTAAAATTCCCAGATGGAATTACATTTATTTATATAGGGGCTTTTGCCCCAACAAGCCAATAGTTCTTTCATAATGATACAAAATAAATATAAATTAAGGATAAATTATGGATACAAAACAATATTAAAAGATGCACGCGCATAAAAAGAGACAAATAAGTAATTAAGTGTTGCTATTGATTCAGAAGCTATCATTAGGAGACTTTGCACCAACTTGAATATATTAACAAGTTGTTTGTTACTTTGTTTTCGAAAGGCCTTGTTTTGAAAGACAAATTTTAAAATTTTTATTGGAGAAATGTATCATTTCTACCATTACATATAATATATCCAATAAGTGAGTTCTCTCCCATATGATACAGGCGTAGAGTTGTCAGGGTTGTCAGACCTCCCGGATATTTGCCATCAAGCAAATGTTCCAAATTTGTTTGGTGGCAATTAACTGCATAAATACCCGGATATTAAGGGGTCGTCTTTATTTAAATTAATTGTCGCGCGTCCCGATTTACTTTAGCAAAGAACTTTAGTTATCTAGATATTACAAGAAGGTTTACCGTTGAAATAAATACTATGAAATATTAACTGGGTGAGCAACATTACATTGTTACCCTTTCAAATCATATTCTTACATATGAGACGCCGACACAACGTTGTTGGTATTTTAAGGCGAATATGAATGGTTATATGAGTGTAGGATGAGTGTAGTCTAGTTACTAACTGAGTTCAACTGTTCCTCAGAAAGGGCAATTTATTAATAGCCCAACAGCCAGGGCAACTAAGGGACCTACAGCTTTACGTGGAATCCGAACCACGTAGTGCTGGTCTGATTTTCAGCTAATTGACAAGCCTGATACTCAGTTATCTCCCCCACACAACATCCGCACAATGATTACCACCCAACATGGACACCCCAGACTTCTCTAGTAGTGTCCACGCTATAGCAACCATTGAACGGACGCCATGTCGGTATTAGGAGGACCGAGCATCCAACCTATCGCCTACAATCTCCCAAACACTTTGTCCTCATGTAGCTGGGTTACAGCACTGCGCCACCAGTGCCGACATGGCGTAGTATATAAAATGAGCGTAGATTACAATCGCTATTTTATATTACCAATGATTCTTTATGGTCATTGGTAACATAAAATTATGTTACCAATATTATGTATGGTCCCCTTTCCAAGTAGGGAACATTGAGCACCTCGAGATGATCCAAAGGCGTTTCTTGAGGATCATTGGAACCAAACTTGGCTATGACTACTTTTCATCTCCTGTTGATGAAATTACATCTTACACTGGATTGAGGTCTCTTCAAACTAGGAGACAGCAGGCTGACGCAGTTTTTCTCCACAAGCTTCTCGCTGGACAAATGGATTGCGGTGATCTCCTCTCAAGAATTATATTCCGAGTCCCTGGTACTACCCGGTCGCAAGAACTGTTCTCCCGTCAGCATCATGCTACTGCCTATGCATACTTTAGCTGTCTGTCAAGGCTCCATAGGATTGGTAATGCGGTGTCGACTGAATCGGGCTATGACTTTTTCTTCCACTCTGAAGCAGCACTAAGGAAAATATTTGCATCAAAAACTCATCATCGTTGTTATTAATGTTATATAATTAAATATCTATTTTTGTCAGTATTATATAATTAAATATCTATTGTTGTTAATATTACATAATTAAATATCTATTTTTGTTATTATATTGAGATGCTATTGTTGTTACTGTTACTAAGTTGTTATTGTGTTGCTTATACTTTCAAATATTTTTGATCTATTGACTTTAAGTAAATTAATGTCTATTGTTATGGATACCTTTATATTGTTATTGTTTTGTCTATTGTATGGCCACTTGGTACTTACTTGAATAGTTATTACAATTATAAAAATGGTGTAACCGTGAATAAATAAATAAATAAATAGATTCTGATTGAAAGAAGAGTAAGTTTACAAACGAATACTAAATTATTTTGACTGGAGACTCAGTAGGTTTTCTATTCTGATAGACTTCTTCTGACGGCTTAATTCCTCTCCGTCGGTCCAATTTGGACCGTCGAAGGAATCTAGGAAACGAATTCACAACAGTCCTGTCCCTGTCCAGCGTCCACAGAACAGAACACACACACACAAGTAAAACTAATTGACGAAGTAAAACTGCATTAATCGATAAGCCTAACCTACGTAACTTTATGTTTTTCGATTAAAAGTTAAAGCGTATTAGATAGTTTGGCATGTTATTCGTATTGCTATTAAAGTGTTTTCGATCTTAGAGTTTATGTTTTACCGGAGTACAATTTCCTCAGCGTAATCATAATTGGTATAAGGAAAAGCAAATTTTCCTAGTCCTAGGATTACCTCTTTTCGTAGAAAACAGAAGAAAAGATGTCTGAAAGAAAGGTCTTGAATGTAAGTACTGCTGAATTTACGTATAACCTTAACTAAAAGAATACTTTAGTAAATTAAACCAATATTACTATTGAGGACAACCCTAATAGCAATAAGTAGGTCTAGGCAGTCACGAGCTTAACTTTGTGAAGGTGGTTTACTGTGTAGGCTATCAGTGTGAAACTGTCAAATATTCTATACAAATAAAGGGGAATATTTCATTATTCAAATCAGTCATATTGAGAAGTCCTTTTCTTCCATTTGAAAACGATTGATAAGTCTGATAAATCTTCTTAACTATTTATTTAAATTTTCATATTTGGTGCTAGATGGATCAGTTAACTGAAAAAACATATCATCATCATTTATGAAAGGGATATAGTACAGTGTTTGTCTACAGAACTTACTTGTCTAAGAGAAGGTATTCAGGCCCTATGTGTTACACTGAAGAAGGGAATAATTGAGTTTAACGGTTTTATCAAAGATTGCCATCAGACTGTCAACAGGATGTCTTAACTCTGAGGTTGTTTTGTCGGCACTGGTGGCGCAGTGCTGTAACCCAGCTACATGGGGACATAGTGTTTGGGAGATTGTAGGCGATAGGTTGGATGCTCGGTCCTCTTAATACCGACATGGCTTCCGCTTAGTGGTTGCTATCGGCGTGGACACTACTAGAGAAGTCTGGGTTGTGATGTTGGGTGGTAATCATTGTGTGGATGTTGTGTGGGGGAGATAACCGAGTATTAGGCAATTGTCAATTAGCTGAAAATCAGACCAGCACTATGTGGTTCGGATTCCACGTAAAGCTGTAGGACCCTTAGTTCGCCTGGCTGTTGGGCTATTAATAAATTGCCCTTTCTGACAAATAGTTGAACTCAGTTAGTAACTAGACTACACTCATCCTACACTCATATAACCATTCATATTTGCCTTAAAATACCAACAACGTTGTGTCGGCGTCTCATATGTAGGAATGTAAGAAGAATGTGGATATTTCCCTAATTTGCTACTGTAGGTATGGGTGGGAGGGTGTGGTTTGCTACTGCTTGGAGGAAAAATTTGAAAGTGTAAAACCTGTGTTAGTCTAACTTTAATGTAGAAAGTAATTTTTAACGAGTTTTCGAGGTTTGCTGTCAGAATGTTTACAGATATAAAACACAATAATGTGATATAAGCCTACATTCCCTCAATCTTTTATGGTAATTATGCACTTTCTAATGCTTTAGGAAAATGAGAAAAAACAGTTTTAATACATTTTTGTAGCATAATTCTTACAGCAAAAACCATAGACGGTTTTTTTGGCTATTTAAGGATCTTTGGAATTTGTCTTATGGCTTTACTTCCTAGTCTATAGACCTTTATACAAACATTTACTCTCATTTTGCTAATTGAATTGCCGTGTATGGGTCATGTAATAAGATAAATGTTATAATGTAATTTTTTTATTATCTCAGTGTTTTTCTGTTACAGAAATATTACCCTCCAGACTTTGACCCATCAAAAATCCCTCGTATGAAATTACCCAAAAATAGGCAATATACAGTTCGATTGATGGCTCCTTTTAATATGAGGTAAGTAATTTCATATTTAGGATTCAAAGTTTTATTACTTTTAACATGCTTATTTTATAATTGTATAATCTATTTTTCTTTTTTAAAACATCAGTTTTCGTTATAAGTAGCCTACTGGAATTTTTTTTCTTACATCCTAATGTATATGTGTAACATACATTTTCCTTTGATTTTTTGCAAAAAATGAAAATAATAACATTTTATAATTATTTAAGAACATCTTAGGATTTTATGCATGATAGTACTCAATACTGAGGATTTAATATTTTTACCGTAATGACATTAAGTTTTTGAACAAGTCATGAATTTAAATAATTATCATGTGTAGGTATTATCAATTTCGTGTAGGATGCTCACCGAATACAAATAGCTGATTGTATTTCCCCCACCACAGCCCGCAGCCTTATAAATTGTGCTTCAAATTATATCAATGAAAAGAGAAATCCATTAATGTTCAAAGTATGTTATTTTCGCTCATAAAGTTTCACTGTACTTTATGGAAAATCTTCGCAGGAAATGCCATGTCACTGCTTTGTAGTGGGATGAGGCCGCGGCTGTTTCCCTTTCTCAATTCTTCGCTGTCAACGACTACCTTATCACCTGAGTCTACAAATTGGACTGTACTGTATTAGATTATATGCAGTAAAATTCTTTATGGTAGCCTGTTTTAGTTTATTATAGTGTTAATAACTTTTTCTCAAGCTCACTTTTGCACAAGAACATAAATGTAATTACAACATAGGCCTATATGGAATTGATTGGTCATGCCAACCTCTAGGAAATCCAGATTTTTCTAAATTCAAACGAACTGTTCGTCACTTAAGTCTGGACTTCCGAGAGTGTCCTGTAAACAGATCAGGTGCCTCACCTGACCAAACTAAAACTTACAAGTTAAGGACCTTTCAGTCTTATCAAAATACTCAGTTACAGAATTGTATTATCTATTTAACACTTTCGTTGCGGCCATGCCCGATAGGGCTCAACAGACTTCAGACGCTGTCGAGCCTGATCGGGAGTCCTTGTCCTTTGTTTGGCTCATTCATTCAGTATTGAGATAGCATATGCGAAGGAAAGTTGTTTTTGTCCGTAGTGTGTTTAGTACGACCGAAAAACTTGTACATGTTTTGTATTAAGTTTTTCATATTTTTAGATTGTAACTGTAAGTAGTAATAGTGTAAACAATTTTTAGCACCTGAGATAAGACTACCGACTGTAGCAGCTGCAGCGAAAGTGTTAAGGGGATGTCCTCCTAAGACTTCGCTATCTCAATTGGGGGAAGCTGTCTTAATCTGGGGGGAGGGTTCCAAAATAGAGCTTCTCTTATATTAAACTATTAGATGGTAATTACTTGCAATGACAAATTTAACTGTTTAATTTACTATCATTTTTAAATAATAAAAGAAAAATTGAGTATTATTATTTTTAAATATTTAAAAATAATTACTTCAGTACAGTCTGAGCTACTAGATTAATTACCATAGTCTAGTAGATTCAACATTGATGTTTATGAGTAGGCGGGATTACTGTTTGTTTGTAAACGCCCTAACAATGTACATTGACATGTTAGTACGGTTAAAAATACATTTATAAAAATACTGATGACCATGTAATTTTATATAATTGTTCAACGTTTAGTAAACATAATTAAAATATCCTTTTATAGATAATTTTGTTTTAATTAATGTAGTATTGTTATTTTAGTGATTCACTGATAGTACTTTGGTATGTTTTGTGTTTAAATTAATCAAAATTCTAAAACATTTTATGTACCAATAATCTTTAACTGGACTATTAATTGTCAAGGGCTACTTTCTGAAAAATGTTAAAGTATATAATTTTCCTTATCAAGAACAATTGTAAAAGTCACCATTTTATGACCAGTTTAAAATTTTTCTACTGTGCAGATTTTGTCACAGGTTAACTAAAATGGAAAATTTAAAGCACAAAATCGAAATACACTTTAATATAGATGGTGGAAATATATCATTGCAGAATTTGGTTGAAAACCTTAAACACAAGCAGCCTCGTTTGATTGTAATAGGTGTTTACTAACAACAACTAATTATGTGTTTAAGATGTAAAACTTGTGGTGAATACATCTACAAAGGGAAGAAATTCAATGCTCGGAAGGAGGATGTCGAGGGAGAAGACTACTTTGGAATTCGAATCTACAGATTCTACATCAAAGTAAAGTACAGAACTATTACACTACTTGAGGGGTTGGGATTTATAAATTGTAAGCATTTTTTTTTATAATTACTATTGGTACTTTCAAATGTTTTTCTTTCAATTAACTTGTTACTACTGTATAGGGCTATTTAAAAATTATTAGTCTTAATTTGATCAAATAAAATCACACAAGTTTTATGATGAAGAGTTTAGTCTTATCTTATGTAGTTTTCTCTATATTTTGTGGATTTTATTTTTATGATAAGGATTTTTTAAAAATAATGTATACTTAGCTTTATTATCTAAGAAATTAATTTTGTTTGCCAAGTGCTTTTAAACAACTTCAATGTAATCTTAATAGAGGAGTTCCAACATAGTGGAAGCTTAGATATGCCTTTCAAGGTATATCACTTTAGTTCATATGTCAAATGGCCTAAGTAACTGCTTCAGAAAGAACTTTCACAGAATAAAAACAACATCCAAGCATTGGTTCTTTCAGCTTGGAAAACAGATCAAAGTCAGGTTAACTCATATCTAAACTGTTGAGAGGGTAAAGACTTCCCATTCCATTTCATGGAGCTTTTAAGTAACAACTCTTGCAACAGTTCTGTCAGCAGAAGTGCTGTAACCCAGCTACTTGGATCAAAGTGTTGTAGATACTGTAGGCGATAGGCTCTATATACTCAGTTCTCTTAATACAAACACAGAGTCTGCTCTATGGTTGCCATTATCGTGGAGACTTCTAGAGAAGTGTATGCTGTCAAAATCGGTTGGTAGTGAGGGTTTGGATTTTGTGTAAGAATAAGAATAAGAATTCATTTATTCCATTGATCTGATTTACAGAAATAGGACAAGTCAAATCATACATAAGCATACTTACAGTGTATACATTTCTGTAAACTTATATATAAACAGTTATGACAATTAATTACTATTGTAAAAAAAAAACAATAAATTTGTAATACAAAGAATTGCCATAAAACAGTTTTCAGTAATGTAAAATTATTAAAAAAAAATTACCCAATGTCACATCTCTAACAAGAGATATATCAAAATATGATATCAACTTGACAATCTAAAAATTCATCAATTTTATAAAAGGGATTTTTTTCTAACCAATTGTACAGTTTTCTTCTAAAATTATTAAAACTCGCTAATCTTGCAACTTCGGGCAGCTTATTGAAAAAATAAATACAGTTTAATTTGTAAGAACTTGCTGTTTTAGATAACCTGTGTGGAAGTATATCAATCTTATTCCTCCCTCTAGTAGAATAATGATGAATTTCCTGTCTAACAGGAAATTGATGTAAATTTGATTTTGTGTGCAACAAAACTTGGAAAATATAAAGATTGACTATGGTGGGAATTTTAAGGTCTACAAAAAGAGGCTGACAGTGTGCAAGGGGATCAGCTCCTGCAATGCAACGCACAGCCCTTTTCTGTAGTAAAAGGATGTCGTGAACGTGAGGAGAGTGACCCCAAGCAAGTAAACCATATAGTAAATGTGACTGAAAGAGTCCGAAATATGCGAGTCTTAAATATTCTGGACTAACAAAATGTTTAAGCTTCCAAAGCAGATAATTTACCCTAGAGAGTTTGTTACATACAGTTTCAATATGAGATGTCCAATTTAATTTCGAATCAATGTTTATTCCCAAGAGCTTAACAGATTCTAGATTAATTTCTTGTTTAAGGCTTAAAGTAATATACTGAGTTTTTTGGGGATTGCAGGATAACTTATTTGTAGAGAACCATTCATACGCTGTAGTTTCTGCTTGTTGAATAATTTCTTTAAGACAATTTAAGTTATGATGGTTAGCAAATAAAGTAGTATCATCTGCATAAATTACTGAATGAATATTGAGGTTTTTAGGGAGATCGTTTATGTAAATTATGAAGAAAAAAGGCCCAAGAATGGAGCCTTGCGGCACACCAGTTATTACTTCTTTCATTTCAGAGCACTTATTTTTAATTGAAACAAATTGAAGCCTATTGGAAAGGTATGATTTAATAAGTTTTAGAGAGTTTTCCCGAACACCATAAAACATTAGTTTGCTCATCAGAATTTGAGATGGAATACTGTCAAATGCTTTACTAAGATCACATAATACTAGAGACAGAATCTTTTTTTTCAAAGGCCTCTAGAGAGTGATCAATTATATTTAATATTGCTGATGTTGTAGACTTATTTTGGCGGAAGCCAAATTGACAATTAGACAGTAAGTTATGAGTTTCAAAATAATTATTTAACTGATTATACATGATTGATTCGAAAATTTTAGAGAAAATAGGAACAATTGAGATAGGACGGTAGTTTTGTATTAAGTTTTTGTCGCCTTTTTTAAAGATTGGAGTAACTTTTGATACCTTAAGTGATGGTGTAGGGAAGAGAACTAGTATTTGGCTTATTAGTTGCTGAAAATTAGACCAATACTATGTGGTTGGAATTCCACGTTTCCAAAGCCTATTGGTATCGGGCTATTTATGTCTCTTTCTAGGATTAGTTAGTAACAATGACAATAATCGTTCATCTACACTCATCACACTCTTTCACCCATATCCCTAGGATCGTCATCCTAATAATGAATCGTAATATGAGGATGAGCTTTATCATGAAAGTTAATGAGACCAATTTAGCTTATGTGTCGTGGTCACGGTGTAGCAAGCTGTATATCCTATTTCTTTTTATTAATTAGCGTGATAATATAATCCTTGCCTCTTGCACTCCATCTCTATTATGTTCTTCTTTCTTTTAATTTTCAAGACCATTCAGAAAATGTCTATCTCATTTCCATGTTTGTCATCAAGCCTGTTCTTTTTGTTCCTTATATTTTTTTCTAATCTGTTTTCTTAATCTTTATAGTGTATTCTTGAGGTAAATTGTTTTAAAACCTTTGTTATTAGTGTTCACATATGGTCCTGATCGAACTCCGTAAAGTACAGTCAGCACTGTTATCAAAGTTGGTTTTTTGTGGTCCCTCTTTTCATTCCGTCCAAATCCTTTAATTGGTTTACTTGTAATCCCTGTACTTTTCTTTAACGAGAGGCTGATCTTCTTAGCCTTGCTTTGCCCTTTTCCTATAGACTTTTGATCTAGCAGGGAACTTAATTTGTTATGGCTTTAGCACTTTTTAAACCTCACTAATTTTTTAAGTCAAATGTCTCGAGCACATTAAAATCAGATAATAAGATAGTCAATGTAAAATCCAATGTAGGTATATTTATCTACACATTGAAAGTTGAAAAAAGGTTGTCTTATTTTTACCAGGCGAATTTAGGTCTAAGAAGCCCTCTCAAACAGTTATCCTGGGAAAGTGTGCAATCCTACTCTGTAAAAATTGAATGTATCTGTTCCAAGTATTATGAGTATCTTTTTAAATGCTATTCATTTTTTAGTGTACAAGATGTCTTCAAGAAATATCGTTTAAAACCGATCCAAAAAACACAGATTATGAAATAGAAGCAGGAGCTACACGTAACTTTATGGCTCTTAAATTAGCTGAGGAACAAGCCCAGAGAGAGGAGGATGAGCGTAAAGAAGAAGAAGCAAACAATCCAATGAAGGTTGGTAACAATTTCTTTGTAGATTTAGTTTTATGATTTTTTTCCAGATGCCTCAGTCAGAAAACCTAATAATCATCATCATTTGTTGATATTTCCATTTTCACTGCTTTACCTACACAGACTCCTCCATTTTTGTCTATACCTCCAGGTTTCCTCTTCCTTCGCTTGTTTTTCTGCATTCCTCTTCTTTCCACAAACTTCCACACTTGGTCTTCCCACCATTCTCTCAGTCTTCCTCTTGGTCATCTTCCTCTTTCTCCTGGGCTATCCTTTACAATCTGTTATTTCCCATCTTGTTCACATGCCCCATCCACTGTCTCCCGTCTTATTTCAATTGTCTCTTGTAGCAGTATCTCTTTATTATTTTATTCCTTATTTAATCTCATCTGCTAATCTTCTCTATTCCTCTTACAAATCTCATTTTTGCTGCCTGTAAACTGCTTAAATCACTTTTTGTCCATGTCCACATTTCCACTCTTATTTGATTAGATTGGTCGATAATACATCAACGTTGTCGTTTCCTTTCCACTATTCCAATTCCTTAATATTTTCTTCACTAGATTAAATAACTATACATTTATTAATTTGCTACTTTCTTTCTCTTCTCTTATTGTGCTATTGTTTGTTATTTTACTCCTTAGATAACAAAATTTATCTACCTTTTCCAGGACATTCTCTTTATTTGATATAATAGAGCGTCGAAAATCCACTGTTAAAAATCCTAATGCATCTTGAGGATTTTGTTGTATACCCAATTAGTGCAAAACCCACTGCAAAAACCACAGATGTTTTAAATTTTGTAGGGCCAAACTGTCATTGAAAGAATGAATAAGCACGCTGTGGCAGAGGAATGACCTTTGGGTGTCTATTTTTAACTGGCTTGCTCACATGTTAGCCCCCTTCCCACTACGCCACTATTGTTTCACTGTCTCACTCTCTTACTGCCTGTAGAGTGCATTCGTCAGTGCGAACTGGTGTCATGTAGTGCTCAGTTCATGCAAATTAATCATGTGAGCAGTTGGCCTACAGCAGATTTATTTTTCACATTTTGGCATATTTGTCTGTGACTCTGAAAATGAAATGTACACTTTTTACTATTGAAACTAAAACAGATATTTTAACCCTTTCCACTCAAGTGGCGGGGCAGCCTCGCCACGCAAGCTTACCGCACTAACTCCAATGTCGGGCCGGGCCCGACGTCACTATAACTACGTTCTATGATTGTATTTGGACTGACGTAGTTACATTATTGACCGCTAGGGTTGTATGATATGTGCTGCTATCTGTAGAATTTTTTCGGAACAGTTTGAGTTTAGTTTTTATCGGTAAACAAACCTCAGAAAATGTAATGTTTGTCGTCTGTGGCTGCTCTGTAAACAGCTGGCTGACTGCAACAGCTATCTGCACTCACGTTGTTCTGTCTTATGTTATCGTTCGTAGTGAGCTTATAAAACGCATTGTTCTTGCTAGGTTATCGTTGTTGTTTTCCTGTTTATTCATAATATCTTTATTTTTACGACGATGATTCATGTCGAATAAAATGGATGAAGACGATGGCAGTAGTATTTTACCAAATGATGGAAGTGGCGACAGAATAGTTTCGATTTCGAAGCTCAGTGATGACGGTATTACCAGCTTACTATTTGACGAGGATTTATTATCCAATTTATTATCCAACTAGTTATGTGCCTAAAACATTTCTTTTCATCTTTTACATTTTCTGTATGTTCATAAGTATTTTTACCATAGGCCGATGTGTAACAGAGGTATGAAAATGAAAGAGCGTTGCAAGTAGGCTATTAGATTTTGTCTGTTTATATTTTTAGCTGATAACATGTTTTGAATTATTGAAAAAAGCTTTACTTACAAATTTGGTCTAAATTATGTACCTTTTGACTGTTGCTAAGCAATAAAATAAAATTTATGGAGCAATTGTTTACTAGTTGCAGTGAAAACAATTTTTTTGGTAAAAATTTTGTTTTTTATAAAAACTCGGTTTTAGAATTACATATATGTATATTTTTATGTATAATTTAGTATAAAATATTTGAAAATGACTTTTTTTGTTTGTAAGGATACAAACAACAGAAAACAAACAACAAATACTATTCTTCCTATTTAAAAATTTTCAAAAATTCTTCTTGTATGCATATTTTTGTTAGAAATTCAATTTTGTTCCAATAAATATATATATTTTAAAAAATTTGAAAATAAAAATATATGTTTTATTTTATATTAATCTATACTTAAGTCCTAGAAGAAACAAAGAAAAAATACATCAGCTTTTTGGAACTATCAGATATATGTTTTTCCCACTGAACAAATGTAGTAGGCAATCTTTGCTTAAAAGTAAATGGAGCTAATAGGGAAACTGGGTTCCCAATAATTGGAGTGGAAAGGGTTAAATAGGCTGGAAAAAGGTGAACCTAGCTCATTGCGTGTGAAACAGTATTAAAAAAATGAAAAAATTCCATTCTAAATTTTGAGTCAAAATTAGATTCTGACGATAGTTCTAAACTTTGGAAACCAGGACAGTGAAAGACAGTTCACTGGAAATTCTGTGTTTTTGTGGTTTTCACAGCGTCGGAAGTTTAGAGGAACCTGTGTCACCCTTACTCTGTGAAAAGGATCTGTATTTTAACAAAAATTTAAGGGGTCTAGCTGATTTTTAAGCCAGCACAGGCTGGTTAAAAAATGTCAAGTCGCGTCAGGGAATAACAGAACTTAATGTTCAAGGGCAAGTTTTATCTTCTGATATTCCTGGCGCAGAAAATTTCAAAACCACATTTAAAAAATTTTTAAACAGTAGTGGGTATGCTATGGAAGACGTTTACAATTAATTGTGATGAGGCCGGCATAAATTGGAAGTCTCTTCCACAAAAATCTTGAATTTCTCGCCAAGAGACAGCTGCTCCAGGATTTAAGGTCAGTAAGGGGCGTATTATGTGTATTATGTGCAAATACTAGTGGATTGGATCAAAAAGCCTTAAATCAATTGAATTGATAATTTATTCAAGGTAATAATAGCTAATTAATCTCACAACTGATAAAAACTTAGCAATGCTTGAAAAACATAATTCAGGAAGCACAACTATTGTTCAATCATTCCAGTTTAATGAATTAAGGATGTAATGGAGTAAACAATTCCTCACGCGTGTAAACAGTTTTATTGGTTAGTAGTGTACATCTATATCTAACAAGAATTTTCCATGTGGTTAGATGATCTATACTCTTAATATAAGACAAGGCTAGGTAGATTCACTTTTCATTTTATGCTTCACGAATCCATCTTTCCATCCAACATACTCGCACAGTAAGTGAATTCTCCCCCCAATCTGATACTACCAGAGCCGGTTGTAGAAATTTTTTTAGTGTAAGCGAACAACATTGCAGTGCCCCCTCCCATAAAAACCCAGAGATATAGGAGGCATTCTCTCTGGATATAAATATTTTGAAATAGCCTACAATTCAAATAAATACAAATACTTAAAGATTTAGGGTTAAGCATTGAGACTCAAATATCAGGGTCACCTTAATTTATATATTAATACAATACTTTTAGACCTTAAAGCCTAATTATATTTAAATGACCAAAGCTAAAATATTCTAAAAACTTAAAAAAGTTTTTAATTAGAACACTCAAAAGACATTATTCTTGCTTTCATTTTGGAAAATTCGTCGATAATGTAGTTGGTGTCCATTTAGTTTAGTAAACCATTCTCAGTGGCCATTGTTGCCAATATACTCTAATGTTCTTGAAAAATGGTTGATCTAAGATAAGTTCTTTTAAGTTTCAACTTAGAAAAGGTTAAATACTTACTGTTGGCGCACAAATTATGTGTACCAGAGTTTGAAGGCTGTTAACTAAGAAGATAAGAAGCCTATGAAAAATCCAGCATTAGGAATATCCAGCTTATAAAAGTAATGTATCGTAACTATACATTTCATAAGTATTACTACTTGCCCAAGTAATTAATTTTACGACCACTAGAAGCCAAGAAAATTTTTTTCAGGAAATAGATAACAACTATTTTTTTTAAAGTTAAAATTCTAAAATTTACTAAACATATGAAAACATTCCTGTTTACCACATTTTTAAATATGGATTCAATACATTAACGGGTTTTTCGGAAATAAAAGTGTAAAGTTGATGCACAGTGAAAACTAGTAAAAATCCTGGTACTTTTTTGTTGTTCATACTAGGATAAAAATGATTAAAACTTATAATAAAAATTATAAATGCATATTTCATAACGTACAATCAAACAAGGAAAACAATGGTGTGATTTCATAGGTGAGATCATGGTGGATTTTTTCATAGGCCTTTTATTTTTTTTAGTGAACAGCTTTCAAACTAAGGTATACACAATTCCTGTTAGTGAGAACTAAACTACCAAAATCAAAAGAGTGCAGCACGGTCCAGACAGTGCAGAGTAGTTGAACACATCTATCAGCACATATTTATCCCTCCCTAATGAGTATGTTTATCAGCCTGGCAGAACTTACTGTGGAAAATAAGTCCAACAGTGAGACTATTCTTCTGAGACCAAAATACAGACTGCTGAACAACTTTAAATTTTTAAATTAAATTAATAAAATACAGCTGATTAATCACTTGAAAGTTTTCTCGAAGAATTTTAAACAACTTATATATTTTTTAATAATTAAATTTAAAATAGGAAACAGTACATAACATAGTTAATTTTTATTGTTAATCACAGTAACTAGAACAAAAAAGGTTAGGTGTCATGTGAGAATGGGTTGTAGACTAATGTCACATGGGCGAATCAGTGTTGAAGATTATTTCAAGTATCTTTTTTTAATTTATTTATTGAAATGATATTCACTATCAAAATCTTGTCAACATGAATTGTTGGTCACACACATTCATAAAACATACAAATAACATATTAAAACACTGGTCATTTTTATGTTTTTAGAGGCTTTTATTAACAGAAAACTAAAAATAAGAGTAATAATGATCAAATCAAATATCTTTATTTCAATTTGGCGGAGTGAATCAACACTAATACTATTACATAGTAAAAATATATTGTCGTTACTAAATACACCCATTTAGTAACGAGTTACTTTTATCCCCTAGTTTAATACTGGGCATTAAGGCGCCCCCTTTTTCCTGGTGCCCTACACGGCCGCATACTTTGCTTACCCCTTAAACCTGCCCTGGGTTCTATATATAAAAGATGTTAGATGGATCTTTTGTACCACCTGATGTACAACCGATGGATCTTTTGTACCACCTGATGTACAACCGACGTTACATGAGTCACTATGACTGTACGATTATTAATTAGTCGGTCTTAAATTAGAAGTCAATGCGTCAGGTACACATCATAAAATTAAACTGTAGTTGGGTTTATTCAGACTTACAATCTAAACAACTTTAGAAAGTTGCAGTCTGTGGTACCATATCTTGGTCTTTGTACAAGAATTGTACGAATTGGTACAGTGGTCGATTTTTGATCCTTGGATTTTGTCCAAATTCCAAGTTCACTGCTCACCATAACAGCATTTTGTTAACTTGTTGATTGATTTATATTTTTTAGTTACTGGAAAACAGAACTCAACAGTCAAAGCAAGAGTTAGAATTATTAGAATCGTTGGAGGAGTTAAAGGATTTAAATAGAAGGCAGCAGAGCATTGACTTTGACTCTATGCTCAGTCAGTATGATACCAAGGAAGCGAGGGAGAAAATCCTCAAAATGCAAGAGGAACAAGATGAGCAGTTTATTAAGTAAGCTACCATACATGTACAGGGTGTCTGTCACAAAAAAGGTGTTCTGGCTGTTAATATTCAGATTTTACACGTCATTTAGAGTAAAAAATGAAGGATAAATTTGTTTAAATTCCACTTCGTGTAGTGCCTATATGTCTTGTTGTGATTTTTACAAAAAAAAGTATAATTCAGGTATGGTTTGAGTGACTGACTGAAAACGTTGCACTTCTCTACATTGACTTAACTAAACAGCAGAAAAATATCTATTGAGTTATCTTCAGCCAATTCCAAATTGAGGTAATTTAAAGTATATTGTAAAATGTCTTGGCCATTTACTCCAAATATATTGTAAACCAACAATAATTTTAATATTTTAAATGGGCACCATTTTAAAATAATGTGATAAATAAATGCTATTTGTTTCCTGGGTAATGATGTTAATGTAAAGAAATATTCAACACTTATAAGTCAACAAAATAAACCGTTCTTAAGTTCTTATTTTTTTTGCAAAAACAGATATATCATAATTAAGACATATAGACACCGAGCAGAGTGAACATCGAAAAGAAATTAACCTTTATTTTTTGCTTTAAATTAGGCGTAGAATTAAAAAATTAATATTCAGGACACCTTTATTGTGATACACTGTTTATATTAGACTCATTTCAGCTATTCACTGGGTCCAGCTGTTACAGGTCCTTTCCACCATCTTTATCTCCCCAAGCTGCTTTTATTTCAATCTCTTCCCACTTGATTCTCCTGCACTTAGCCTCTCTTCTGATTCCTGTTTTCATGGTTTTCTTCAATTCTACCCTGATTTCCTCTCAACTGCATTTTAATTATAAGGATTTTGATTGAATATTAATTTTTCGAACATTTCGAACAATTGTAAATAACAACAGTTAAACAGTCTGTAGCTTGCTAACTCTTATGATAATTCTTATAATTATTCAAGAATAGATTTAATGAAATCCAATTTTATTCAGAAAAGATCAGATTTCCTTTTACAAAACTGACGACTTATTATTTTACTGGGGTTTTAGTTGTTTGATCACTTTGACATGACAGGAATATAATCATAAATGAAGGATAGATTTAGTTAACAACTATCCACAATAATCAAGATGTTTTTTCAGATCAGTCTTTGGTGGAAACAAGCGAGTTGTCCAAGAAGAAGTGGTGGAGGTATTAGAAGAGGATAAGTGTGAACCTCCTCCATCGAAAAAACCTTCAGTATCAGTAAAGCCATCAGGATCTACTTCTGCCACTAATCAGGTTTGCATCATATGAGCTCTCAGATACACTGTAATAAATTTAGTGACCTAATATTTTATAAATTATGTCTGCACCAGAACACCTTTAGAGAGCATATAAGCGTCAGTTTCATGCTGCCTTTGTTCAATTTTACACCAGAAAACTGCTGTATTGAAAGTGTCCTCTGTAATAAATTCTCAGTCTTAAAGTGGCGGCATCGCTTCATGAAAAACGTAGACTAGTTCAAATTGACTAATTTGAAATGGAAAAAAGATTACTTTGAGCAAATGATAAATTGTGTTTCAGTCTGTTTCAGAACCGGCTTGGAACCGGAGTGTGGGAGGTATGTCAAAAAATCCTCTCAAGCTTGGAGGCTTAGTACGGCTTAAGAAACCAGAACCATCAGTGCAGAATAACCTTAAAGAGGAGTCTTCCTCCACTGCAAAATCATCAAGCACTACCAACTTAAACACTCTATCACTTGTTGGCGCTTACTCCGATAGTGATGACAGTGGGTCTAATTGATCATTTTGTATAATTAATTAAACATTGTATATAACTTGTAATTATATTAAATTATATTTTTGTACATAATTGTGTTGATTATTTTGTTTTATTAAGCCCTTGATCAGGAATGTTGGACATATCCAAAAACATTTCTCAGTGACTTTCATAGATATTTGTATTATGATCTTCCTAATATTCCACAACTTTTTGTAGATCTTGTGTTTGGGCTGTTTCATAATATTTGAAATACAATAATGCTCTCAACAATACAGTTAATGGGTTTCATTTGTTAATTATTTTTGCTTGTTTGAGAAAAACTTGGGACGTCCCTCATTTTTAATTTCAAATCGGTTATCACTCCAACTCATCCTCAGATTATTATGTACCATGTAAAACTACACTAAAAGATTTCAAAAGCCTTAAGATATCGTCAGTGCAGGTAACGTTATTTAACTGAGCGGATCTTGACGGAGCCAGTCCCCCAACTTCTGTGTTGTCACTTCTTTCTTGCCGTAGCCTTGTCTAGAGGTTTGAATATAGGCTGATTCAAACTGGTGAACAGATTTTAGACAGCGAG
The DNA here is from genome assembly GCA_035578905.1 of Stictocephala bisonia. Taxonomy (NCBI): domain Eukaryota; kingdom Metazoa; phylum Arthropoda; class Insecta; order Hemiptera; family Membracidae; genus Stictocephala; species Stictocephala bisonia. Next base: position 1,125,177 of record JAQJVL010000017.1, on the reverse strand, counting down.
GTATTGTGTGTTGCTTGGATGGCCATGACCTACAGTTGTAGAAAATTGCTACTAGTAAAAAATAACCCAACTAACAGGTAAACATAAATTATATATTAATAATTAGACTAGTTATTAATTAAAAAAAAAAATAGTTTATTCGATTACATCAATAAACAAGTAGATTAATAATGTTTTCAAGCAATTTTAAGAGCTTTGATAAAACTTATGGCGTTTTAAAATAATTTGTGTGTGTGCGTACATTAGGCCTGAACAACTATTTTACTAAATTGTATTTGTCCACAAGTGTTTACATTATGTCTAATCGCATAGTAAAGAATAAAGTAATCGTAATACATTACATTTATTAATAATCTTACAATGTGTACTACAATTAAAAATTATGTTGCAGAATGTCTGCAGAATTTGCGGGAGGGCTGATCATGACTGATGAAGAACTGTTACAACTCATAGACAACAGGAATTTAGAAGTTGACGACCTGGATGTTGACCTGAATTTTAATACCATGATGATGTAAGCCCAACAATTTGACCATTAGTGACATGTAAAGTTTGGATGAACAAGACAGAGCCCTCAATGAAATAATCGAAGACGTTCCAGCTGTTGGTTAAGATGAAGATAGCCCCACAGAAGTTCCAGCTGGTGAGGATGGATGTTCTCCAGATCATCTTTAAAATATTTCTTACTTGTTGTTTAGTACAATTATTTAAAAAAAGTTACTTTAGTTTGTTTTTATAAAATATTTATAATTATGGAAATAAATTTTACTTTTTTAAGGAAATATGTGTTTATTTTATTTTGTATACATGTGTGTACATTGGAAATCAATTTTTTTAAACTACCAAATATGTGTTCTTGAGGCCTGATTTACACAAATGTGGAAATATTGCTCCAAACTCCCCTGGTGGGAATTGGATAAACTATTAGAACTGTGGGAACTGGATGTTATTTGAACTGAAGATAGTACAAAATAAGCAATAGATTTTTTATTCGTACACGAATATGTAACCTGGGTCTGAAGAGGATGTTAATAAAATAACTATTTGTTAATTGGAGTTTTAATATCTAGAAGAAGTAAAATAAAAGATTTGGGTGTAAATGTAACAGTATGCTATGTTTCAATCCTCACGTCAAGCTTTGCAGAGACTCAACCAGCAAAATGATACCACAGGTAAGTTTCAAGTGTTTTGACCTAACTGTACTTTAGTGTCAACAACGAAGATTTTATTACGGTTGGGATTTTAAGGAGGTAAATGTAAAGTCACTTCCATTAGTTAACTTCAGTCTGGTCAAAATGATTGGTTTCATTTTTAGATAAAAGTGTTCATTTAAAAAAAAAAATTGAAACTATAGTCACGCTTCACATTCTTTAGTTAGACCAAGGTTCGAGAACAGTGCTGTTGAGAAGTGTTGGAAAGAGTTCAGAAGAGATTTTTAGATTTCTAATTTACAAGTGTTTTAACGTACGTATGCGGATTCATCTAATGAATTGCTTGCATTGTTTGGGTTCTGGAGTGTAGATTTGATGGGAACACTCTTTGGTCTAGTATTCCTGTGTAAACTGGAGCGTGACAGGGTGGGCGATGCTGCTAGCTTGGTGGGCCTGTCTTTCCGTATACCCACATTTCACAGAAGTAATAAACTCCTCTGTCCTCTACTCTCCTATGATGATACATGCTTCTTCTCCCTCCATGAGATCTTACAACTTACTTCTTTGAAATAATGATAGTAAATATAGGTTTTTTTATACTCCCTAAATATTCAATGTAAATTGTTTAAACGGATTAAGTGTTAAACTAGTTATATTTATTTATTGCTGTTATTATTGTTGTATGTTAATTTTATACTATATATCATAATGCTAATTATTTTTAATTTATGCATGCTCAGTCAGTTCAAACTATTAAAATTATATTTTGGTATTTTTTTATTTATTAATATCATTATGTGAAGTGAATGTTTACAAGAAGAAACCCACGTGCATGATTATTATAATAATTTGAACTGTTTCAATGCAATTGGTTATATAATTTAATAAAAAATAGTGACTTAATTGAACAGTTAGTGATATTAACTAATTATTGAGTCAAGCAATACTATAACCAAGAAAGTTTGATTACCAATAATTTAAATAAGATATTTGATTAAAATGTAAAAAAGAAATTCTTATTAAAAAAATGATAATACATGAAGTTTTATAAAAAACACATAACTCTTTTTTCAAATATTTTATTGCTACATACAATAGTACATACACACAAAATGTTTATCAAAATACATCAACGTGTAATGTATTGAAAACAAAATACGAGCGAACAAAATATTTTAGACTGTACAAAAGCACATACAAAAGCTACAATCATAAAATTTACTGTTTTGGTTAATCAGTATTGGCTTGAATTGAAATAGACTGAATAATAAATAATTAATCTCACTATGTCAACTTGATTGAATAGTGAAAATACCTGAAGAAAGTTGCTTCGAATTAAAAAAAATCTTAAAGAATGGGAGGTATCATTCTATCAAATTAGATGTTAGCCAAAGATGAGTGAAAAGATACGACCATCTTAGACGTATACAGACACTTTTGCCTTTAGCTTGCCATATGACTAAGAAATTGTTGAAAAACGCAAGTGCAGTGTTTTTTTCACCAATCCAAGGAGCTTAACATTTGAAGCATGTAAACATCCAGGGACGGAATATTGATGCTTTAAATGGAGGAAATACACTTTCCTGTGAGTTGTGAGCAGGATAAGTCATTTTTTCTTTTCATACCTGGTCACTTTATAAAAAACTCATTTCACACATCTTTTAAAAATATTGTTTTCTATTATCACTTCATAGAAAAAACTAATATCATACACAAACATTTAAAGTATAATTAAAAATGGAATATGTACAAATTATCAAAAAACTAATCGGACAAATATTGTTGACTTTACATTAAATATTTTGCAAGAAAATACTCACGAAGTTTCATAACATTCTTTGAGAATATAATCAGTTAGTGAGAACTAAACTACCAAAATCAACAGAGTGCAGCACGGTCCAGACAGTGCAGAGTAGTTGAAAACAAATCTATCAGCACATATTTATCTCTCCCTAATGAGTATGTTTATCAGCCTGGCAGAACTTATTGTTGAACATAAGTCCAATAGTGAGACTATTCTTCTGACACCAAAATACAGACTGCTCAACAACTTTATATAATTAAATTAATAAAATACAGCTGATTAATCACTTGAAAGTTTTCTCGAAGAATTTTAAACAACTTATACATTTTTTAATAATTAAAATAAGAATAAGAAACAGTACATAACATAGTTAATTTTTATTGTTAATCACGGTACCTAGAACAAAAAAGGGTAGGTATGGTGAGAATGGGTTGTAGACTAATGTCACATGAGCGAATCAGTTGGTTTGTTATTGTATTAACTACTGCTTGTTAACCAAATCTACCAATCAAACAGCAAGCTATTACGAATAATAAGCCTGAATTATAGACACAGGAATAAAAACCAGCGTGTGTTTGTTGTGTCACCCAGCCACCAAGAATCATAGGAGATGCGCATGATACATACCATCTTTTATTCTAGTTACCGTGGCATTACATAGTTACATCAGACTTAAGTCAAAGCAGATTCTTGTATTTTAGAACCAGTGTAAAAATATTTTGCACTGTCCTAAAGAAACACATCTTAGTTTTTATAAACACTGTCATTTTGGAGAAATGTTCCTGAATACTTTTTTTAGCCTAAAAAACAACATATAAAACAAAAACAAATAGTTGTAAAAGCATATTGGTTGTATACAACATTATAAAAATAAATAGTACAAAACATACATTTTTAAAACTATACAAAGTCTGCTTCTATTGAAATTTAGATTTTCAGGATCTGTAATTCTTGGCTTTCTCTGTTATATGCATCTACAGAAAGTGATCACACATCTTTGTAGTAAGTAGTTATATCTATTACTATGTACTCTGAGCAGACTTAGTTTCACTAGAAAGGTGTCACATTTAAAATTAACGTGTATTGTAACCTAATTAGAGTCTGTCCCCCAAACCCTTCTACCAAGGTCACTGTCCCTTTGTCAACACCAGCAGTGCCTTTGTCATTCAGTTACCGGCCAACGGCTAAAGTAGCATTGTGGTACGTTTTGTCCTCTTAGTAATCTTTTTTTGTAACTCCAATTTCAGTCTTATGTAACCTTTTCACACACGCAAGAGTACATAATTTTTACGTGTTGATACCTCTATATGCCAGTTATTGTGTTGTTGGTTTGTATTATATGTACATCAGCGGTTCTCAACCTTTTAGCACTGGCGCCCCCCCCCCTTTGAACACTGAAGATAGCTCACGCCTCCCCTCCAGTCAATAATTGGTTGGTTCAAGTTAGAACAGTGAAATTATGAAACTGACAATGCTAACTCTACGTTAGCAAAAGCTGGGATGCAAAATAAAAATCCAGATATATTTAAATACGAAAGTTTATTTGATGGTTTTGAAAGTTTTTGTTTTTTAACAAAATATATATTTTTTAATTTTTTTTCTTGGTACCCTCACGCCTCCCCTGAAATTCTCTCACGCCCCCCTAGGGGGGGGGGGCGCCCCCCAGGTTGAGAACCACTGATGTACATAGTGTATATAGCGTTATGTCTTAGTGATATTAATTAGTAAAACACAATGGCTGAATTTCGCGAACTTAGGAATATATTTTGTTAGTACTAAATTAACAATCAAAAGTGTATTGCAATAGAATTTCCAGAAGAAAAAGACGACATTGAGTATGACGATCTTTCAGAACAGTATTTCAGTGATGAAGATCCAGAGAATATGCACGTTGAACATGACTAGTCCTGTTAGAAAACAATTAATTACCTTGAGAACATAAGGGAAGTTGAAGTTACTGAGCTAGCTGAAGAGTTTAAGGAATCACATTCCTATATATCCTTACTACAATTACATATATTCCAATAATATATATATGAATATAATGTACTCAGTGGCATTGAACTTATTTCAAAATAATACACTTAGAAATATAATTTTTCCCTGTTATTTACTAAAAAAATCTCATAATTTGTCAAATTACTTTTTAATACCCTTAACGACATACTAGTACATGATAACTATCTAGGGTTAAACGTACCTTTATGCCAGCTAATATCAGTGGCGGCTCAGCCAAAATAGTAGCTACAGCCCAACAATACAAATATTATATATTACAAAGATACTTTAAAATTGGATTAACGATTATTTTATTACGTACAAACTGATTGAGGCTTAAATATTATCTTTCCATGAATAAATTTTATGAATTATTTTTATTAATTTAAAAAAGAGGCCTATTGGTTAATTTGGGCGGTTCATAATTTATTTTACTAAGATTAGCTAGCAGTTATATTGTTGAAATTCCAAAGACCAACTAAATACGGACTAATTTGAATGGACTCATAAGATTTTAAACATTCATCACTATAAAACCCGATTATTGTATATTCATGTATTGATCTAAAACAAACTTAGAGCTATTTTACACTCAATATTAATACATGAAGCTATTTAAACTATTTTAAATCACAAGGCTTAAACTAGCTTAAGACAATGTAGTTTTTACACAGAGAATAGAGGAGGAGGAAAGCTAACTTAAAATGTAAGCCGTTAGCGTTTCGGCTGTGCCTCATCCCCACCAAAAGGTACAGTCATATTGAAGATTCTTGTCCGTTCGACTCCATTGTCATGGCAACCGATAAACAAGTACAGCCTAACCTCCTCGTTCCAGTCTGGGCTGCACTCGCGCTCCTTTATGAGCAAATACTATTGTTGCATTCTGAATTACTGAATGTTCATTTAACAGATAATTATCTAATATATTGTTTTATATTTATTAAACAAACAAGTTTATTGATCAAACGATTTCATAAAGAATGTGAGAATAATGTCTCATAATTATATGACAGTTTTTACTGTGTCAAAGCGTGAAAACCTGGTACGGCTGTACAGGCTGCCCCTGACAAGCCGCCATTGGCTAATATAGTACGTTCATGACTCCAAATATGCTCCAACAATCAAAGATTTTTCATAGCATTAGTCTGCTCATATACTATGACACTAATAATTCATAATAAATAGCAGTGATTCAGAAATTTAGAAGCAATTGTGACTGTTTGCTTTTGATATTTTAGTGATAGTTCCAGACTCAAGAAAAGTCGATTTTATTGCTAAGTACACCAGGGACGGGTTTATCCGAAGCTGTGGGTTATCTGAATTGAATTATTAATATTGTTTGATAGCCTAATGTTAATGGTTTAGATTCATTTTATAAACAGAAAGTTAAACTTGAACAATTTTGTATACATACATTATTACAGTATTAAAAGCATTATATCTTACGTAAAATGTTTACTATGCTTGTATGGAGAATACTGCATGACAACTATTGTCTTTGGGCGTGTAGTGGGCCACAAGCAGACTGTTACGTTTTCATCGGGGAGGGGGGTTCGTAGTCTGTAGAGATTTCTTAACTTTAACTTTTTATAACCAAGTCTGATAGTTTCATATTTTGTGCAGACTTCACTTCTGACAGGGGCCATTTCATAAACATGACTTTCAAGTATACCTAGTATTTAATCTTAATTACTAGTTTTACGTCTCTTTAGTTATCAATACTTTGCAATTATTGTTAACTTGTCTTATTACCTGTGACATTGTATAACTAAGTTTATTTTTTTTATATTAACTAAGCATTCTTTCTGATTTAATTCTTCCAATTTGTTTCGTTTAAGCCTAAATATATAAATTAAATATTTGTAAATTTCTGTGTAATCTATATATTTTTTAATACAATTTACCATAGTTCCGTACATACTTCAATATTATGTTAGCAATATTTGCTTTCGTAATGAATTGATTACGTGTCAGTCTATAAATAGTTGACTCGTTATTGAGGTGTCCGGTGTGCGTGATGCTGATTCTTCGTTTTTAGGCCTCTAAATCAACCGGAAGCAAGCTTTTAATGGTGAACTGTACAATGCGAAAATTCTATCATCCGATATATCCTTGGTCCTATCAACTTCGGATATCGCATCCCTAGTGCATTTATTTTTAGTGCTAAATACTCCATATAACAAACCAACTGCACACCATAAGAAGTGTACAAATTATTCTAACATTGACTTTATTACAAAACTAACAGTACTTTAAGAGATTACTAAATTTTAGTCATGTAAATGCTTAAGTTATATTCGTGTTAATTTTTACAAAGAAATAAAACTATATTACTTTATTACTGCTAACGTTTGCACTTTACTAATTTCGCTACTGAGATCAGTCCTTTGTCAGGCAGTTGTGATACATTTTAATCTAATTTACAAAATATCACTGGGATACATATAAAAGTATGGACTACTATTATAATATAAAAACAGCTATAAAAATTCTTATAAAAGTGAAAAATTTGTAAATATGATTATCAAATATAATTTATTTGTTGTATACGTTTTTGAAAAAAATTGGAATCAAAGTTTAGGAAGGCTAGGAAATTTATAAGTAAGGTGTTCATTTATGAATGAAAATGACTTCTTTCCGATTAAAAGCTTTAAAAATGTATCAGTTTAGAAAGGTACTTAGAACATTGTACAGTAGATAAATATAATGTGATTATGGATTCTGTAGAATATAGTACATTCAGACAACAATTATTTTAACCTTAAAAATCATAAATAGCTAACTTACTCTGATATGCTTTTTTTATTGCTGACGAAACAAAATTGAGAATTCTTCAATCATGGGAAACAAAAATATTAATTCTATATGTGAAATAACCAATTAATAAAAATATATATGATTATTGTGCTTAAATAATTTAAACATTTAGAATTAATCATTTTCTCAGATTCAACTTATAGACATCTATAATTTCATTAATTAATTAGCATTACTACGTAGAATTCTTAAAAGTCAACAGAAAACAAAAATAATAATTGGCTTATATCTAAAATAAATTATAACCTTTATTACTTATAATATACAACATAGTATATACACAGTAAAATATAAATATCAATAAATAATGTTTTGCTGTACAAGAGCAATATAATGTGCTTACTTACACAAATGCACTTCAGTCAGTAAGTAAATTTATTATACATAAAACATATTTAGTTTCATTGATCGGAAGCAAAATGCAAGAGAATGAAATACATTATAAAACTACAAATTGTAACATGCGTCTAATTAAGGGTTTCAAAATATTGTATTTTCTCATACAAAATACTATACATAATTTTCTAAATAACATTGATGATTAAATTTCACAAATTTGTACAAGCTTGCTGTTTAACAGAAATATTTTTTTAGACTTTGGTTTAAATGTATAATTCATTTGTAATGGGCATAACATATAACTTGTCACAGACATATGTACAAAAGCAGAAGCTCAAAAATCCGTACATCACAAATCTAATCAATTCTGGCATATCGAGGCACAATATCATTTGAGTACCAGAGGTCGCAGTTGGGGTAGTCGGGAAACGGCAGTGGGTCCTGTCCGATCAAAAGAATCTTGTTGTTTGAAGCGTCTGAAGGATATTGGTCAAATTTTCCATGGGCGACAAATCTGTAGAAGATTTGTTGCATGGCTGCAACGAACCTGCGTTGTTCTGTAGTCGCTGGGTTGTATCGCTCTAGGATCCCATCTATATCTACGTTGACATCAGCAACATTAGCTTCTCCTCTAGGCTGCAACCATACAATATATATCAATTATAAGCAACAATCTATTTTAGGGCTCCATATAATAAGTATCAAGCATAATTTACAACGTGTGTGTGGTAGCTTAGTCTAAGGCTTCGTATAGCGAAGGGTAAGGTCTAATGTTCGAATCCCCAACTGAGCTAATAGTTGGTACTTCAATTGTTGAATGAAGTTCTCGCAAGTTCGCCAGACCACTAGGCCCGTGTGAACTGGCAAGTGAAGTTTTGTGTCAGAAAAATTATTTCTCAATCATTCTTTCACTAGTACAATATATGCAGGCTGAGAAATAATTCAGCTACACACACAGTGATGATTCGTCCACATAGGAAATGAGGAACATACTACATCTACCTTTGAAAAAAATAAAATACTAGGAAGTAATATATTATAATTATTTCATATTTCCTTTTACAAATAACTTTTTGGAATATTGTTTGGAAAATGAACACCTGCTGAGTGAATGTATATAATAAGTAACTCAGTTTAGGAATTGACAAGTTTCGTCACTTCAATGTTGGCATAGCAGACACACAAAAATCTAACTACTGCACTGTCACGTGTTTTTGGTACATCCCCACCATGCCTTAAGGCAGTTGTCAGGAACTGCTCACAACCTCCCCTCAAAACCCTCATGGTGGCAATAAAAACTCCTCCCAAGATAAACAAAAGAAGAGGACATTTATGAAATAAAATTTCTAAATAATGAGAGTTAAACTTATTTTGGAATGAATATAACCTTTCTTACAAACTAAGGTCAATATCACCTTAGTTTTTTACTTCAACAACCATTAGCTCATTCCTATCTAAACTTATTTGCTTCTGATTTACATGGAACTCAATGCTGTTGCCCTAATGCTGTAGAATATAAATAAAATAATGCCATATGTATGGTCACTGTATCTCCCTTTATTAAAAGCTAGTTACATAACCAAAATATTCTAATAGGTATGTTTAACTCAATAACATGTCATCCTTTCTATTGAAGTGGAAATCTAGATTAATGGATTACCTCGGTAACCACATAGAAGGGTGTTTTTGGGATCTGTCTGGCGAGGTTCAGCAGCGGGCAGATTGTGCGGATCTCAGAGATCACGGAGACTAGGCCAGACCAGGTGGAGTTGTATCTCTTCAACACTTCAATTGTCAAGTTCTGGCCCAGAGCGCTGCTGGCTATCTTGGATTTGATATCTCCCTCAGTCCACTGCGGCTTCTCAAAGAACAGAGCCTTCGTTGCATCAGCATGGGCTGTAGTGCCTGTAGTCAAATATTATTTAGTGAGGTTAATTTTATACAATTATTTTTAACTCTGTGCAGTAAAAAATACAAGTGATTAGTTCTTTGGTCACAAAAGAACCGAAGATAAAACATTCCTGTCAAGCATGTATTAAAATATGATGGAATAATGGGGTTTTGAGTAATAACAATGGAAAGTTGATGCACTGTAAAATCCAGTAAATATTCTGGTACTTTTTTCCAACTAGGATAACAATTACTTAAAATAAATTCTAAAATGCATGTATCTTAACATACAATTAAACGAGGAAAACAATGGTGTGCCTGGATTTTTCACGGCTCTTTTATTTTCGTTGTAAACAACCTCCAAACTCAGGTAGACATAATATCTGTGCAAACAGTAGATTTCTCTAGAGGTATTTCTGAGGAGAGATAAGGGAACCTATCTTCTACAATCTTCACAGCATTTCCCTCAAGTAGCTAGGTTATGTCACTGTGCAAAAATGCCAGCTTTATTTTTCCCAGAAGAATATAAACTTCGGAAAATAAAATCAAATGGATTTATATGCTTAAAACCATTGTATTGATGAGATTTTAAATATACCTACCAATAACGATTTTCACACTGAGGTTCCCTCTTTGCCAGACCTCAGACAGGTGCTCCTTTATAACGACTCCATCTTGGACAAGCCACTGATGTTTGGGCTTTTCTTTTTCTCCAGGATATGGCAGGTCATGTTCCACTTTAGTCCAGTTTTCTGGCACATTGTCAATCAGTTCTTCAACATCCTGAGGCAAACAATCAAAGTTTAATATAACTGCAAGTCAAGTGCTTTAAAAAAAGAAGTTTTAGCTTAAACTTGAAAACGATAAATTAATGTAAATACTAAATTAATAGAAGTTTAGCTATTTAATAACAAGGTGAGATGTGTAAAAATAAATTTAAGGAAACTCATTAATTAATAGAAAGTGTCATTAATTAATAGCCCAATGAGAAATGAACAACTGGTGGTTATAAGCTGATTCCTTTCAAAATTTGCTATTACTCCGATTGGGATCAAACTGAGAACCTTTGGCTTATAAAGCTGGGCTTTAACCAACTACGCTACCGACCAGTGTGTTGGCATTTTGACTGGCTACTGCATTCTGTAATATCTCTGATGTTGAAGTACAATTAATTAAGACGAGTCTAAATTATTAGGAGATTATCTATAAAACCAGTAAAAATTGTCATTTTTAATTGTCTAATAGCTTTTACAATCTGAATATATGTAGGCCTATTATCATAGATTAGTTAATTTATTTCATGCATCTCTAATTTTAGGTCATAAAAGGCATAGTTTTAAAGATTTAGAGATGTATTTTCATTCAATTTACTCATCCTGGTCAACTTTATGCTTTCACAAATTAATTTCTTTGCTATTTCCCATTTAAAATTATTAATCCTTTGACGGCTTTGGCAAACACAATGTGTGTGAAAATAATATCAAGCAACTAAGTCTATAACTCATGCAAAAAGTGCTGCTAGACATATCCGATTGTACAATACTGTTTGGTTATATACTACATGCAATTGTTGTCAGTATTATTACTAAGCACAATACAGTGTGCGTTGGTCTGTGAAAAATGTGCTATTTTTGTTACTGTCTCAAGTGGTATATTATTTATACTACTTCTTCATATGTTTTGCTATCTCTCAATGAAGTATCTCATGAAGCAGTTAATAAATCAGAATATTACCATGTTCCTTAAGCATGCTGCATCACGTTCTGGGCAGTTTAGTTTGCGAATATACTGAACTTGAGTCTGATATTCTGATTCCACAAGAGGATCTCCAGGATAAATTGCTGATCCACTGGACAGCCATGCTTGAGCGAAAAGGTTCTGGAATAAAATAATAAAAATAGATATTTAATTAAAAATCCTATTAAACTACACCTAACATCCTTTGTAGCAAAACATTTTTTTAAATTTATTTCCCTACTTATGCTATTTCACTTTATATATAACATATTTTGAATTCTAATTTTAAAACTATATTAGGTTTATAAATCGTTATGGTGATGAAAAACTTCATTATGAGTGATGAAATAGTTTTATTTAACTTTATGATTTTATATTACCAGCTGACACCCCTTGCTTTGCTAAGGGGTTGTTCTCTTTTCTTGCTTACCCTTCTCTCCGTGATTCTATCTAAAACATCACATCAATATAAAAGCTAAGACTGGTGCCGTTCTCCTAGATAACAAAGTGTTATAGTATATAAAACCCTGTAAGTCTACTTTAGGGGGATGCAAAGTAGTGCAATCATGTCACATTTAGTAGAAGTTACCTTGAAAATTTCACAATGTAAACAAAATTAGCCAAGCTTCTGTGTCATGTTTATGTTTTTTGTACAATTGTTTAAAATAAATTATTAAATTACAACAATGGCACTATTAATTAGCGGATTTAGAAAAATTACAGAGAGTGCAAAATATGTGTGTCAGGTATGTATGTGGGCTAAGAAAGTTTAACCATGTTTTGGAGGATCACTGGATTTGCTGACTGTGACTGATACATGTATCCTGCGCTCCTCATGCCTAGTTTATAGAATCCTTACCACTGGCAGGCTGGTTTATTTGAGGGAAAAACTAAAAAACAGGTCTCAGATCCGATCTCGCAGTACTAGACTGGATCAAGTTTTGGAGATGCTTCGCATTCGCCGTGAATTTGAAAAGAAACGATTTACATACTTTGCTCCCAAATTATTTAATGAATTGTCCTGCAGCGTAACAGGCCAAGGTGTACCAGAAATTACATATAAAAAAATGTATATAAGTATAATACAAGCTGATATCTGTATACATAACTTTATGTTTTAATTAAGAATAACTAAAATTAGCTTTTAATTTTTTTTAATAATTGTAATAAGACTACAGTTGTTTTGTAAATAAGCATTGTTTGTTTAAAACTGCTCCAAAATGAAGATCTTATTTATTTATTTATTACTCTTATGTAGAGGAAGAAAATATTGAGGGGATATTGCTACCCCTAAGGAATGGAATTTCAAGAAACGATTTCTTAGTGGGCCTATATGGCACAAAAGCTAACTTCTCTAGATATTTCATCAAAATCTGTTCAGTGGTTCTGGAGATTTTGTGATGAGTGAGTACATCGTTTTTGGATAGTATACAGGGTGTCCCGTAACCATTTTAATAAACTTTCTACTTGGTTCAGCAGGTAAATACTAATAAATAATAAAATATAACATGTGTCCTATCTTGATTGGTTTTCTCTGTGTGTTCCTGAGCGTGATTTTAACAAAAATTTAAATACTTCAAAAACGCTAAAGATAAAATACTGAAACCTTGTAAGAATATTTATCTATATAGGATACATTTCAGATTTTAGGCTTAAGCGGCCGTTTTCATAAGTAGAATCTATATTTTCCAGTCACAACTGTGTCAAGGTGCTATCTACACTATTTACGAGATAACCATAATTGTTCTAATATTACTACTTGGCAGCTCTTGCTTTGCTATGGGGTGGTTCTCTTTGCTTGCTTACCCAATAGAAATAATTGGTTATCTTGTAAATAGTGTAGATAGCACCTTGACGTGGTTGTCACCCAAAAATATTGATTAATATTGATTACTGAACACTTATTTTTCTTAAAAAGTCTGTTTCAAAATGGGCACAATTTAAAAATGTCATTGCTAATTATCTAAAACCGTAAAGAATTTGTTTGATTCTCCTTTAGATATAGGAAATTATTGTAACTAAATTACTACTAGGAACTAAAATTAAGTTTAATACTAAAAGAAATATATTTATAAATAAACCTCGACTTTATGTGACGCAACAATTGCTGTGAGCATGGTCGCTCCTGCTCGATGCCCAAGCACTGTGATTTTATTTGGATCTCCGGCAAAGTGGTCAATGTTATGTCTAATCCATCGTAATGCTGCAACAGCATCTAGAAGGCCGTAGTTGCCTGAGGTGTGCGGATATGTGGAGTTACTCAGACTACTTGTGGCCAGGTAGCCAAGTACACCCATGCGGAAGTTTGGTCTAACAAACACTACGTCTCTAAGCCTACTCAATCTGGACGGTGGCAAATCTAGATTAGCTGGAGATCCACCAGCAAGAGACTCCGCTCCGAAAAGTACAACAACCTGAAACATAGAAACAGTATTGTTAACAAAATCATCTAGACTTTAGACCAATCAATTTGTATTGTACTGTTTTCCTGTAGAATCAAACATATATGAAACTTATGAGAAACTTAATCATATACTACTGTAAGCATAAACTATATGGTTTATACTAAAAATCATGAACTTACAGGAAGTGGATTTAGGTAGCGCACTTGGGGAGTAACAATGTCAAGTGTTAGACAGTCTTCCCGGCCATTGATAGTACCATTCCCGTAGACCTGCCAGCATGTGTCTGTAGTATTGTGGGCCTTTAAGACGCCCTTCCAGCAAGTCTCCAGAGTGAAAGGCTCAGGTTTCCTCCACCTACGCTCACCCACTGGCGGTCTGGCGTACGGGATACCCTTGAACACAACTGCTCCATCTTCCAGCATACTGGAAATCAATAAAACAATTATTATTTAAATAAGCAATATCGTTTATCTTACTTGAATCTTGAATTATTTAGTAAAATTAGAATTATTTGACTAAATTAAGAATATTATATGATCTGCCAGAATAATTGGACTGATAAATGTGTTTATCCACAGAGAAAAAAAGAACAGAGGTCGCTTTCTTATGGCTACAGTAAATGTCTTAATAGCAGTTATAAAAAGAATGCAACTAACGTAACTCCTTATACATCTGCAGTATAATTACTAGCAATAATTACGTTTAGCAAACAGGAGGAACAACTCCTGGAAACACTTACCCCACACACATTTAGCACAATATTGTATGTGACCTCTGTTTCTTTCCTCTCTGTGGGTTATAAGTGATATCTGAAATAGAAACAAGACAAAAATAGGTTCCCAAAAATGATTTAAAAATTTTTTGTTTTCCAAATCTAGGATAAGGAATTACTTGATTAGATGCATATTAATAAATTGATTAGTTAATTTGTTACGTACAGAGTTAAAATATTTTTCCTCGCCATATATGTTGATTATGTTTTAAATTCTACCCAGATTGCTGCAAATATGCCCAAACTAAATTTGCCTGAGCAAAAAATAAATTAATAAATAAAAAAAAACACAAATCACTTGTTCACTCTGCATTTTTTCAACAAATTTATTCACACTGTTTAGAGCCATTCCTTCCACTTGTACACATACTGTGCTGATGCCACTGTACATTTTTTCAGATTTCTCTCAGGGTACTTGGACAGGCAGGATAAACACTATTAGTTTTTCAAAATATTTCACACATTTTACTATTTTATTATTAGTACTGAAATTCCGATCTCTCTTTTAGTCTTTTGTAATTATTCACAGTAAAAATAAAAAATCCACTTTTTTGCGTATATTCAAGTCAAATAGGGGCATGAGATGATTTCTCACTGCCAATCGTTCCATCTCGTTAAGCATACAGTGATTTTTCTTCACCATAACATGATCTCACATTTTTTGTATACTAGGTGTTATATACAACAAAATATAAGGTACGATTGCAAAGTTAAGATACTGCCAAATCTTAATGTACCAAATAATCATATTTTCAGCCCGTTTCTAATTATTAATTTAAGTATTGATAAGCTCATGCCATTTTACGGAGCAACTGTCAGCTGCAATAATTAGTAGCGTTTTTCCACAGAAAAAAGAAACAGAGGTCGCTTTCTTATGGCCGCCGCGAATGCCTCAGTTATAAATAGATTACAACTAATGTACATCCTTATAAATCTGTATTAGTTATTACTTAGTTTATCCTTGAATATTTGGGGGGAATAAAGTAGGAACTGATCATCTGCATGGAGAAATAGCTTCTCGACACACATTCAGCTCACTATTGGATGTGATCTTAGTTTTATAGTATATTTTTTGTTGTTACAATAACAACATAGTGAGAATTGTGCTTTGTTTTACTTACTTATTTAGTTTTTCTGTTGTGATATGTTATTTAGAATGAAATATGTGTTCCTTAAAGGTAAGAAAATGTACTATTATGATTGGTGGTTGGTAATGTTTCACTACTTAAGTGCCAAGGCCAAATCTGTATGCTTCTAAACAAAAGATTCTCTACAAAAAAAAAAAAAATTTTTTTTTGCTGCTGTATCTTTTTAGTGAAATTATATTTGGCAACCATCAATGGTCATGATGGCACTGGAGATACTTTTTATACTCATAATATTTTTTCATAGTTAGCTAATTTATAATACCAACTAATAAATCCCCGATTTAATAAATTCATTTGAAACATTCCTAGAATATTTTACTTTTTGAATGCTATGGTTACTTTATAATGTACCATATAGAAAACTGACCCTTCAACATAACCACAGGAGGTGAAAGCTCTGACGAAGCGGCCATCGATGATCGGAGCAGCAGTGAGCGTTCTTGGTCCTGTGATGGCAATTATTATGATAATAATTAGAAGTAACAGGAACAAGGCAACTCCACCTGCGAAGAATTTATTATTATTATTTATTAATATTGCTGTGTTTCAACTAACATTAAAAGTGAATAACTAAATAATAATATTTGGAATGGTAAATATCCATGAAAGATTTTGAATCTTTTTTAATGATGATTGCAACCGTTTTTGTAGAGGAACATAAAATAAAGGGAGTTCATCAACCCGGCACCAAGCTTTATATGTTATAAAAAAACACGTCAACCCGGCACTGGACCTTTCACTGGCCGCCATGACAGTATGTCAACCCGGCACCAGCCACCCCTCTTACCCATTCCACCTACACTACCCCCTCCCAACCCCTCCTTTCTCTTTCCCCTCCCCTAATCACCTCCCCTTTTCGTAAGGTGCCGTAGGTTCGCGCTGTCCATGTCCGGGGACCGAGCTTTACTAAACGAAGGTGTGTGATGGTTTTAAAATGAATGGGGGTGAGCTTTGTAAAATGAAGGCAACGCTTTGTTCAATAGGTTAGGTTAGGTTAGGTTAGGTTAGGTTAGGTTGGGTTAGGTTAAAGGAGTTAGGGCGATGAGATGCCCAGGGTTCGAGGGAGGGAAAGAAGAGAATTAGGGGCGTATGTTTGGTGTTGTGGAGGGGGAACCCAGCTCCCCTACCTTCAAACTGTCTCGGTGCCGGGTTAAGTTGTGACATTAGTAACGCCTGATTAACCTTAGAGCGGTGGTCAGATTTGGTGCCGGGTAGACGTGCCGCCAAAATAAACGGTCCCAGCTAATTATAACAAGACCTAAACAATCATCAAGGTAAATATGACAATGTGGGAAACGTGAAGGAAACCTTGAAGGAAATGTAGTGCCTCTCTTCCAAGGAATTTTATGACTTTTTAATATTTTCTGAAAAATGTAATTTACAGGATCAATTATTGCATATTTAGAAATACTAGGTATCTTATTACTAAATTAAACTAACTTAGCTTTTTCTGTGTGGTAGGTGCCATAGATGGGAGATTACAAATTCGTGACAGTCTAGCTACCAGATTTGTTGCTCATTTATAATTACCGAGGAGGTACGTACATCTTTGAAGATTTGCTATGGATCCAACAACGTTACCCCCAATATATAACCAACCCCTACACACTGCTCTATATACTGAGCAGATCAAATTTCTTGCTGGGCCATAGTGTGGAACTGTTTCGATTGACAAAATACATTATTTATTAGCGATTAGTCAATACCAAGTGGGATGAACCTGCCTCTTATACATTGTTGAATCGGTTCCGAACTGGTGTGGATAGATGTAACTACTGGAATTATAAAAGGGGATTGACACTTGATCAGTCATATGATTTTGGGGAGTTAATCCAAACAATGGATCACATAGGTACAGAGTGCCCAATTCGCTCTTTTACGCCCGGAGTAGCCAGCATAAATAGAGTCAGTGAGGCAGGACTTAAATGGCTTATTAGTTTGCACTTAGCTTTGTGACAGGAAATCTCTTATATTTATGTCTTATTTCTAAACAACATGACTGTGGGATCTTTATTGGATTATTTTATCACAGCTTTTTCAAAATTAATAAATTGTAGCTGACAACAAACTATACAATATATATATATATATATATATATATATATATATATATATATATATATATATATATATATATATACTTATTACTAACCTAACTTAATGTATCCTAACCTTATGAAACTTAATGTAACATAACTAACTGCTTTGTAAATATGTCAATTATTATTTGCTGTTGGAAGTAATGTCAGCAAAACATAAATATCATTTATGTTTTGCTGAAAAAACTACACAAGACTAATGTAATATATATTGTTCTACATATAAACATTTTTTACAATTTTAAAAGTATTTTTGGGTACAAAATTGCTATAGATATGTGTTTGTTAATGTTTCCTACTAAGGGATATAATATCATCGACCCATTTCAAGATTTTCCTAGTAAAAATAAAATAAATTAAAAGAAAAATTGTCATAAAAAAGTTGTAATGATTTTTTTCATCTCAGAATCAACCATAATTAATTGGTGACAAACTAATAATAATAATATATTTAAAAGTAAATAACTTACCGATAATATACTTATACTCCTTAAGAGGTGCTAGTCGTGTTTCCAAGTTTTCTCGATCCCAAAACTTTCCTTCTGGCTTCGCAGAATCAAGAGCAGCCTTTTCCTAATACACAATTTAATTTAACATTGACAATTAATATTGATAAATTAAACATATATAACAGTTAGTTACAAACATCCTTAGAATTTTATAACTAATATTCCTAAAACAACTATCTACACAGGGCCTATTTGTATTTAGAAGATAGGACACCTCCCGGTACTATTTACTGCTAATATTTTATAAATATGTTTTCCATAGTAATTGCTTTTAATGATTTATATATTTACATAGTGTAGTGTTTAAATTTTAACTATTCATGTTTGTGAAAGACTGAGTTATACATTTTTAGAATGGACGGTTTATTACGAGTCATGTTTTCAACATAACCACAGCTTTCACCTCCTGTGGTTATGTTGAAGGGTCAGTTTTCTATGTGGTACATTATAAAGTAACCATAGCATTCAAAAAGTAAAATATTCAAGGAATGTTTAAAATGAGTTTATTAAGTGGGGATTTATTAGTTGATATTATAAACTAAAAGCATGTAATAATCTAAAAGCCGAAGACAAAAAGAATTTATTGTGGAACCCATGTAATTTTTCTGATTTCTTAAGGCTCACTAACATGTCTGATACTCAGGTTTCTCTCTGGGAAACATTAAAACCTTAGCATTTCTAATACTGTCAATATTGATGGCGACTATTGAGTAGGATGTGTGACAGTATTAAGAGGACAGTGAACAGAGTCTATCTCCGTAACATTTAACCCCCAGGCAGCTGGATTACAGCTGGAGTACAGCACTATTCTACAGTGCGTGATGTAGTATCACATCACACTAAAATAATCGCTCAAATTTTACAACAAATCCAAAACCTATTCAAATTAACCCAGAGGAATTTGTTGGAATTTCAAGAGCAGAATATTGTGATATAGTGATTTATAAATAGTTTAAGTGACGGAGACTATAAATTTTAGTGACAAAAGTGTCAACTTGATGGAATTCTTGAATCAAATGTTTTAAGACCTGGTTCATGAGAACCAACAACACTACCTCAGCACTATCCAGTTTGACTGTCTCCAATCCCTCGTCAGTCTTGTCCTCTGAGTGTTTTGTTGAGCCGTTACTGTCGTCTAAAGTCTCCATTGAAGCCAGTCCTGCTGGCTTGGTCGGGACTGCTCCTTCCTCCACGTCCATTTCCTAACATTCATAAAAACTTTTTGGTCAGGTTATAAACTATATAACCTATAAAAAGGTTTTTATAGATAGTCCTTTTAGTGATTTTTAAAAAAGTTACATTTTCTTTTGTTTGGATTATACATCAAAAGGATTTTTACAGGCAAATTTAAACTAAACAAAAATTTTAAAAATATTTTCATTTTATAAAGGAAAATTTAATTTTAAACCTCTGTTAATTATATTAGAAACAGAAGTTACCTTAGTTGATCTTAGTTTCCTTGGAATCACAGAGACTAAAGGAAGTTTGATTGCATTTATGAATCCAGGCCTCTTCTCTATCGGAACATCGTCTGTTCCAGACTCTGCGGGAACTTCTTCTTGCTGTAACAGTTCTAACTAAATTAAGTATTATTTATCTAAAGTAAAAAAAAAAAAAAACAGTCAAATCAAAAGTGATTATCACATTAATATTGTTCAAATTGAAGCGTTGATTTCAATATTAGCTTTATACTTTTATAGTAAGTGAATGATCTAGCTTTCAATATATTGAGATATAAGAAATAAGTTTGAAAGATGTTACAATTTCCCAAAGTATTTATTGATAAAATATCAGTTATTGAAAAATTAGCTCATTATTATTACTTTTATTGTACATGAAGATGATTCCAAGGGTTGCAGACAATATGTTGAGTCATGGCATACGATACCATTGCATGTGTATTGATTGGGTGAGCAGGTCAATACTCCATAACTCTAAGGGCTGTGTAAGTGGGGAATTTTAATATTCTTAAACTTGTGTAAAAATTTTGAAAAATTTAGTAAATTGATTAACGATTCTAGAAAAGAATAAATAAGCGTTTTGCTAGTTAAACAATTTTTGTACCTTTCATAAATTACATAATGAAAAAGTAATATTTAAAAATACGTATACAAATCGACTAAAGGAATGTGTTTAATAAATCAGGATGCACCATCTTAGATAGTGACTGACAAACTTTAAAAAATAACTGGAATTCACTGAAAACAAGTAAAAGAGCAATTTAACTTGAAATACTGTCTAAAGTTTAAAAACAGAAAACACGTTTAATAAATATAATTAATGAATACTGCAAATTTGGTTATGTCATTGGTTAATTAATGAATAATGCAAATTACTCTGGTATTTTTTGTTTGTTCAATAAATAGTAAACTTATGCATGAAAATGGCGTATAATTTTATTACGTTTTATAGAAAGACGCTGTTGCCAGAGTTTACTATAAATGAGGGAGTTATGTACTTTTGAACAATTTGCAGGGTGGGGCAAGAGGGGACATTGAGGGAGAGAGACGAAAGAGGAACACTTTGTATGTATGTTAGTGAGGCCGGCTCTTTGCTAGTAGTAGTGATAGATGTGATAAAATCTAGAACTAAATACTTTGGAGTGCTCATCTGGGAACCTGGGTGAACACCCTTAAATAGCTTAATGTAAAGTGCCTTTTGCCTTAACCTGTAAACAATAACTGTAAATGTATTAAATACATAAATGATTATTTTTTTCTCTATAGTTTATATGTTCTCCAAGGATTAACTACTTTAGTAAATGTCTTACTTTTTTCTTTCTGACAAATGGATTAATAAATGAAAACTTCAGCTTTGCAGCTTTGGTGTCGGTCTTTTCGTCATCACTGCCCACTTTGGTCGCTGTGCAAGGGGGTTCTAAAAGGTCTGCTTCCTCATCTTTTTCTTCCCCATCCTACAAAATTTAAATTGATCAAGTTTAGTAATTTATAACAAAGAATCACTACACTTATAGGATTAAGTTTCATGTCGGTTGGTGAACAAGCATCAGCTTAATTAAGGATGCATTAACATTAAGCTTACAATTAAAAAAAAAAAAACCTAAATATTTCTCTGGTACGTTTGAATCTTTGTCTCAAATTAGTGCAAAGAGCTCACAATCAGGTTCATTACTTTTATGCATAACTCACCATAGAACTGCAGCTTACGATCATTTACTGTAACTACTTGCCGCCTTTGGAATTACTGTATCTTCATGACAACATAATTTTCATTTCCAGCCGGCCCCAGTTTGTGGCATCATTAAAACAATATTATACAGAGCGAATGGCTATAGCTGGTTTGTTCTGAATCTTGTCACATGCTACTACTGCATGCGTATGAGTGGGTGAGTGGGTCAATACCATTATATGTGTAAAGGTGGGTGAGTAGGAGTTTGTTAAAATTCTTCTGCTAAAATAAGATGGGAAATATTAGACGGTTTAAAAGTCAAGGACATCTAACATGATTGCAATTAGGATAAGCATATTTTAATTTGGCACCATATTGTTCATTACAGTCATGATTATTCATAATTAGTGTCAGCATTAGAGGCCCAATGCTGTAACCCATATTCTTGGGGACATAGCGAAGTGGATTAAAGATAGGTTCTCTTAATATTGAGACAGCGCATACTCAATGGTCAATGTGGACATAACTAGAGAGGTCTGTGATGTGAATGTTGTGTAGCAAAGAGAATTGAGTATCAGGCTTGTCACTCAGCAGAAAATCAGACCAATACTATCTGGTTCAGAATCCATGTAAAACTGTAAGTTCTGTCAAAGTCAAAATCTCTTTGATCTCCTTAGTAGATCTGTATATTGGGCTATTATAATAATTGCTCTTTCTAAGGAACAGTTGATCTTAGTTAGTAACAATGACTACATTCATTTAACTACACCCATCTTACTAATCTGCCCCTCATATTGGCCCATATCTCTAAAATTATCATCTTAATAAACAATGAATAGTTCCAATGTTATGTATCAATGTCCATGCAAAGTAGAGGAGGGAATAAAAGAGCTTGTGACCACATCTAATTGTGTCTGTTGGACAGTATCCTGCCATCAAACTATTTGCAACCGACTATCAAGTCTTCATCATATCACCATCCATCATAATATTATTACTTTTACTTTAGCTAGTTATTATTCTCCAGTACTTTGTAACAGTTTGAATAATTTTCTCGTAATGGTAACCAAACAATGTACTAACTGAAACTCTCATTATGTTTGCAAGTATCTCATTACTATAAAAAAATAAACATATGAAACTTACTCTGTTATTTGAAAAATTGTTCAGTATTATGTATGAAATAAATTTTAGTTGTTAATGTAGGATCAAGTGCAATACGAGCTCTAAAGCAATTTTATAAAAAAAATATTAATTGAATATTAATTTGTTGATTGAAGTGTGTATCTGTGTGCCTGAATTGTCATCTGGGTTATGGCAATGTAAGGAATGTTTAAATCAAAGTATTAAAAAAATATCAACAGTACATCTGAGTCTACTTAATTGAAAGCATATAACAGTTGATAGTTTATTTTAATTGAGTCAAGAGAAATACTAAGTAATATAGCCTGCTGGGTTTATTTCTGTAAATAAAATTGTACGACTACAAAGTTGATTTAGTTAAACTAAATCACAATTATTTGAAATAGTCTTATCAGCCTATCACAGATTGTTCTCAGTTAGGATAAAAATTACGGTTCACTCTCAAGATCGGTATTGTTTTAGAAGATTGTTAGTACAACTATAAACAAACAAAGGTCATAAGCATATCTGAACACCTTCATTAAAGAAAGTGAAGGAATCAAAATATACATCTTAATAATAGTTTGGTTTTATTACTTTTTATTTTCTACATAAGGTCAGATAAATGAAATGGACAAAAGTTGTAGTTTTACCAAATTAAAAAAGACAGCTCCCGGAAATAATTGTATTGTTATTATTTAAAACAGTTATATCAATCATATCTAATAAACTAAAAGATAACACTAGAGTAAAATAATCGGATAATTTTAAAATAGGTTTTGACAGATTTTTATGGCTTCCAAGCTACTGTAATAAATTATAAATCTATATGAAGTGAAATGAAATTCTTTTATTTTCCCCATTCAATAATAAAAACTAACATTTACATAAATAACAAAAAGTAACCAAAAAATAATATATATACATGAAAATAACAAATTATCTAAGGAAAATAGTCTACATGGGCAGGTTGCCTGTACAGAGGAAGAGTTGTTTTGTTTATGTCAGTGCTGAGTGATAACAGTAGCGGTAAATAAACGTTAGTCATAAACTTCAGCTTAAAGCTACTTTTATTAAATGGAAAAATAAAAATTTAAATTACTTATCAATATATATTGAATTAGTTAGAAAAAATGATCTGCTTACAAACTCCTTCTAATGTGTGCAAGATATCTTCTGCTGATGTTTCAGATGTCAGCTGTGGTGTTGTGTGGAGACTTGTCTCCCGTAATTATAGCAACTCTGTAATTGCCGCCAGAGTTTGTTAACCTCTAACCCCTCTTAACCCTTTCTTAGATGTCACTTGTCTTTCTACATTATAAATAATGATATAGTGATTGATGTACAAAAAAACTAGTTTTGAATTTTTATATCAAGTAACTGTAAAATTTGTTTAGATAATAATGTTGCCAAAGGTTATTAATTTCAAATGAATATCTATTTGTAATAAATACATAGTTGTAAACAATTATGTTATTTTAAATTCAATCTGACTTTGAAGCGATAAATTTTAAGTGTATAGTATTTTGGGGTCTCTTATTTTCTTATAGTATATGAGTAACATAAGAAAGTGTATACATTTTTAAAATAACAAAAAAGTCGTAAGAAAAAGTATGAATAAGAACCTCAATGGAATAATAGCCTTGTATTGAACAATGTTTTCAAAACCATAATGATTTACTTTAGATTCTGACAAAGTATAATGAGCTTTGATAAAAAATGATAATTTTCAAACTGTAAATTTAACTATTGAAATAAATGAAAGTGTAATTGAAAGAGGTCGACTAATAAAAGTTCTAAAACATTTTTACTGTAATTTTTTGTGTGATGAACACACTGGACCGGTTTTAAATCTTGTATACTGTATATTCAAAAATACTTGCAATGAGAAGGATTTTAAGCTGGTGCCTGAAATTAGTTCACTATCCTTATATATAGTCTCATACGATCTTTTGAACACAGAACTCAATAATGAAAATATTCAAGACTTTTTAAAATGTTAAGTTCCAAAAGCTGACAAAGAAAATATTATGGAATTGGAATATTAGAAAGGAAACAAATATATTGATTTATAAGGTTTATTATAAACCAATCTTATTATATGAAGTAGAAAGGTAGACATGGACAAAAGATTATTGAAGCAGATAATAGGTAGCAGATATGAGATTTTTCAGAGGAATAGAAGGGATTAGCAAAAGAGATAGAATAAGGACCAACATATCCAGAGAAAGGTTAAAAGCGATACATCTACAAGAGACAATGGAAAGAAGGATGATACAATGGATGGGGCATGTGAAGAGGATGGAAAATAATAGTCCTGGAGAAAGAGGAAGAAGGAAGAAGACCAAGAAGAAGGTGGGAGGACCAACTGTGGAAGGATGGATAGAAGAGGAACGGACAAAAGATAAGTGGAGGAAGAGGAAACCTGGAGGGATAGACAAAAATGAAGGAGGCTATGCAGGAAAATCCATGAAATAGACATGTCAACTGATTATGATTATGAAATTACACTAAGTTACACTAAAAAGAAAATACACTAAGTTAAAACTATTTAATTAAATTATTTTTTAAAGACAATGTAGAACAACAATTATATTTGTAAACCTAAATTGATAAAAAAAATTATTATAATCCACAAAACTAACATAGTGTTATTCACCTACAACTAAAATTAATAATTTTTGAAGCCAATAACAGGAGTTTTATACATAAAAACACTTGCAGGAAATAAGTGTGTAAGAAAATTCTAAAATAATAAAAACTAATACAACAAAAATAATAATAATAAATAAATGAAATAATTGTTGACAGGATATTTTGAAGTAAGAAAATTATACAATAAGTTTTAGATTTTATTTAACTACATTTCAAAATATGATACTGTTAAAGTGGCTTTTTTCCTAACTGCCATGCCACTGCTGGGCTGTCGATAGCCCTGCAGCAAACATACAACTTTACTGTCAGAGAACTAAAAGATACTTTTCTAGTTAAACTGTATGGTTCTTGTTTATTATTATATTGAGCTACAGTAAACATTGTATGATGTCTACTCCAGTGGACCATGAGTCAATATCATGAGTTTTTAGTTTATAACAGTCAAGTTTAGGTTTAAAATTAAAAATTTTAACAGTAAACAAGTCGTAAAATACTCAATTTAGAAATAAAAACCAACTTATGACCCACTAGAAGAGTTCTTTACCTACCATTTCAAGTGTTACGGTACAATCATTATTACAGACTGAATCATTAAATTGAACCCCATGTTTTTAGAATTTTTTGTGGGGTGCAATGGTCTCTTTATTGTACAGATGTTCTTTACATTGGCAATGATTTAATAATATTTGACTATCAACTCTATTATCAAATTTTAAAAAAATGACAGTTATTACTAATTAATGATATGCAACTATTTTATAAAGAAGCCATCTTACTCTAAAATCTTTTCTACATCATAAAAGACTCTCTTTACATGATTTAACTAATAAATTTTATTAAAAAAGGGATTATGTTAAAAAACAGAGTAACTTACATTCATTAGAACAAGCAGACTGCTTTTATCCAACAATGTGTCATCATTAGTTCTTTTTAAAATGTTATATTTCTTGAGTGAAATGCTTTCTATGATGTTAAAATTAACCGATTGTTTTTTGTGTACCATGATTCCTTCACAACTTAACACTTGTAAATACAATATTAAGCCCAGCCACAATGTAGTTCCCCAGTGCAACGCTTGCTTTCCAGGGGGCAACTGAGGAAGGCTAAGTAACTTACAATGGCCATCAACAAGTACCAGCATCACTTGCGTTTAATGGTATTGTGTTAACAATATTTCGGAGTGGAAGATTTATAACAAGATGTATGACCTTGGTAATAACTTGTGTGGTTCAGTTTCACATGTTGACACAACTCTAGCTTGCTAATGAGTAAGGTATTTTGACTATAGGGATAGACACACATTTTATCATTTAGCATATACTGGACAATAGTAACAAAGAAGTATGGGTTAGAGATGAACATACAAAAAGGTAAGGTAATGAGGGCAGAGAGAAGAAAAGGAAGAGAAAAGATGTATAAATTAAAGGGAAGGTCCTGGAAAAGGTAGATGAATTTTGTTATTTAGGGAGTAAAATATCAAACAAGAGCACAATAAGAGAAGAGAAAGGATGTAGAATGTTGAAGAGTGGAAAGTTTTTTAATCTGGTGAAGAAAATATTATAGAATTGGAATACCGGAAACGAAGAAATTGATGTAGAAGACGTATTACCAACCAATCTTATTATACGGAAATTAGGACATGGACAAAAGGTGATTTAACCAGATTACAGGCAGCAGAAATGAGATTTTTTTTAGAGGGTAGATAAGATAAGCAGGAGGGGTAGAGTGAGGGACAAAAAATCAGAGATATGTTGAAAGTGATATCACTATAAAAGACGACGGAAAGAAGGAGGATACAGTGGATGGGGCACGTGAAGAGGATGGGAAATAATAGATTGCTGAAGATAGCCCTGGAGAAAGAGGAAGAAGACCAAGAAGAAAACTAAAAGGAAGGTGGGAAGACCAAGTTTGAAAGGATGAGGAGAGGAATGCAGAAAATACAATTGGTGAAAGAGGAAACCTAGAGTGGAGGGATCAACAAAAACCGAGGAGGCTATGTACAGTGACCCGTTAAAAGGAAATATCAATGGATGATATCACTAGGATAAACTTAAGCAACCAAGGAGTATTAATTTTGCTACACCTTAGCCGACAGGTATAGAAAACACTTACACAACTAAGAACTTTAGATTACTAAGATAAAATGATGAACAAACCATGTACAGAGTTCTTATTCAAGATTGACCTGATGAAAAAATCATCTGTTAGTTCTCCATGTAAGATTAAGTTTATTACCAAACCACACGTTAGATTTCTCCCACTAAGATTTATTTGATAAACAAATGAGCAAGCAGAGTTCTCTTAAAAAATTAACCAGATGAACAAATCATGCCAAGAGTTCTCTTATAGAGATTTTACTCTAGTAAAGGTAAAATATAATTTTTTATTTTTTATCAGAATAGTAGGACTAAGTGGATTCATTTCCCAATTAGTTTATATTTTATGATAAAAATCAAATGGTACTTGCTAAGATTTGTAGTAAGAAACATCTCACCTTATTCTTGTCATGAGATCGACTCCTCAAGAATCCTGGTATCTTGATACCTCCAGTAGGTATCCTCATACGAGTTCCTTCTCGCTCTGCAGCTTCTTCTAAAGCCTTTTTCTTCCTTTCTACCTCACCAATTTCTTTTTTGTTTTCTTCATTTAACATTTTTTCTCTCTCTTCATCTTCAATATCCTTTTTGTCTTCCGATTTTTCTACTTCTATTGTTTCTTGCGTTGGAGATTCCTTTACTTCATTTTTTGTTTCAGACGTTTGGTTTTCTACTGCTACTTCGTCTGTCATTGTTTATCTGATACAGTTTTAGTTTGTTGTTAGATTTTATGTTTTTGTTTGGAATACTGTGTCATTGAGTGTGGCTATTCAAAAATCATTTCTCTATTACTACTAATACAGATGCAAAACTCTCTGAGATAATTTTCTAATAAACTACATCTGATGTTCAAGGAGTTTGCATGGTTTGTACTTTTGGACATGGATTTAATGTAAATAATCGTGAAAGTTAATTCAAAAGTAAAGTAAAATCTAATAAAGAAGAAAATTGTCGATGTAAAATTCAATTTAAACTAATGTTAATTTAATAATTCAATGAATAAAACATTGTCTATCTACAACAATTGAGTATAGGTTTATATTGGAAGTTCAACTCTGATTTTTTTATTTCTTTGGAGGCAATATTTAAATGACATGAAAATTTAAGTGAAGATAATAGACAGTTTTTTATTTCAATAATATAACAACTGTAATATATTTAAAGGTCATTAGAAGATTATTCCTTATTAGAAGACCTTCTTAGAATATCATTCCTATTCATAAATTTACTTAAAATAACAAAGCTAGACATATATTGTGAAAAGATGATTTGAATCTTTTATAAAGTATAGTATTCTGTAAATTATAGAAGTTAATTGAAATCTTATTTGCTAGAGTTGAAAAAGTGAAGCCTTTAAAATACACCACTGAGAACTTAATTTAACTCTACTTTTCCATACACTGTGCTCTTGGTAAAATTGTTAAAATTATCCTTTTGGTAAGTCTGAAGAGTGGGGATTCTATCCACAAGGCTCAGATTCGATTACTTATTTTATTTGGGCACGCTGAAAAGTCTAGAGATGGTTTAATATTTTCATTATTATATGGGCTAGAGG
This sequence comes from Stictocephala bisonia, assembly GCA_035578905.1. Taxonomy (NCBI): domain Eukaryota; kingdom Metazoa; phylum Arthropoda; class Insecta; order Hemiptera; family Membracidae; genus Stictocephala; species Stictocephala bisonia. Next base: position 1,095,951 of record JAQJVL010000017.1, on the reverse strand, counting down.
ATTGAAACTTGCAAATTCAATAAGGAGCTTTAACACACTTTATAACACTCCTGCCGACTCTCCACCTCCGATGAATCGGTTTGATTAAAGTAGATATTATTTATTTACTTACAAAAGCATATTGTACTTTTACCAATACAACCAATAGACATTGGTTCTTAACAAGTAAACTATAATTATTAAGAACAATATATTACCAAGAGTCGAAAAGTGGACTGATAATGGTAAACGAGGAGTCAGTAGATACTTTTAAATTAAGTAGAGATTGATATGCACACAATTATAAAGGGCGGGTTAAAGTAAAATGGAATGCTGCAAACCACACTTCGAAAGGATCATTAAATTATGTCGGTTTTTCAAAGATCTTTAAAATACTCAGTAAAATTCAACTGAAAAATTTGAAAGTTGCTGTAATTAGATTGATTTCATTGCTTTTGCAAATTTCTAAGTGCTTTACAACCAAATGTATATAAAAAATAACTTTCAAGCTTAATTTTGTGGCTTATTTTAAAAGTATTTGAATAACAGTATTTTTTAATCAATGATCCTTCTGGGGTTTGCAGCATTCTTCTTAACTTGACAAGCCTTTTAAAATGATGTGTATGTCAACTGATGCTTCCATTTTAAATTATCTACTGACTCTGCAAGCATATGTTGTACTGAGCTAAAGCTGGTCTTAGAGGCACTGCAAAGTTTTAATCCTCCAGCCCAATTAATAATACAAATAGTAAACCCTCTTTAGGCTTTTAGCACTCCTCTACGTATAGCATTCTTATTAGGATGATTATTAAAACTTAGCTAGTATCAAGGCTACATCCATTTTGTTCGCTTTACCTATACTTTCATTCATAGAATGACAAAGGACGCTACAAGAGGGAGAGATCCTGCGATGCGTCATGCCTCGCGCTGGACATCGTCCGAGATCCAATTAGAGGAAAAACACAAAGCATAGAGCCAAGGTCAACCACGTGACTAGCTCTGGCACGGCGGTTCATCTGAAACGTTTCAGGAAAAAAATTGATAAAAACCAGGCCTGATCCTGCGGCGTGCGTTGCCCTCTCAAGTCCTTGCTACCGGGAACGGACGGGCTCTATGGAACTGGAACTATAGTAGCCTCCAGACGATCATTCCTTATAATAACAAGCTGATCTTTTCAGGTTGAAATTTATTTTGTATGTCCTACAGTGACGAGACATTTTTTGTATTTTTAGCAAGAAAAAATAAATGGTTCCAAAAAATTCGCACAAACTTTCCCCCATATTAAACACACAAAAAACAACAAATTAATAAAAACTTTGAAAATTACCAGTTTGATCCCCAAATATGTTTTTTGCCATAATTCAAAAAAAATATTCAAATTAGAGACATGCGGTTTTTACTAAAATAGTTTAAATTGTAATTTAAATTTTTCATGAAAATTTAATCAAAATCGTTTGAGCCTTTTTTGAGAAAATTCCATTTTTGTCCCATGTTTTTTGCCCACAAAAATAAAAAAACTAAAATTTCAAAAAGTAAAAAAAGATCTGGAGATATTAGATAAATACACCTACATACCAAATTTTATAAAAATGTATCCATCCTTTTAGTTTCCAGCGAACTGCACATACACACATATGGATAGATATCAACATTTTTTCGAAAAAACACTTTTTTGATTCAGGGGACCCTAAAATGGATTTTTAGACCAACTTGAAAAAAATGTCTTTTGAACTATCACAATACTTTCTCTATGCTAACGCATACGGGAGAAAGTAAAAACAAGTCACTGGTTTGATCAGATTACGCTAGATAAAAAATGTCACATTCGTGATTGATGTTATTATAATTTTAAAAGTCATGTGCTCAAGAAGAATTAATTAACTATATTAATTATTTAATATTTTCTTGTTATTATTTAAATTCAAACTATGAATTATATGTATTACTGTCGGCACAGAAACTATGAGCACACGAGTTTGAAGGTAGTTTATTAAGAAACTAAGAAGCCTACGACAAATCCAATCACACCATTGTTTTCCTCGTAAAATTTACGTTATGAAATCGTGTTTTTGGATTTTTCATATGCAATACCTCATAGTTTCTTAGTAAACGACCTTCACACTTGGGTATACGTAATTTCTGCGCCGACAGTAATAATACTTTTTCACAAAAATACATCCACTTTTATTGGGACTGATAATAGAAAGAATGGGAAATGTTACGAATTTGGGAAATTTTATAGAATATTAATGGAGAGAACTAAAAAAAACTTAACTGATAGTTGCTTATTTCATATACAAATAAGCCATTCAGGAAATTTAAAAATAAATATACGAAATTATAGTCGGCTCGAAGAGAAAAATCAAGTTGAGTGGTGTTAACACTTAATTCATATGCAAACTTAAGATTTAACGTGATTTTAAATTATTAAATTTTGGTAAAATTTACGTATGATAGCTAAATAAAATTGCCAAACAAAAAGTACTCTACAAATAACGTTACTTTTCTATTTATTAAATAACTAAAATGCACTTGTTTGACTTGATAGCATTCAAAATTGTGTTGCACGTGTTACTATGTTTGTATTAATATTATAACAATTTATACTTACAGTTAAATTTTTACTTTGAAAAAAATTGAAAAACATTCTGGAGCTAAACGTTCATTTTCATTTTTAAAAATTTGGCTTCTTTTTGTTGAGTTGTTACAATAACATCTCTCTACTTTACTTGTAACTAATGTGTGTTAGTTTTATACATGTAATAAAGGTACTGTATTTTTGTTTGTTTAACTATAGACATAATTACAATAAGTTTAATATATCCACTTTAAACCAATTAAATCAATTTTATCATTTTGTATGCTGATTCATTAATCTTAATTGCCGGGGCTTGCTATTGCTCTGACAGCACGCAACCTTCCATCATCGTGATTGCAATGACAATTTTAAAACTCTGTTGTGAACCCCTCTGGTCTGAGGAAGGTGAGCATGGTTCACCGAAATCAATCACCATTCATCATTATGATCATTCAGATAAAGAACTGATTTTATATAAGCTCAACAGATAGGTCTGATTCATGCCTACAAGACATGTACTACAAGACATGTATTGACCCACCCACCCACCCATACACGTACAAAGGTATTGATCCACCCGCCCACCCACACACGTACTGAGGCATTAACCCACCCACCCACCCATAAACGTGTGTGGGTTACTGATATGCTACATCAGTAACACTGATGTAGCATATCAGTGTTTTATTGATATAATTACATATTATTTAAACTATAAACACAAACAATTATCAAATTGTTTCCAAAGCACGTCATGTTCGTTCAATGTGGGAACTTGACAAGAGTAATAAAGGTGTATATTTTGTCGGGGCTCGGTCCGACAGATGCCTTTAGCCTAATCTCGGTACGACAGATGCATCTAGCCTGAGTTCAGTCCGACAGATGCCTCTAGCCTGAGCTCAGTCCGACAGATGCCTCTAGCCTGAGCTCGGTCCGACAGATGCCTCTAGCCTGAGCTCAGTCGACAGATGCCTCTAGCCTGAGCTCAGTCCGACAGAAGCCTCTGGCCTGAGCTCGGTCCGACAGATGCCTCTAGCCTGAGCTCAGTACGACAGATGCCTCTAGCCTGAGCTTGGTACGACAGATGCCTCTAGACTGAGCTCAGTCGACAGATGCCTCTAGACTGAGCTCAGTCCGACAGATGCCTCTATCCTGAGCTCGGTCCGACAGATGCCTCTAGCCTGAGTTCAGTCCGACAGATGTCTCTAGCCTGAGCTCGGTCCGACAGATGCCTCTAGCCTGAGTTCAGTCGGACAGATGCCTCTAGCCTGAGCTAAGTCCAACAAATGCCTCTAGCCTGAGCTCAGTCCGATAGATACCTCTAGCCTGAGCTCGGTCCGACAGATGCCTCTAGTTTGAGCTTAGTACGACAGATACATTTAAGACTAGCCTGAACTCAGCACGAGAAATGCCTATAAGATTATCCTGAGCTCAATACGACATATGCATCTAGCCTGAGCTCAGTACGACAGATACATATAACATTAGCCCGAACTCAGCACGAGAAATGCCTCTAAGATTATCCTGAGCTCAGTACGATATATGCCTCTAACATGAGCTCAGTACGATAGATGCCTATAGTTTGAGCTCAGTACAACAGATACATGTAAGATTAGCCTGAACTCAGCACGAGAAATGGCTCTCAGATTATCCTGAGCTCAATACGACGTATACCCATAACCTGAGTTCGTACGTCAGATACCTGTAAGACTAGCCTTAGCTCAGTACAAAAGATGCCGCTTAAACTATTGTTTTCTAGGAAGTCCATGACGTGAGTGAGTTGGTAGCTATGTCGACGAATTGATCGTGGCGTAGGCGGGCGGACTAGTGGCGGTTGCTAGGGGATTGTTGCCTAGCAACCCCTGACTCTGATGGACCCATAACCTCCTTTCAACTCACCATTTTTAAAATTCGTTCTGTTAAAAAGAAATAATCAAGAAGTAACTCTGATAAACAAAGTGAATTATGGTTTTTTTAAAAAAGGACATTTAACGAAATTTCCCTTATAATTTTTACCAATAAAGTATTTCTTCTTTCAAATTTTATTTATTTGCTTCACATTTCCATTATTATTATTTAATTGTATATCATATCTGAAGTATGTACCCTTAATATACAATATTATTAATCGGAATGAAACTTCACAGTTTAGTTACGGTGTGTAGTGGACCGTATTTTTAGGAATGATTTTTTAAAATAAACAACTAAACATATATTCAGTAAGAAGGCAAATATATTAAACAAAATAAATAAACAAATTTTGCATTTGCATGAACAAATTTTATTTGGAAAATACTATTAGATTGAAGTTGGGCAATATTTTCACGACACTTTTCTATTATTTACAAATAAATTTCACAAACAGTCTCCGAATTGTGCTTGACAAGACACTATAAATGTATACTATAAACACACTAGTATTGTATATTTTTGATTATTATATACAAACAAAAATTATGTTATTTATAAAAATTAAGACCGTAAAATATGATCATATCTAAAGGTTTTAGATAGTTAAATAATGCTAAAATCTTTTTAAATTGAATTGTAAGAATTGAATAACATATAACTTTCTACTGGTCATTGGATTATTTTAATCTTTTATGTCTGTTCTTCGTAATTTTAAATTTCTTCTCAGTTCAGATGTAGTATCGAGTCTCCTAACTTGGTAATTTTATCAGCACAAAATATAATTGTTTGCGATATTAGTAAAGTTGTTGTTTGGTTAAATTAACGTTTATTTGTTAAAAAACTAAATAATGTATGAATTGTTTAAAAGCACAAACATCAACCCGAAAGTCGTCGATAAGGTTAGTCCTACTGCACAAGAAGTCATTGTCGACAAGGCGAGGGGACCCAGACTGCGAGGCGGCGTGGCGAGAGATTTACCGCCAAAAGTGGAACAACCCCCCTTCACCATTTCTGGCCACCCTTGAGCGACGAGAACCCTCGCATAACTTACAGCTGCTAACGAACTCATTTGGGGTAATGAAGTGTCAAATACCTAACATTCTTGCTTTTAGTTTCAGGACTTATCCCTGTTACTGAAACCTCTTGGAGATAAGAGGTTGTAAGAATGTAAGAATAAGAATGTAAGATATTTATTTTAAAACGTTAGTGAGAGTAAAATTAGCGTTATCTGATATTATTAATTATGATTCCTTTATTAAACTATATCTTTCAAAGTAAATATAGAAACAATATTATATAACAATAAATTATAAGTCGACACTTGTGGGCGCAGTGCTGTAATCCAGCTGCTTGGGAACAAATCGTTGTGGAGATTGTAGGTGACAAGTCCTATGTTTGGTCCTTTTGATATCGATATGGCGACCGCTCAGTGGTTTCAAATTGATGTGGGCACTATATAGTAGAGAATTTTGTGGAGTCCATGTTGGATTGCAGTTAGTGTCAGGATGATCTGTAGGGGAAATAACTGAGTATCAGACGAATACTACGTGATTTGGATTCCATGTAAAGCTGTTGAACTGCTTTGGTCTCTTAGATGCCGTGGCTATTGGGGCTAAATGGTTCTTCTGATTAAAAGTCGAACTCAGTTAGTAACAGACTACAATCACCTAATCATTCATAAAATGTACAACATTGAGTTGGCGTCTCAAATATTAGAATAATAATAAGAGAATGAAAAGTTTATTAGCACAAACATTATTTAAATGCAAGAAAGTAACAAACGCCACGCAAATAAATTCGATCACAGCTAAATTCAGTGGTGTCATAATGATGTTAATATTTGTATTGTAAGTAGAAAATATCTGCTCCAGACTGACATATCTGTGCACACATAGAGTCCAAACAACACTTGAACTATAGTCTTTAGTAAAAAAAACGTATTGGATAATAACTAACATTGTGTTAACACAGCATCAGCAAAAATATATTCAAACAATCCCATACATTTGACTTATATGGTTAAAAGCGCCTGGAACATTCTAAAACGCAAAATGAATGGAGTATCCAAATTGCGTTCCGAGTATTTAAGGCGTCACAGTGATCAATAGTAATAACGATATACCGTATATAATCGATATTTCTCTCGGAATGTAGCTTCAGAGTAACATCTAGACTTCTAATTATTTGTTTTGAGATTTGGCCATACGAATATAATTATTTATAGACAGCACTTCCAAACGTTAACAATAAAATATAAAACATAAAAAAAACCTGAATACTGTATATGGGGTTGGGCAAAAGTCTAGAATATTTTTATAAATTTTAAAACTATTGAAAAAAAAATAGTGAATCTTTGCAGTCATGTACATGTCCCTAGACCAAATATTTAAAATATTTTACTCGTCTTTCGTAAAGCCCGGGGGTGGCCCACGAAGGAAGTCTTAAAAATGTTAAATGGAAGCCTACTTAGATTTATACCTCATTTTAAAGGTCTTTGTTTGTACAATATAAAAACGAAAATCTTTGGTTAAAAGGATGACCCAGTAAGAAAATTCAGCCTCTGAAAGAATCTAATGACATATAACTAATAATTCTTAAGAACAAGGGTAAGATAGTTATTATATATTGCTGCTTACAAGTAATTTACATAATGTGATAAATTAATTTATTTTCAATAAAAAATACGTAACAAAAATTATTGTGATAATTTTCTTAAACTATTTTTAGGGTAAACCTACTGTTTTTTTATTATTTTCTTTTCGTTAAATGCCTTATTTATTTTTAAAACGCAGGTTTCAGTACACAATAAACAACATGCTCAACAAGAGGAGCCTCAAAGAGGGATAACTAAGTATGTAGATGTACAACTAAGAAGTATTTGTTATATGACATTAAATTCTTTCAGAGGCTGTATTTTCTTACTGGATCATCCTTTTGACCTCAGATTTGCACTTTTGTGTAACACTTTTGTCCGACCCTTTAAGATAAAACCAATTTTTGTAAATTGTATAAGGAAACGTTAGAAAGAGCTTATGCTGGAATCTTGAATCTGTAATTTTTACCACATTATCCCATGATCCGCAAGAACGCAATGAGAGCGTGGACTTGAAAAAACCGGATATCGATCAAATGAAAAGTCAATTACTAAAATGATGGAGAGGGGGTGAGGAGGGGCCATGGTCCAGGTGTTCCATTGTTGGTGACGTCATAGCCTCGGTCACTCACGCGGAACGCGGCGTGTCGTGTCACCCATAGGGTCCATCTATAGATCCAGTGATTCACTACGTTTGTAGATACCAATTTTTAATTTATTTAGCCTAGTCACGCAGTTCTGTTATTCCTTCAAATTATGATAGGAAATTGGAACACTAAAATCGGCAAAACTTGTCTAGTGGCGCAGTAGTGTAACTCAGCTACTTAATGATTCTACACTTGGTTCTCTTAATACTGACACAGCGCCCGCTCAAAGCTTGCCATCGACGCTCAAAGGTTGCCATCGACGTAGAAACTACTGGAGAAGTTTGGGGTGTCCATGTTGGATAGTTTAAGTAAAACCATTAAATTAGCGTTAAATGTTCTAGGTGTGCTTGGCTACAGATCTAAGGTTGAATGTGATTAGAGATTGTAGTTAATTCAAATTTTAGTCGGACCAACCGCGTAATCTGGGCCAATTTAATCTTGAAATACATTAATGGTATGCCAACATGATAAACTGTTCTTTTTTTGTTGGTCAGGTATCCTAAGCTGATAAACTTCCTTCTTGCCGTAGGACTGTCCTCTCATTTCCCAACTGTTATTTCCAATTTCCACTAAAAAGCCGAAAACCAAATTCACTAAAATTCTACAAGGAAACAACATTTCAATACCTAAAGACAAATGATGTTATATTGACAGTTTAAGTTTCGTATCATGCATACTTTTGATCCTTTATAGTATCGTGCACGCACGCACGCGCACGCACAGCATGATATCGTGCAAATTATGCTCGTCGCATTGTAACGTGCACATTGCAAGGTTACATGTGCACTGTATGATACATGCACACCGCATGTTACAGTGCACATTACAAGATTTTGTGTATACAATACACACCATATGATATCGTGCATACCATGCACACCAAATGGTACAATGCGCATTATAAGGTTTTGTTCACAACATACGATATCGTGCACACCACACTGCACCGTGCACAAAATAACACGAAACAAACTGCAAGAGACGCATCTCTCTTGTAGCGTAATGCTCAATAAAAATAACTGTAATTATTTGTGAGTCCTTATTTGTATATTATTGTATATATACATCACGTACAAATTGTTGATTGCTTACGTGGTTGCATGTAGTTTACGTTCAGATGTAAGAGTGACCCAATGTAGTCTAGCGGCGAGTTTCAAGGTGTGAGAGGCGAGCTGACATTTGAATTAAGTTATACAGCCCCTCTTTATAGGATTATAAATTCATGCCCGATAAAGGGAAGGGTTGTGCAGACACCTGGCGTACTAGGACTAACGGTCTTGTTTTACATGATCTGAACATTTATATGCAAAGAAAATCGAGGTTGGATTTTGAAATCTTCAATCAGAACTTTAAAATGAGACTGCCTTTAAAATATACGACCATTGAAGAGATTTTGATCAAATTTTGAAGGAAATTACTTTTGTATCATAGAGATCCATCAAGATAGTAATGGTAAAAGAAGTCCACTACCAGTTTACTTTTGGGTGAGCGGCTGGATATAAATATATATTTTTGTAGCATTTTATACTATGATCTATATGTTATGCTTTCAGTATATCTGTAAGGGAAAATCAACGAGCAGCACAGTAAATAAGAATATAGGAATACTATTTCACATGGCAGCATAATATAACCTGTGTTAAGGATATTGAAGGTTCAGGATCTACGGTGCGTAAGTAGGCACTGTAGAGGAGTGCAAAATAAACCTTCTTTAGTTAGAAATTGAAATGAAAAATGACGTTTCTCTTTTTGTCCTTATTCAATAAATCATTCAATTTATTTCACCAGTCATCTATCACAGCGTCATATAACTCCGTACGTTGTATTGTAATTGTTTACTATTGTAAAGTTGTATACGCCAGTTGCCTGAAGTTTGTTTGTCAGCGCGTACATTACACGTCATGAGGCATGGTTGAAGGGGGCTCCACCCCCTCGGCTGCCAAGGCACGCACACTGGAGTGTGATGGACGTTTATTTTCACATCAAGCGGCCAGAGCATTCCAGTTAAGTGACGATATAAATAGACAGCTCTCAGTACGTCCGGGGCCCGAGAATACACGGGCAGGCACCCTCACCCCACGGTGACCACGTGTGGCTTGATATAAACAAACGGTTCAACTACCACAAGTGAAGGTGAAAGTGTCGGTTGGGTCTCTCATAATCCACAATAAGGGCACCTATTTTTTTTTTTTTTTTTTTGATGAACCAAAGTACCGGTCACTGTATGTGTGCGAATGGGTGGGAGGGGCATACTTACGTACATGTGTGGGTGGATGGGAGGGTCGAAAAACTGTATGTGTGTGGTTGGGTGGAAGAGTCGAAATAACTGTACGTGTTTGGTGTTGGCAAAAGCAACATTTTATGAAATAAACATCAAAATGCTACTTTTACCGCTTCCTTTAAACCAATTATTGGGTTTTAATAACTACATTTTTATATTTTAATTTAGTTAAAATTAATTTGAACACAAATTACACCTAATTTACATCTTTGTAAAGATTATTTTTTACATCATAGTAATTACATCAAGTTTATCCATGGCATTACACGATCATCGACAAATGTACATTAAACCAATGTTTAACCAAATAAATATACCAAGGAATAACGGACAAAGGAAATATCGTTCATAGCATTAACTAAACTGGAACCAACTAGAGTTAGATAAAAGAAAACAATTTTATCAGCAAAAACTGAGGCTCAAGGTTTTAGGCAGTGAAAAAGGACTAATTGTCTGAAGGGTACTTTCAATAAAGGGGCTGAAAAAAGGTAACTCTAGCAACATATGTCTGTATATCGGTGTAAAAGCGAAAGAAAAACGAGTGTCTGCTTCAAATTGGTCTAGAAGTAGCTAACCAGCTGATAAAATCTCAGTACATATGATTGAAGAAATTTGACTGAATTTTATCAACATACTTGATACCATCATATTATTAACTCGAATCAATAAACATAAACAAGACATCAGAATGTTTCATTTGTTATATTTTCTTTTAGTTATTTATTTTTAAGACAATAATCTTTGAGATAAATATTACGTTCCACATACAACGATACATTTTGAAAAGTTTGAATCACCAAATTATTTATTTTGAGTAAAGTATCATTATCTATATGTGGTTTTTTTCATTACAAATGTTCTGGTAACATTTGATCATATTTCGTACCCAACTCTCCAAAAAATAATTTTTGTACCAAATTTTGTTTTAATCAAGTTGTATTTTTTATTTCTATTGTATAACAAATATATCATTGACTGGTATTACTAATAACTGATAGAACTCAGCCCTGAACAAAGACGAGTAGTCCTTATTGAATAAATGGTTTGAATATGAAAAAAATTTGAATAAAAAATCTGTAGTAATAGTGCTATTGACTACACTAAATTCGTTATTCTCAAAATAGGAAAACTCGTCTCCCCATGACAATGTAAAGATTGCTTTACATCTTTACTAGTCAAATTTGAATTCATGTTCAATGTGTCTTCTCTCATTCAATATATCCAGGAGAAAATCCAATAGTACTCCATGCAAGACCTTATTTAGACTTGTGAATCACGAATCTCTTTTGTAAAGATGTTGAAGTCAAGCTTTATATTAGACATTGACTTAATTCCAGTTGGAGGTCCGCGTATAACAAAGGCACTACTACAAAATAGAATGCAAAGGAGTCGTTGGACGAATGTTTGATGTATTCTGGGATGTTCGCACCGGCCAGACTAATGGGGTGATGACAAGGAAGACAGGCGATGACAACTCACGAAGTTCCCAAACGTCCCGAATTATAGGGAACGTCCCATATTTACATGATTTCTCCCACGTCCGGGACGTTGTTTTTCTCATATTTTATGAATTCACATACATCCATTTATCAGATATACTGTAATATGAACAAATGATATAACAAATACATAAAAAAAGTTTTCACAACATAAAATGTTCAGCAACTTTAATGAGTCTGTGATGTGAAATAGTCTGTAAGTAAGTATTTCAATACATACAGGCATCCAGGGGCCGTATGAAACTTTAAATAATTAATATTAGAATGGGACAAAACTCATATCCAAGTAAAATGTAGCTCCAAAATGTGATTCTGAAACAGAAAAAAAACAACTCAACATCTTCTGCAACCCCCCCCCCCCCACTGTTATATTTTGTCCCATATTTTCAAATACTACATTTGGCAACCCTTAACTCACGCCATGGCTGAATAAACTCTACAGTCCTATTGTAGAGTTGTAGGTGAAAGATAGTTAATAGTAACTACACGAACTTAATCGTAGTTTGCATAATATAGTTGTCGTATGGCTTTTAGTGTCAGCTACTAAAATAATAGGGGGGAGATTGGGAAACCAGATTGAATATTTAAAATCTAAAGAAAATAAAATGTAAAGCCGAACATACTTCTTTTTTTTAATGTTCTGTAAATATTGATCTCCTGTCACAGAACAAATTCAATGTTTTTCAATCATTCGACACCCGCTTCTCCGACTGAATGAAGACCAGTTCCCCCTCCCCCCCCTGAAAAAAACAAAATGGGCAACAGTTTGATTCATAATTTGAGTTTCGGCTCTGCAATGACATGACTTATCATTCGCCGTTCTCCAATTATATTTCCAGTCATTGTCTCCACCCACTCACATGCGAAAGGTAGGTTTCTGGTGGAGATGGTGTTGTTCTTGTCCGATCAATCTTGTACGTGCTCTCTGGGTGGATCTGACCGAAAGATGATGTTGGTAGATGAACTGTCCCTTCTGCAAACTTCCAGAGATATGTCAGCTGCCAACAAAAAAAGTCGACCTTTCTAAGGGCTAGAAAAATTAAAAATTCGTAAACTGACCAGAAATAACAACTCTTCCTGACTTTTAAGTTGAATATAAAATATATCTTTTACATTTTCTGTTGCTGTACACAATTTTTAATCAACACTTATCAAATTTAGTAAAATTACTTTTGTTTGTTACGTCTGGATTTGGCATGGAATGACAAAATGGCAGCGTAAATCATCCAATTCCCAGGTTGATTGTCATTTAAGGGTAATAAATAGCGCAGTGCTGTAACCCAGCTTACTGCACTTGGGAGAATGTAGGCGATACGTTTTATGCTCAGACGTCTTAATACAGACGCGGCGTCCACTCAACATCGACGCGGGCACAACTGGAGAAGTCTCGGGTGACTGTGTTGGCTAGTTGTCAGGGTATGTAGGGAAGAGAACTTAGTATCAGACTTGAAAGTTAGCTAAAAATTAGACCATACTACGTGGTTCTGATTCCACGTACAGCTGTAGGTTCCTTATTTAGCCTGGATGTTGGGCTAGTAATAAGTGGTCCTTTCTGAGCTAAGTCAGACCCAGTTAGTAACAAGACTAGACAGGTTATACATACCTACTCATTCTACACTCAAGTAATCATCCATATTTTCCTTAAAATGAGCACAAACTGTCGGCATCTCACATCTGAATCTATACTGTTGACAAAAATGGGAGAAGGGCAAAGAGTGAGAGAGAGAGAGAAAGTGAGTGAGTGAGTGAGTGAGGGAGGGAGGGAGGGAGGGAGGGAGGGAATGAGTGAGTGAGTGAGTGAGTGAGTGAGAGAGAGATAGAGGGGAGAGAGAGAGAGAGAGAGAGAGAGAGAGAGAGAGAGAGAGAGAGAGAGAGAGAGAGAGAGAGAGAGAGAGAGAGAGAGAGAGAGAGAGAGAGAGAGAGAGAGAGAGAGAGAGAGAGAGAGAGAGAGAGAGAGAGAGAGAGAGAGAGAGAGAGAGAGAGAGAGAGAGAGAGAGAGAGAGAGAGAGAGAGAGATAACAGACGATTAATAATTAATTATAAGTAGAAAACAGCCTCGTTTCCAAAGGATGATGTCTTGAAGTTCATGAATATTAATGTTGCTGAGTGTTCTCGTCAAGATAGTCGTTTAAGTAATGATTGTAAATGGCGCGATCATCACCTGGAGAGATTGAGGCCTGTTAGCTGGAAACGATCGTGTACCGATAAAAACACGATTCAATTATTCGCTTGAGCGCTTCCATTAAATTAATTAGCAGGCGCGAAGACAGCTGTTAGCTGGGCGTGAGTTTGGACACCTTTCAGTTTGGATGTTCATAAACACCTGACCGGAAGGAAGGGGTGTGGTGTTTTTTCTAACAATATCGGAGATTATATGGCTCTAGTTCGTGACGTCATCTACAACTACTGTTGTTGCAATTTTCCACTACAAGTCCACAGTGGCATCTGGGATCGATTGTTAAAGAAATAAAATTTCTCTAGGTCCCAAATCTGGCTGTCTTGTGTGACCGTCATTAGAATTGAATTTCTGACAACACGTGCATGCGTTTAGATGCGTTACTCTGAAATCCAATAGAGTATTAGAGGTATAATATTGCAAATTTGTTGAGTTGAGTTCCATTTTGAGCTGAACCAGCAAATTTTGAAACATATTCAATGAGACAGGTTCTCAGATATGAGATAACGACGCAACTTGTGCGTATTTTGAGGCGAACATGAATTATTAGTGTAGGATGAGTGAGTATGACCTGTGTAGTCTGGTTACTAACTGAGTTCGAATTATGCTCAGAAAGGATTATTCATTAATAGTAAAATAGACAGGACATCTAAGGGACCTAGAGCTTTACGTGGAATCTGAACCAAATAGTATTGGTCTGATTTTCAGCTAATTGATAAGCCTCACACTTCCCTAAAAAAACACCAGGACACTGATTTCAACCCAACACGGACACACCAGACTTTTATATAAGTGTACACACCGATGGCAACCATTGAGCAGACGCCATTTCAGTATTAAGAGGGCCGAGCATAGAACCTATCGCTCACAATCTTAACGAAATGTTGTCCAGCACTGCGCCACTGTTACCGACTTTTACAGTTTTCCGTAAACAATGTCCTCCGGCAGTTACAAAGTTATAAGTGTGAAATTCACTTGATCATTTTTATTTTAGGGTAGTTTTATTTTGATATAAAACCCGTAAATTCCTATTTGGGTTTACTTTATTATTAAATTTTTATTTGATCTCTTGAAGTAAATTTACTTCCTAAAATATCCTAAATATCGTACTCAAGAATATTCAAGATGATCTTCGTTAGTTTAACGAAAATAGTTGAAATGTTATATAACATATCGTGCGAAACATTCGTTTATTTTAGATATATGTAGGCCCAATCAAGAAATAGGTGAATATAGGTTGAAAATATGTGTGTAGAGGAACGGAAGTAGTCTTTAGTTACAGATTAAACCAATTTCTGCCTATCTTTAGAGCGTTTAACCATTAACGGATAATCTCTTTAAAAATCTGTTTAGCTCGTAATTAATTGAATATAACAAAATACGTAATATATTCATATTTAAATACAAATCTGTCATTTAAAAATAACTAACGAAAGCTGACAAAGTAAATTAAACCATTCATTTCTAAATAGATATACTGCCTATAAGTAGGGATGTTGAAATACCAAGTTTCTTCCGATACTTAGTATCGATACCATATCGGAAAGTTAGTATCAATACCAGTCCAGTATCGCAACAAAAGTATCGATACCATAAGTATCGTATCGAATCGATACTTTTGTTTTTTTTTTTTAACAGAAAAAGTAAAAATTAAATCAAAATGCAAATAATATTGAACACTTTTTTAAGTACACGCAATAATACAAAAAATAATGTAATAAAATACAAAATATGAATTTAAACCATCAGTGTTAATGTGATTCTAACATTTAGTAGCTGTAACTCGAGTTGCAAACAGGAGTTATAAAAACGTATTAATTTTGCATATCAAGGTTCCACTAAAACACTTTCAAACTAGTCTTTTTTTTTTGGGCAAAGTAGACAAACATCATATTTGTTTAGGTATTTAGGAGAAAGTCTATTCCTTTGTTTGGTTATGCTTTCGGCTATTACGAAATATATATACAACGTTCAGGTTGAACATCACGTGTTCGCAACTTTTACCAGTGGAAAAACTAAGAGAACATTAAAAAAAAAAAAAAAAAAAAAAAAAAAAAACTAAGTTTAAACACGTTTCAAACTCATGTCTCATCATTCAACTAAGCTTTAAGTATGAAACACATGCACTAAATATACATATTAGGGAAGCTATTTTTTTTAACGAAATTGGCCCTTAGTATCGATATTAATAAAGTATCGGAGCTTCCGATAGCTTTGGTATCCAAACAAAAGGATCGATACCGACTGGTATCGATAGTATCGCAACACCCCTTCCTATAGGCTCTTCTGACTCCTGTAATTAACGGGATCGTAAACTTGCACGCAAATAGACGATCACTTTAGAAAATTAACTGTGTTTTAACAAACTACCCTGCAAGCATTTGTATATTTCAAGTTTAGAAACTTAAAATTTCATTTAACTATACTTCTTTTTAGTCACTTATACCTATGCTTGTAATACACTTTGAATAAGCCATAAAATGTTATATTCTCATAATTGATCGATATTATAGGACCTGTTTACACACAGCTATTAGAGTGTTTTTATAGTTCAGAGAAATAACTATCTTGATTTGATTTGCTCATAGAGCCAGATTAAAATGTATTACTGTTCCTTACTTCCGAAACGTATCTAAAATTGCATGGCTATGAAGGGCCAATGTGCGACTG
Source organism: Stictocephala bisonia (assembly GCA_035578905.1). Classification (NCBI taxonomy): domain Eukaryota; kingdom Metazoa; phylum Arthropoda; class Insecta; order Hemiptera; family Membracidae; genus Stictocephala; species Stictocephala bisonia. The sequence continues at coordinate 1,079,617 of JAQJVL010000017.1, read as the reverse complement.
GCTTGACCGTCGACCCCGCGTCCAACCGGAACCTCGGACACCGGAGCCCTTGCCGAGCCGAGTAGCCGCATCCGGAGCCAGGCGCTCGCCGCAACCTCACGTAGACGAGGTTTGGGAAGGGCAACGGCTCGATCCAGATTGAGGCTAGAGGAGTCTACGTTTCAGCCTGTCATTCATTTTGGTAACAAACGATACAAAAATGTACTTTCTACAAACAAAAATATGATCCACACGTCTTTGTTATTGTCAGCGGTATAGTTCACGTACAACATCCACTACTAGGTCTTACAGGGATGGCAAATATTTTCATCATATCGATATATCACAAGCCAAATATCGATATAACGATAATATGGAAAGAAAAATATCGATATATCATGTAACCGATATGTCGCACTGTCAGTGATTTATCTGTTTATGCAATAACTCTTATGTCATGACCAAAAATACATTCATATTTTGCTGTCACTATTTAGAATAGCCCACTGAATGTAAAAATTAAATACATTTATCTACACGAAACAAGTTGTAGACTGTGAGGTTGAATGAAAAAGAGTCAAAATAATTATACCTTTAATTATTATGGTAATTATAAAACAATGTAATAACATTGTTATTTTTGTTTTCCACAACTAAAAACACCACTAGGCATCTTATAAACACTAAAAATTAAACAAATTAATTCACTAAAATAAATTTTAGTGCGTTAACCTCACGTAAAAGTACTAAATAAAGTTACTTTATTGTTTCAATTCATATATAGTACGCATATTAGGCAATTTAATCGTGTTTTTTTTCGAATCGTGATGATTTTGAAGATATAATAACGTCAATATTTAGTGCTATGATATATCGGACAAAAATATTGATATAACCGATAATATCGAAAGAAAATATCGATACTTATATATCAATAATCGAAACATATTTATTGATATTGCCGATATATCGAAATATCGTTGCCATTCCTAGGTCTTGTATCACTTTAGAGACGATTATGTCTGTGGACAACTAATTATAACCTCTATCCATAGTAAATTTATTTCGTGACTGATGAGCTGAAGGATCTCACCACTGACAGTGTAATTGTTTCACCTGGACAAAAACAAAATGGCTTCACAATATATATTTTTCATCCTTGTATTGTACTTACTTTTTGCTTACTATATTTGAGATGGTTAAGAAATGTCAGTCAACAGTATTCAACATTATAGTGAGGATTGTAGGAGACCTAGACAAATAATCTGACGCACAAATATGGCGGCGGTAATCTTGTAGACAGCACCATCACTTGCAATATTATATTATGAATATGACGGTCGTGAGCATTTATTATGTGTAATGTTGGGGAGGGTAGGATCCGTCCTCTTGATATGGACTTGGTGACCGCTCAATGGTTGCCTGTCCGCACGAGGTTGGTTGGTACAGGGGTGCGAGAAGACCTCGTGTAGCAGAGTGGATGAATGTGTCTGACGGTTATGTAAGCTGATTGAGGACCTTTAAAGAGAAGTAAATATGTAAGGTTTGGTGTTATGAAAAGTGGATTGCGTACGTAGAATGAATAGTGGGGCCTATTTACGTGCCAAGTGTTTGGAGACCGATCATGTGGCGTAAATAGGGTGTGTGGAACTTAAAGTGGCCTTTGTACATAGGACAAGTTAGGGGATTTATCAAGTGCCTAGGTATCTTGCGCTTGATAGATTCCCTGGCAATTGATAGATTTATCAAGTGCCTAGGTAGCTTGCGCTTGAAAGATTCCTTGGCAATTGATAAATCTATAAAGTGCCTGGGAATACAGTTCCTCTAACTCATCAATGATAGGGAGAAGGCACTATTAACCATAAACCAAAAAATCTGAAAAAAATAGATTAAATCATACAGCTATCTAGTCAAAGATCGTATAATTCGACAACACATAATTAACTAGGGTCTGTAGTACCGCGCTTGGGGAAATGATAACCATCACCCCTTTATAAATGTGAGCTGACAAGACAAATGGTAGTTAGTGGATGAAATCTGGCTCATTAGGGAGGGAGGGAAATTGTGCTGAGAGCAGCGGTCTTGAGGGGACTTCACAGGAGGAAAGGTCGATAAAAGGCAGAGTCAATTGTACGTATACAAGTACTTTATCATAAATCGATAATCGATCTTTATTAGTTTTGATAGTTCCAAATATAGCATTGACCAGGATTTTTTGTTCTTCTATAGTTGTGTCAGAGAGCTCCTTATAAAGCAAGAGTAAAGCAATGCCGCCTTCAATATCTCAGTGGGCCGTCCACTCGAGTGCCATTCATCTCGCAGAACAAAGAGGCAGATGGAGTTGAGTGTGAAAGGTCCTCCAAACACACAACACAGGTGGCTGCTTGGTAACAACAATGTACGATCTCATCCACATGCCTTCCGCCAACATCCTGAGTCAGGCGACCTTCAGTTTGGTCAAGGACGAAGCACAACAGTTGAAATGGATGAGTAAAGTTTTATCGAATTCAAAATGGCTTCCCTTATAGGAATTTAGAGATCTCATAGACATTAATTAAGAATATATGTTTGCATATAATTGCATGAATTGCAACAATATTCCGTCAAAACAAGGCGATCAATGGGGATAACAAATATCTTCAACATATCGATATATCGAACGATCGATATATCGCAAAACCAAATATCGATCTAACGATAATATCTAAAGAAAAACATCGATATATCGGTTACCCGATATATCGAATTTTAAACGATTTATATGTTTAAAATTATGCCCTAACTTTTATGTCATGACCAAAAATACACAAATGTTTGCTGTAACTTACATTTAGAATAGCCTAGTTAATGTAAACATTAAATACATTTTATCTATACGGAAAAAATCTATGTTATATATTCTTGACATCTCTAGTGACTAAGACAAACTTTGATAAGAATACAATTAGTTTTGGATTATTTTCACTAATAAGAAAAAATAACAAATTTAAGAATTTTTTAAAGGATTACTGCTCTTAAAATGTTTGTTGGTTTATTTAATATGCTAAATAAAAAATCTTAAAATAGTTGAGTATTAAACCATTTAGACCAATCTTTATTGGCTGCTTCCTACCTCGGAAAGCTTACCCTGGTGGAGTTCCGACCAGGATATATTGATATTAGAAAACAATTATTGCGTGTTTTTTTTTCTTTTTCATTTAGGGACCTACACCAAATTGTAGCTTTTTCAATCGATGCTTTATAACCATTTTTCTAAATGTTACCTACTGTGAATCTGAACTGAACGTGAAAAAGTACACTAGATTGCCTATGAAGTCGGACCTGTTTTTTAATGGATTATTTTCAGATATGAGACGCCGACACAACGTTGAGTGTATTTTAAGGCGAATATGAATGATTAGATGAATGTGGATGACCAGTGTAGTCTGGTTACTAACAGAGTTTGACCTCAGGAAGGGAAATTTACTATAGTACAATGGTCAGGTCAACTAGGGGACCTACAGCTTTACTTGGAATCCGAACAACGTAGTATTGGTCTGATTTTCAGCGGATTGACAAGCCTGAAACTCAGTTCTCTCCCTTACACGACATCCGGACACCACTACTACCCAACATGGACACCCCAGATCGACAGATAACAAATTTGATAAATACCGTATCACTTCAGGATCGGAAGTTATAAAAACAATCAGACAAACTCTACCCAAAAGCTATTGGTAGATGACACAACTAAGCATACCAGACGACACATAATCGACAATGTAACAGGAGTAATGGCACGTAACAATGATTGGTCGTGCGAGATCTCAGGATCGCAGGAATCTGGACGGGAAGGTTGGGACCACTAGGACCAGTCCTCGCCCCTACCATATACAGCGGCCCGTGCGACTCTCTGGGCCGACTTATTGCCCCGTTAGTGGAAGAACCTTGTTGGCATTCCTATCTGGCTCACCGTCTTTTTATTATCTTGCATTACTCTTACAGAAAAAAACAAATTAAAATAAAATAGAATGACTTTATAAGGCTTTTGGTTACGATCGCCATATTTATACTGAGACACCACAACAGATTTTGAGCGAGGATTTAGTACAGCATTAGTGTCGGCACTAGTGGTGCAGTGCTGTAATCCAGCTACTTGGGGACAACGTGTTGTGGAGATTAAATTAAACAAAATTAGATCGGCAATTAGAAGATTCTATTTTTTACGTAATTTTTGTTCGATATCCTGATTTAGAACTTTATATTTTTCATTAATTCATTCTAGAATACAGTATGGTTTAATATGTTATGGAGACACACACAAAGTATTCACAGATAAATTAAGAACTTCACAAAATTATTTTCTACGTTTAATATTAAAAAGAAAGATAGTCATCATTTCCGTTATACCTGGAGCTATCTATTTTGCATCTTCAGCATTTATTTGTGTTTAAAGTTTTAAAAATCTATTATTAGAATAGAATAGAATAGAATAGAATAATTTTTTTAATGCATGGACATTTACATTAAATGTATCGCAATCGTCAGACTTGAATTAAATTGTATATTGATTAAAATTAAAGCAGCCATTCCTACAGAATTCCACATTCATACATACATTTTTGGGTCATATATTCTTCACATTCACACAATTAGTCCAAGTTAGATACTCCAGCTTCCAGTGTCAAACCGCCGAATTATTGGTCTCCCAGTTGTGGGATAAGAAATCTCTCACGGAGTAAAAGGCTTCGGAAATGAGAAATCTCTTTAACCGTACCCTGAAAGCCTTTGGCTCAATATTGCCTTTGTATTCTATCGGAAGACTATTGACCAAGCGAGCACCTGCTTGTGAGGGAAGGTGCTCGTAGGTTACAGTCCTATGTTGTGCGATTCTGTAATTTTCTCTTTGTCTGGTTGGATAATTATGTATTTCACTGCCTTTGGTGAGCACACATTTGAACATACAATAAGATGCAGCCTCTAAAATGTAAATGCAAGGCAATGTCAATAGCTTTAACGACTTAAATACGGGTTTGCATGACTCTCTAGACTTCAGTTTGGACATTATCCTTACTGCTTTTTTTTGCAGTCTAAAGAGTCTCATTAAGTCTGCTGAGGAACAGCCACCCCAAAGAATAACTCCATACGACAGGTGAGGATAAATGAGACCATAATACGCCGCAAGCATGACTTGATTGGGACATATCTTGGACAGGGTTCTTAGAACGTATATTCCGGATGACAGCCTGGAGCAGGCCATATCAATATGATTGGTCCAAGATAGTCCCCGGTCTTATTATTATTATTAGAAGTGTTGATAGAGGTCATTTAAATTTATTTTACAATACCAGGAATTTAATTCGAGGTAATTTACGAGTACCTAGTGTAAATAGAAGTGCTTTCAGAAAACCATTTAATTATCTAGCGGCTAGGTTCTATAATAGTTTGCCTATTAACATGGTCGCCCATTATCTGAGCGAAGATTACCTTAATTGAGCGAAAGCCCTCGAAGGGCCCCCAAAAACGTGCCTTAACTGAGCGAAGTCCAGTCCAGGTATATGCGAGTTGTCGGGACAAGTAATGTTCTTGTTTATGTGGCATCATATCCCACCCGCATACCAGAGGCGGTCAACCACCTGGCTCCGGCACGCGCTACCCCGTTACCTAACCTAACCAAAAATATTTTGGGGAATTTTATTTTGTATATTTGTGTAAGATTCTATTATGTTTAAAAGTGGAATATGCTATGTGAATGTTCATAGTCAAAGAGGGCCGCCGGTTCGCTCAGTTAAGGCACGTCTCTGGGGGCTCCCTGGAGGGTGGCACTCGAGGTGCGACATGGACTACCTGTGTTAATCCCAGCGATCCAAAGGGCCATAAAACTGGCACTCGAGGTGCGACATGCCACCTCAGGTAGCCCGGCGAAGGGTTGCGGGGTTGTAGACACGCTCTCTCTCTGTGTCCATATATATATATATATATATATATATATATATATATATATATATATATATATATATATATATATATATATATATATATATATATATATATATATATATATATAAAGTTAAAATTAGGGCTACATACGTATTTTAGGATGTAATAAAATTAAACTGAGTACCCTTATATTTATTTTTATTAAAAACTCATTACACAACATCTTTCGACTTTCTGGTCATTTTTTAACACTAGAAAATGACCAGAAAGTCGAAACATGTTGTGTAATGAGTTTTGAATAAAAATAAATATAAGGGTACTCAGTTTAATTTTATTACATCCTAATATATATATATATATATATATATATATATATATATATATATTTGTATATATATATATATATATATATATATATATATATATATATATATATATACAAAAATAGACCTACCTATATATACCTAACCTAACGCCACCCACCCTCCCATACACGTACATTGGTAGTAATTGTATTGGTAACAATCGTTAATCATGTGTCTCATTGTATGGCTGTAGTTTTCAGATAATTTTATCACTGTAAATATATCAACTATTAGCCGCCAGACCAACACGGCCACACTGCTAGCCGAAGCGCCATGTCGCACCTCGAGTGTCCAATTATGACCCTCAGGTAGTCCATGTCGCACCTCGGGTGCCCCCCCTGGAGTGCTTCGCTCAGTTCAGGCACCCAGGCTACTTGACTCAGGTCACTTCGCTTAGTTAAGGCCCGACCATTAACACGAGAGAAATTCAAAGGCTTAATTCTTTTTGCTAATGTTTAAAAATGTAATTATTTTGTATCTTGTTTTGATCACCAATATCTTTTGTTTTATAGTTATTAATAATATGTTTACTAGCACCATAGGCAGCGATTCTTTTATTTTGTTTCTTTTTTAGCTGCTAGATTCTTACTTTATTATTAAATTATTCTTATTTTGGTGCTCCTGATGGATATTGTGGTCAGGTAATTTCTAAGTTGCAAAATTGTAATTAAATGTATAACAATATGAGGAAATATATTTCATTATTTCAGATAGTGGGTGATATGTTTTATACTCCGTCCTCTTAATACCGACATGGCGTCCACTCAACGGTTGCTATCGATATAGACACTACTAAGTCTGGAGTGTCCGTGTTGGATGGTATTCAGTCAGGCTTGTCAGTTAGCTGAAAATCCGGCCGGAAAAGCAGAGCTCTTACTTAGACTATTCGTAGTTCTAGGAAGCCTGTATTTATTCAAATTAGCCATTGTCGTAAAATAATACGAAGAGTGATACTAAGTTCCAGCCACACTACTGACTACAACTGACAAAAGGGCGGACAAAGAGCCTCCTTTTCAATCACTGAATACTGACCCACCCCAAATGTAACTATGTTACTGATGTTTCAAATTACATTTTTCAAGAGGGGGTTGATGTCGCTTTGTTACAGGCCGCAGCTACTAGTCGGCCTACTCAACGTGTTTTACAGTAAGCAGACTAGAGAGTACAGTAGGTACTGCGAGCCATTCGACTGCTCACGCCCTACAACAATGGCGGATCCATTATTTTATCTATCAAACCGGAAACGGGCGACAGGAAATCACCCCAACCCTCCGGAAACCAAGCGAACCGTTCAGTTACCTTCCGGAAGTCCAGGAAGTCTTAAACTTCATCCATTACTTGTGCGTCATTTAAACAGTTTTAATTCAATAGACACAGCAAGGGGCGAGTTTCACTATGATTGGTACACGCAATCACTGTTGAGTTTGGGGCTATGGCTGAATGTCTAAATGGGATGGGAAGCTTGAGTGAAATAACATTAGGCTATACTTTCAAAATAAATAAATAATATAGGTTTTATATTCTATATTATTTATTTACTAATAGCTGACAGCCCTTGCTTCACTACGGGGTGGTTCTCTACACTTGCATAACCTTCCATCCGCGTTTCTCTCTTAACCATCACGTCAGTATAAAAGCTCAGCCAGCTGCCGAACTCCTAGATAATAAAGTTTTATAGTCTATAAAACCCTATTAGGCTACTTTAGGGGGATACAAAGTGGTGCAATCATAGAAGTGGTGGGTCAGTAGAAACGACCTTAAATATTTCATAATGAAAATCAGATAAACAAACTTTTGTGTCATGGCTATCTTTTTTGTATCAGCTATTTGAAATAAATTATTAAATTTAATGAATGCCAATGTTACCCTTTTGGAAAAAATGAACGTTGAGGGGCTGTTTCTACCTCTTACGAATGGAATTTCAAGAAATACTTTCCTAGCGAATTTCTATGATGCAAGATACTAACTCCAAATTGTATCAAAATATTTTCAGTGATTCCGGATATTTCGTATAATGAGTGAGTTCGTCGATTTTGGGTTGTATAATCGTATATGCTAAAATTATATTGGGGTTAATCAAAACCTATAAATTTCCACCAACAGATAGTACGCCATTGCAGGTGATTATTATTGTATTCATGCACGAATGGTATTCCAGTGAAAACATTGAATAAAATTAGAGTTTTTAATTTAAACCGATGTGATGTATTATTGGACCAAGTTTGACGACATAAAACATTTTTTACCCAAAGATTTTATTTTGACACATTTATCAAAGTTGTAAATAATGTTTGCTCACAACAGTGCAGATTAATAAAAATCAGTAATATATTTCGCTAACCATTTTGTAATGCGTTATTTATTTTATATATGTGTCATTAACATATATATGAATGTAAAATTATTTTAATCTAAATATGTATAAATCAATTTATTATTTAGGCCTATATGTAAAACTTGATGGATAAAATATTGTTTATTGCTAACTAATTTGTCTATTATTCGACCGGTCAAGGTCGGAAACTTGGAATATAGACTGCGTTTAGACTGTAACCGAATAGTCGACGCAAACAATACGCACAAGTCTACAACTAGGATCAATACAGTCTGTCCTGATGAGAGGAACGTGACGCTGAACGGCAGGTTTTATGGGGGGGGGGGTGTGGGTGGGGTAGGCGTCGCGACGCCCCAACCTGAGAGCCAGACAGCGTGGCGTACATACTCGTCTAACCCTACCTCAGGAGTATAGCGTACCTTACAAAGCGAACCAAGCATAAAGTACATTTTCAACATCGCATAAACTACATTAAAGCTAAACGGAGACAACGTTTTTGAAGGAAATTTAATTTTGAAATTCTCTTTTAAAAACCCAACGCTTATTGCATTTATAGACAATTTTTTAATAAAACTACAATAGCCGACAGCCCTCACTTCGTTACAGAGTGGTTCTCTATACTTGCTTACCCTTATTCTGTGGTTCTCTCTAAACCATCACATCACAATAAAAGTTCAGTCTCCTGCAGTTCTCCTAATAGAAAAGTTTTAGAAATAAACGTTTCACAATGGAAACCAAATTAGCCACGCTTTTGTGTCATGATTCAGTCATTTGAAATAAATTATTTAATTATGTCAATGTTACTCTTATATGAAAAGAGCAACATTGTTATTCTATTCGGGGGGTTGTTTATACCCCTTAGGAATAGAATTTCGAGAACTCATATCTTAGTGTGTTAGTAGGATACAAAAGCAAATGTCTCTCCAAATTTAATCAAAATTGTTAAGTGGTTCCTTAGAGTTCGTGATGAGTGAGAACATAGTCTTTTGATTATTTGTATATATTAAGATAAGGTACAGTAAAAGTTTACAATTAGATAGTTTTAATTACAAAAATCGACACAAAGATAATCCATACAACTCACTACTACTGTTTTTTTCATTTTAAAAGTGTCGATTGCATAATGGAACTACTCACTGTATGTGTAAGCCGTAATTATTTTTAAATAGAAACAAACTTTTATAATCAAGTTTCAGATGTACCTATGGGCGGTGTACTAAGCCCTATAACTAGTAATATTTTTATGGATCACTTTAAAAATATTGTTTTTGAAGATTGGAAAAATATGAAACACAATATTTGGTAAAGGTATATTGATTATATCTGTTGTGTTTGGGAAGAACAATTGAACATACATAATGAATTATTAACATATATAAATATAATAAGACCGACAGTAAAATTCACTATTGAAAATGAAGTTAATGGAGAAATTCCTTTTCTGGACGTTTTAATTACTAAGACAAATGAAAACAAAATTAAGACTTCTCTTTTTCATAAAAAATCTTTCAATGGACAGTATTTAAATTATAATTCAAACCATCCTCAACATGTTAAAATTGGTCTTATACAAAGTTTATTTAAAAGGATTGATACGTTAGTCACAAATAAGAAAGACAATACTTGAAGAAAAAAATACTACAGATTTGTTGACTAAAAATGATTATTATAGAGGAATTATTGAAAAAGCAAAAAGAAAAAACAAAAGCTCCACTATAAATAAAAATTGTGAACAACAGAAACCTCAAATAACAGTTACGATTCCATATGTAAAAGGAATATCTGAAAAAATGTGTAAAGTTAATTTAAAATTTAATATCCGAACTGTATTTAATTTGTCCAACAATCTAAGAAGCCATTTAACGAAATTAAAACCGAAAAATAAACAACAAGAAACAAAAAATGTAATTTATAAAATTGATTGTCATTTCAATAAAACTTATATAGGTCAAACTTCAAGACCAATTTCAAAAAGAATAAATGAACACATTTACAATTATAAAAAAGAAAATATAGAAATTCTAAATTAGTTGAACATTAATGAAAAACATGATATAAATTGTAATTCTACAAGTGTAATTTTAAAAGAACCCTTATGGACCAAAAGAAACCAAATTGAAAGTGGCAGTTTTGAAAGATGAATGTATTTCCCAACCTTCTCTAAATTTTAGTAATATATTTTTACGTTTAATTGAAGATGAAATATCATCGGAAATTGAAAACTCTAAACCATATTTTAATTCATAATAATTCTTATCAAACTTAGCCACTTAAATTTTATCTAACCAGTATTTATTGTTTTACATGTAATTTTTTTGTTATTTTTATTCACATATGTTTTCTGTTTATACTGTATTTACAATTGAAGATGCCTTAACTGGCGAAAGCGCTCTTGATGAAAATTAAAATTGTGGAATTTACTAAAAAATGACTTTCTATTTACATATATACATTCACCGCCTCATGACATCTTACAATAATTTGCTCCTTTCCGATAATAGTAATGTAGATCTATTTTTTGACTGTCTTGTTTAAGTCAACGCTCTACATAATTTTGTTTTGTTTATTACTCTTTTACGAATTCTATATTGATAACTGTTCAAAATATATTTATTACTGTTATTATTTATTGTCGTTATGGTTGTCAATTGTTTAAAATATTTATTACTGTTATTATTTATTGTCGTTATGGTTGTCAATTGTTTAAAATATTTATTACTGTTATTATTTATTGTCGTTATGGTTGTCAATTGTTTAAAATATTTATTACTGTTATTATTTATTGTCGTTATGGTTGTCAATGGTTTAAAATATTTATTACTGTTATTATTTATTGTTGTTATTGTTCTTAATTGTTTAAAATATTCATTACTGCTATTGTTGCTGAATGCTAGTCTATACTAATATTAGTTATTATTTTTATTTAATTGCATGTCATTATATTTTTTGCCTCCTCATCAAGCATGTATTGTTCGGTTCCATATAAATTTCAGTTATATTTGAATCTATAGTATTTCAGTTTGGTATTCTTATTTTTTGTTATTTTTTATAATGTGAAGTGATTTAGTGAATAAGTTATAAAACCCACAAACATAAATATATGTATTAATATGAACTGCTTCAGTGTACTTGGTTTTTACTGTATTGAAGCATGTAAATAAATAAATAAATAAATTTTAAAAGTGCCAATATTCATACTTCTTGATAATTGCCTCTCAACCATAAGATTGGTTGTGAAATTTTTACCTTTATGCACTGTCCCATCGGTATTTTAAAAACTATGAGGAATGGATACCTTCAAAATGTTGTCCCCAGTTCACCTTAAATGCCGATTTCATGACAAAAATCCAAAGTACTATTTTTATTATATGCTAATTTCTAACATATTAAATAAACATATCAGAAGGCATGTTTAGAATAAAATTATATCAAAATAGCTACAGAATCTTACTTAGTGTATGGCAAAATAATTTTGCTTATCCTAATTACGGAAGTAGGGTCTTTTTAACAGTTAGGCCAATATACTGTAAATGTTTGGATTCACTTTGGGTGTTTACGCAAACACATTTTAACGGTTTCTAAAAATACTTGTAATAACTGTAATGCTTGCTCACAGATGGTTCAGTGCAGTCTTCCGACCACGGCGTTTGTGTGCTCCAGACCACAGAGAAGAACAATACAGAGCTCGCACTGAATAATAGTGCACTGAATTTGTGTCGAGTAGTTATTTCTCCAGTTTGCCGTTCGATGGCAGGGCCAACACCTTGTCAGTCACTCCCTTATTTCCCCCAAATCCTCAAGGATAAACGTAGTAATTACTACTACACATTTATAAAGATGTAGAATAGTTCTAATCTATTTATAGCTGCCACTTTGTTGTTCGCTTTGGCCATAAGAAAGCGACTTCTGTTTCTTTTTTCTCTGGACCCAAACTAAAGTATTGGCAGGGCCTTCTATTATCTCTTACTGCCTTAACAAGTAGGCCTACGTAAGTGCAATAACTACACGAGAAGATCTACGTAAGTGCTTATAACTACACATGTAGGCATACGTAAGTTCGTATAACTACACAAGAAGGCTTAAGTGGGTATAACTACACTAGTAGGCCTACATAAGCGTGTATAACTACACAAGTAGTCCTACATAAGTGGGTATAACTATACAAGTAGTCGTACATAAGTGGTTATAACTGTACAAGTAGTCGTACATAAGTGGGTATAACTATACAAGTAGTCTTACTTAAGTGAGTCTAACTATTCAAGTAGTCGTACATAATTGAGTTTAACTATACAAGTAGTCGTACATAAGTGGGTATAACTGTACAAGTAGTCCTACATAAGTGGGCATAACTATACAAGTAGTCCTACATAAGTGAGTATAACTATACAAGTAGTCGTATATAAGTGGGTATAACTGTACAAGTAGTCCTACATAAGTGGGTGTAACTATACAAGTAGTCCTACGTAAGTGGGTATAACTACACAAGTTGGCCTAATTGGGTATAACTAAACACTATGCCTACGTAAGTTCGTATAACTACACAGTAAGCCATATAAGTGCGTATAACTACTCAAGTATGCCTACGTAAGTGCGTATAACTACACAAGTAAGCCACATATGTGCGTATAACTATACAAGTATGCCTACGTAAGTGCGTATAACTACACTAATATGCCTACGTAAGTGTGTTTAACTACACACGTAGCCCTACGTATATAAGTGCGTAGCAGAGTAGAATAAGGATTATTTATAGTTATGAAAATATTTAGTTCACCATACTAGATAAGCCCTAATATACAAGAACTTCAAAGTCGAGAGTAGAAGCACAACACAATCACGAGCCAAATGGAAGTCTGAATTAAACCTCTAAACGCTAACCAACTGGCAAGCACATAAATAATCTGGAGAGTGAAGTATTGTAAAGAAATGTAGAGTAGGCTACTAGAAAACAACGTATTTCCACGGATAACGCGTCCTCTAGGACGTCAGGGACGATTTGGACAGGAAGCAGCTGGCTAGTGGACAACCCACGGGGTCACTGACAAACGGTTTATGGCCACATTAATGAGCGGGCACGTCATTTATGGGGTTTGTGATATGTCACTGTATATTATCATTACGGGTGACATTTTTCTTTAGTAGTGAACTGACAAGAGGAATAAGGTGGTTTGCGTTATAGGCATTTGAGATACTTTGTTCGGATTCGTACATCATTTTTTAAGTTTCTACAGCTGAGAATAGATTACATTGTGATTACTGCAAGGCATCTTATTTATATATAAATTAATGTTTTAATTTTGTCAATCCAACCATTACTGGAGGCCGGAGGGAGTATAAGTTTATGCGACAACATTTCATAGTTTATTTTAAAACTATAGTACTGAATAAACTTGTACGCGTGTTAAGTTTTTGTCTCATTAATTTGATCAATGATGAGCATAACATTTTCCAAAATACGTTAATGTATGGTAATTAAGTAATTGGACGGAAAGGTTTAATGTCTATTGCCATGTAGCCCATATATAGAATTATAATTCCTCGAGCCCCTAGTACGTAAGGTGAGCGGGTGGGTCCTAAGACATGTTTATCCAAGTTGTGTAGGTGGAGTAAATGTGCCTCAAGAAGTCGTGTTTATTAGGAAGGGTTCGTTTTACGAAACATTTTTAAAATACAGAAAAATACACACAGAAATTCTGACGTCAGAAATCAATATTCAACGATTTTTTTTGAGTAAACATCTTTTGCTCAAAAAATCGTGCATTTTTAACAGTAGTGTCTGATTATCCTAATTGTGATTATATTATCCTAATTTGACAATTACCTTTTCTACCCTCCATGAGATCCTTCTCCATTCAGTAATATCAAAGAATTTTAATTTTTAGATATGAGACGCCTTGGGCGTATTTTAAGACTAGTGCGAATGATAAGATTAGTGTGGATGAGTGTAGTCTGGTTACCAACTGAGTTCGTCTGTTCCTCAGAAAGGGCTATTTATTATTAGCCCAACAGCAAGAGCAACTAAGGGACTTACATCTTCACGTGGAATCCAAACCACGCAGTATTGGTCTGATTTTCAGCTAATTGACAAGCCTGATGGTCAGTTCTTTTCCCTACACAACATCCGGACCCTGACTACCAACCAACATGGATACCTACAGTTATCTAATAGTGTCCATGCCGATAGTAACCATTAAGTTGATGCCATATTGGTATTAAGAGGGCAAAACATAAAACCTATTGCCTAAAATCTCCACAACACATTGTCTCCAAGCAGCTGGTTTACAGCACTGCGCCACTATTTCCGTCGATTCTCTGTAAGAGTACGTGTGGACAATGCATTTTGACATGACAAACAGTTTGGAAATTGGCAAACTCACTGTATGTCTTACATTTTATTGAAATGTCAGTTTTGATTTGAAAATATTCTTAAGGAATTATCAATTTCCACTAAATGAGAGCGAAATTTATTAAAGAAAAACACGTTCAATAAACACATCTTTAATAAACACCTCCAAATTCATGCGAACAATTTTGCACAAAGTTTTAATTGATTTATTAATAATTGTATATTCTACGATTGCTTTTTTTATATACTGTTCCGAATATTCTCATAAAAAATTACTGCAACAGGGTTTTCAAAATTTACGCAAAAATATTATGGGTCCAAAATTCGTCGGTTTCTTTTGTTCGAGATTGGACCCTTTTCAAATCTTACTTAGATAGACTAGCAACGTTTGATTATTTTAGGACAACAAACCTAACTAATTTTTTTCTGATAAACACTCGAATCCAAACAATCCAATAACATACTTTCTACTAAACCAATCTACACATATATTATCTGTCTGAATAAATACTATCAGTAATTGAATTTATCTATACAGCAACAAATTAGATTTATTGACTGATTAAAAATAAATATACTGGTGAATGTAACAAGTATGATATTATGTCACTCGGGTAGTCTAAATTGCCGTTTTAAGGGGAGAAATTATTGGATAACAATAATTGGTTGGCCGCCACCTAATGATGATTGTGCGTGTGGACAGGCGATAGGTACTGTAGGCTCTGATGACTCACCGCGCTGGACTACTATTGATCGGAGACAAAAAGTGCACTGAAACCCTTAAAAAGCTGATTAAGATCAAGTTGCATCAAAAGCACCTCAACTGACCATCGTAGATCGTATGGTGTATGAGGAACCAGCATTTTTTTCGGGTAGAAGTTTCGTTTACCAATCTTAATACTCGTATACATAAAAAAAAAAAAAAAAAAAAATGATGTACTCACTCATCACAAAATCTCCGCAACTACTGAACAGACTTTGATGAAATTTGAAGGGAAGTTAGCTTTTGTATCACAGAGGCACACAAAAATTCCATTCCTAATGAGTAAAAACAACCATTCAACGTTTCATTTTTTCCATTAGGGTACCATTGAACAAATAATATAAACATGACACAAAAACTTGGCTAATTTGGATAAATATGAGGGAGGTAAAGGTAGTTGGACATTTGCCATCATTACGTGAAAATTATCAATTACGACGTTTCGATTTGGTAAAACCCAAACCTTTTTCAAGTGCTAAAAACTAAATTACATCTACACACACATGTTATAAAACTACATTAGTTTAAGAACGTAGTTTTATAACATGTGTGTGTAGATGTAATTTAGTTTTTAGCACTTGAAAAAGGTTTGGGTTTTACCAAATCGAAACGTCGTGATTGGTAATTTTCACGTAATGATGGCAAATGTCCAACTACCTTTGCCTCCTTCATCTGATACTCCATCATTAACAAATTTCAAAAACAAAGTTGGATAAATAATTAAGGTAATTTCTCCTAGCTCTGACATGATTGCTCTACTTTGGATCACCTAAAGTAAAGTAGCCTTATAGAATTTTTTAGACTCAAACTTTGTTATCTAAGAGGAAGGTAGCAGACTGAGCTTTTCTATTGATTTGATGTTTTGTAGGGAACCACGGAGGGAAGGGTAAGCAAGCCTAAAGAACCACCCCGTAGTAAAGAGCAAGGTCTGTTAGCTAGTAATTCTTATTGAGATTCAATTTGAACAACATTTAATCAGTTGTAAGTAGTTTTTTATTAAAATTTTTAAAATATTCCCTTTTTATTCGCTACCATCTACCAGTTACACTCATTAACATACTGTCAAAATGTAACAAATAAGATGGATTCAAAGGATGCTAATATGTTTGATAATTACCAATATTCTCCCTAAACTGTTAATTTCCACCACAGAGTAAGTGGTACCTTCCTACCCCCCCCCCCCATTACAAATCACCAACAAGTAATGAAATAATAATACTAGTATTTGTTGAATTCGAACGAGCAACATTTGTACACAGTATTTAAATTACATATACTGTTGGCATGAAAACTCCTAGATGACAGTAACTAGTAAACGCCAGGCAGTTCTCAGACGCGATTGCACCATTGGTTCCCCTGGTGCAGCCCTGGGCTATACAGATGGAATGATCAGTTTATCATAAACGACACATCTATTTAGAGTTTTGACTATATAATTTTTGTGTGGTGTTGAAAACAAATACATAGAGTGTCGTACATTGGTAGATCTACTTTTTGGCCATGAAATATTAAAACAAATTACAAACAAACGTTTAAAATGATTGCCAAGTAGCGTCTTAAAAATCAATGACAGTACTAAAAAATTGTTTACAATCAAAGCAAATTTCACATATTTTTGCATGGACAAACATAAGCTGACGATATAAAATAAGTATGTCTCCCAACAAACAAGAGAGTATTAGTTCGTTTTAGAGATGAAAAATAACGTAAATTACAAATGAAATCGATTAATTAAGATGTAAGCTTGTTATCTCTATAAGCCACATGAGACCAGTCATTCCTTAATTGGTTCTGTCACGAATATACATGCTATCTCCAACTCTTCTACTAAAAAAAAAAAAAAAAAAAAAACCGTGAAGTTTCGACAGGTATAATAAAACTCCTTTCATCTTCAGGTGTCATTTACTACCTTAGAACGAATCTCCTTCAGATAGGTAGGTACTACCTTAGGTAGTAATAAGCACTTGAGGACGATGGAGTGTTATACCTGTCGAAACGTTGTATTTGTTTTTAAATTTAGGAAATTAAAAATCGTGAACAATTCTGCGTCAAACAGCAATAAATACATGGTCGTATAAAATAGTTTACAGTCTGAAAAATAAACGAAAACTCCCCCCCCCCCAAAAAAAGGGAAAACCCTCCATTATGATATACATAAACCGTAAAAATCGAACATATGCCATTACTGCCGTCTTCAGTATAAGTAAACAACAACCTAATACTCAAAATTATCTTAATACTTTGACGAATACAAAAGATCCTGCGATAAAAAAAACTACTAATTACAACTTGAACTTTTTAATTTACAAAGCAAACGAAACAATAATTTACTTTAGAAACAACGAATAAACTTACCCAAATTAAATCCTACCGGCAGAAGAGTGGAAAATCAGCAATTAAATAAAAAAAAGTTAACACACAAACACGAAAACTGTAAACATACTTGTAGAAAAAGTCACAATCACATAAACACATAAAACAGTGCACCTTTAAATAAAATATAGGTTAGTACCACTAACAGCGGAGTTAAAGGGCTTCAAGCAACTGTGAGCTGGTCCGCAACGTAAGAGGGATCCTCTCCCCCCGCGCAATATCTCGTCTCTCTCTCGCGCCAAAGAGAAGCCGGTATCTCTGTCTCTGTCACACCCGCGGGACTCGTGAACACACAATGGCTGCGCCGAGTGCGCATGCGCCTTCGGCGGTTCGCACCCCTTGTACACTCTGGGTCCGTGAAACAGGGTCCCAGCATCCCTCTCGTGGCTCGATGGTTGCCGTTCTACAAAATTGGCGCGAATCACACAAAGTTCCAACCCAAAATTTGGGTTGTTGTAGTATAAAGAACTGATTAAAGACAAGTTTTTGACACAATATATAAGAGAGAATTTAGATATATATTTTTCCGTCATCTTTTCATTTAGTTGATAAAAATAAAAGAAAGGATTTATTTTATTACAAAATAATAGTTTTCTTTTCTTTTTTTAGTAATAAGTTATTTTTTCCTGTCTTCTAAAAGTAAAAAAAAATTTGCAAAGCTTGTACAACTTTTTACTCCTCGTCTTGATGTCAATTTTAAAATATCAGTTAAATTAAACACTGTATTAAATAACAATTTTAATAAAAATATGATCAAATAAATACAGGCCTACAAATATTACAAAAATCTTTGAGCGTTTGAAATATTTACGCGCATCTGATTCTCAACCTTTGGGAATTTTATTTTGAAAGAATCATTCTGCATTTGTGTGTATGTGTATATATCTCAAAATTCAACTATTTACTACTAAATACAATATAATTTTCTATATTAAATGCTGATGAAATGAAATTCATTCAATAGTCTAAATTAAAAAAAATTACAAAGCATTCCTTGTTCATTCTTTATTTCTATCTATGTCAATTAGTTTTCAATATTCATAACATCAAAATTGCTTGGTAATGGGTTATTTTTATTTAAATCATAAACCATTAACATTTATTATTGTTTGTTATTAATGTTATGTATTGATATCTTCCAAAATAACATTTTATTTATAGACCCACAGTTGAACTACGTTATTATTAGACTCGATGTTTTTTCTTGTTTCAATTTATTACGTTTGTTGTTTTTGTCGAAATTTAATATTCACTGTGGTTATTTTTTACTTTCATTGTTTTTCATTTGATAGTATAGTATATGAATTGGTTATAATATGTTTAATCACTTCTGTTTATATTTTATTGGTTGTCAGTTTTACCTGTGTTTGTATATTTAAGGTGGACAAAAATATGGAAACGCATTCTCAAGTTCTCTATGACTACTTGTAAAATGGTTACTTTTTCCATAGTAAGTTTGATAGTTTAATTTTTTTTGAATAATTGCATTCCATAAAGTGTAATTTTCGATCAGAATAATATACTTAAAACTGTTAAGTCGCTGAGAAATAATATTGTTAGAATGTTTTACTTTGAAACTAAAATGACCGCTACTCTGGAAAGGATAACGCTTTCGAAGTCCGGTTTGCGGAAATCAATTTCTCTTGAATATACCTTTCATTCGATACCAAATACTCATATTTTCGATCAACTCCTCGCGGGCCGTCTCCGTACGAAATGTTACTAATGACGTCAAAAAGTATGTTCAAAAAGATGATGTACAAGATTTCACTTTTACAAGTGAAGTCATACGAGAGTTGTGAAAGCATTTCCGTATATTTTCCACCTTGTATGTTCTTATAGTTAATGGATATACCACATCTAGACAGAAAATTACTTCTTATTTCTATATGGAAGAATGGAAATGTCTGTTGTTATACAAATAAAACTAATAATAATAAAACGTGTTAGAGTGAGGAAGGTATTTATAAAAAAAGAACCTTAGAACTCCGGTATTATGATATTACTAATTGTGCCTTTTAAGGACAAATGAACATTGGTAAACTTCAATTTACTCGTTCACCTACAGTACACTCATTCGACTATATCTTTTTGATCTGTGTCTTAGTGATTAATAAGTATACATCGAAAACATATTTTAGTCCATGACTAGAGTAAATCTATTAATAAACAAGAATATATACTATAAACTTGTAAAGTATTTTTAAAATATACTAGCCACTTTGCTATTTGTTGTGGCTAGCTATGTTTAAATTATTATATACTTTTAAATAACATTAAAGAGTAATTACTCTTTATGGTATGGTATGTGGGTCCTTACCATGTATTTTTTACAGTGTAATTAATTTAATTGTTGTCAACACATTATAACAATAAATCAGACTTAGAAGCTAGAAAGCAATTCTACTCAACTCATTGATTTATTCATCTACCATATATTTACAGAAAAAGAAAAAAATCTGCTGGCTTGTTTCTATATTATTTATAATATTTGATCGAAAAATATCTATAAAGATTATAAGCATATCTAACACGTATACAGTAGAACTTCAAAGGGTTTAAATAGTTCTGTATTCAGTTAATATTGCAAAATAGTTCAATCTTTCCACACTAGCGCTACTGTACAGCCTTACACTGAACTCTAGCGGCAAATAATAGTATCAAACTCAGAAGAATTTTAGTTTCGTCCAAAGAGATCGCCAGTGATTCCGTAATAAAAGTTGTTGGCTTTGCCCATCGAAATTATAAGCTACTAGCTGAACCCGGCGGACGTTGTCTCGCCTTTCATTTTTCATTGACATACCAAAATAAAGCAATAAAAAGAATTATAGAACAAACCATTATTTATTAAATGAGTGCAAGAGGGTAAAAAATATTTTTGGTCTTCTTATTTGGCGTATAAATGTAAAGGTTTTTTGGTGAGCCTACTCTCGAGCAAGCGACGAAGAGCTGTCCGTGTGAAAAACATGGATAAATCAAAACATATACAGTACTGTTGTTGTGAGAACTTCAATCAGCTTATGGCATGTGAAACTACATTAAACCACACAGTCATATGTTTTTTGTAAACAATTCAAATTCTCCATTTGAATAACATGGGATCTTTAGGAGCCCGTGGGGCGGGACCCTGTGGACGGATCTGCATCAAACTTCACAGAAACCATCTCGGGAGTATACAGGACAACATCCTAAAGTTTCATGGCGATCGGTTGGATGGTTTGGCAGCGCATAGACTTCAAAGATATATACAAACATCCTCTTTTATGTAGCATCATAAAATAGATGAGCTATTTTTTATGACAAAATAATTGATGAAAATTCATTTTCATGAAGGTTCATACTTAAGAGTTTTAAGTTGTGTTGTAAAAATTCCTGGCAAGAAAATAAATGTAGCCTATCTCACTTTGTGAAAATGATTGTATGTAGAGTTTCAAAATACTGTGTTTTAATATAAGAATGCTCAAATGAATGAATAACGATTAATATTTAATTTTGGCGTCTAATATTTTACAGGACTAAAATATATTATGCCAGCTGTGCATGACACTTATATTGCCAGTTTTAAAGTAAGAAGATTTCTAATAATCTGAATGTATATGAATACTTGGACTCTGGTAATAATTTAGTATCAGTCATTGGCCAATTAAATAAAATTAAGCATGATTGTTCAGTCTGAGGAGCGGGCATGAGGAAGCAAGGTCGTTGAGTTACTAGACAAAGATACAGATACTTTGTTTTGGCGATTCCCGAAACTT
Organism: Stictocephala bisonia; assembly: GCA_035578905.1. Classification (NCBI taxonomy): domain Eukaryota; kingdom Metazoa; phylum Arthropoda; class Insecta; order Hemiptera; family Membracidae; genus Stictocephala; species Stictocephala bisonia. Next base: position 1,057,782 of record JAQJVL010000017.1, on the reverse strand, counting down.
TATATATATATATATATATATATATATATATATATATATATATATATATATATATATATATATATATACCTTTTTCTCGGAATCCAATAAAGCTAGGAAGGTGTATATAATATTCTTTAAGTTATTAAGTACATTTTAATGCAGTTTAATTTTTTCTTTATTGCCGGTTTTATAAATACGGTACTGTATTTATATGTTCATAATGACATGGTAAAAAATTATATAAAATATAAAAATTAATAAAAATATGTAAATATAAAAATGTTACAAAGATATCATGTTAAAGTAATGTGTTTGAGCTGTATAACATGCAATACAAATGTTAACAACCTGACACTAACTGATTCAATAAGACAGGAACATAAAGTTGGAATAATTAACATGCAATAGATTGGGCTGGCTGGAGCCACGCCATTTTAGTAAACATGCAGTTTTTAAGTCCCGAACGCCGTGCTTTTGCTGTAGACACGATCTTTAAGAACATGATTCTTATATAAGAACTCAACGGTTGTTTAGAAATCACTTCAACGTTGGTCGACATGTGCTGTTCCAGATCTAAAAACAATTAAAAACTGGGTTAGATTATTTAGAAACGGCCTGTTCCCCCAAAATTTGGGGGAAGTGCAAAAATTCTTCGCAGACCAATCAACGTGGAAAGAGCTAGGGTTGCAGTTACTGTACTAGCAGTGCGTGGCGGTCGGCGATGAGGCAAGAGTTGGCACTCGGACTTTGAACTTTCAAACATATCCATGTTGAGGGTTTTGCGCCAGAACCTTCATTTTCATCCTTATTAAGTTGAAGTTGTACATGAACTTGAAGAGCCAGAATATAGCAGAAGAGTTGCTTTCTGTGATGAATTATTGACATTAAAAAATGAGTTGCCTAATTTTTCTAACCTGTTGATTTTGTCTGATGAAGCACATTTTCACTTTTCTGACTACGTTAACAACCATATCATGCGTTACTGGTGTGATAATAACCCCAAAGAGCTTCAACCAAAGCATTTACATAGTCCCAAACTAAATTGTAACACGCAATAAAGAAATTTGTTCTTATTGTAGATATGGTAAGAGTCCATCACACTCGCCTGTAATTAACTGTCAAATAAATTAGACTAGTTTTAATCATGAATTTGCGTAGTTACAAAAACGTTAGTTAAAAAAAAGGAAAAGGTAGATGGTAAAAATATTACAATTTTGTATTAGACACCCCAGTTGCGAATTATTTATGACAGGCAGCCCAGAAAGGTTGACAAGGGCTGCCCTGGCGGTGTGTGTGCGTGCGTTGGTGGAGGGTCGCTTAATCTCTCAGGGGCCATAACAGCCAGTGTATAGACCGTGCTGGTACTCATAGAAATTACAGTTGTTCAGAAAAATCTATGGGTTGCTTTTAACAAAAAAATAACGTAGCTTGTATCCCACCTTACCAGTTAATTGAGTGAAGGGTTTCAATTCATTAAAAAAGTGCTTACAGAGAATCGAACCTACTCATTCATGCAATGATTAGCAGTCATCACTTTTGGAGGATAAACGCTCTATAGAAATTAAATTAAAAACAATTCATACATTATAGAAATAGTACCTAATTTTATTTTTTATCAGTATTTTCAAACAAATAATACCCTAGTTTAAAGTCATACTTTCCCTTATTCTATTTTAAATGGCTGTTTATTAAAAAAAATAAACTGAATAAAGGACACAGTTACAAAAATAAACATAAAAAAGCTGACGTGGAAAATATAGAAATATACATTCAGGCTATTACTCATGAAAATTATTTTTAAACAACTAAATTTTAACTTTGCCTTTAGATAAAGGTATCGGGACACAGCTGTCACATGGCTCGAGGGGATCTCCCACAAGTTGAACAGTTGGTGGTCGTAAAATTTCAAAGGTTAATAAAATAAAATCACTAACTGAATAATATGAAATGATATAAGAAAAAACCTATTTGCTTTAACTTCATACACATGAATATAATCTCCTCTTTATGATTTAATTTTAATCATTCAAATATTAATTACAAATATTGTCTTTAATGATGTAAGTGAAATAAACAAATAACAAACGAAAGAATACGGAATTTTAAAAATTGTGTAAACTCAACCACTTCTCATTCAGCTGGTAAATAAATATAGTATTTAAGAGTTATTTTTTAATTAACAACCATTCTATATTTTTTACTCTATACTGTGAAAGTATATTAACGACTCACATAACTAATGACACTCAATGGTCAAACGAACTTCTCCCCACGAAAAACTACACTTGGTGGTTCAAAGTACTGACATACCTACACGATTTCAGGTTTCTCCACCCTGTAATTCCACACATGTACATTATAAACGGATGTTAATAATTGCTTAAGATATCTGGACACCAACATTAAGAACTAATTTTGATCCAAAACTCTTACATATAAAATGTATCTCTACACATTATACTAAGGAAGGGTCTATTCAACATATACCACATTCACAATGTTCAGACCACCAGTGTTCTCTCGAGATGAATCCGAACCACTCAAATAATACTCATCTTCTAAAAAATATAAATTTGACTAACAGTACTGACTTTGTTTGTAAGTTTATAGCAAATAACTTTAAGCCGCTAACAAAACATTAACACCTCAGGCAATTATATTACTTTTAAAACTTGTTATTCGTCAACATTTTTGATATTTTACAGAATAAGTAAAAAATGGTAAATATAAAATATAGGGATCCCACCCAATTTGCACGATTTTTTTCGTTTACCCAACGTACTCGAATCCATACGAATTTCCCTCTGAAATAAGAATTTTTGACAACAATTTCAAAAAAGTACGATACGATTTATATTACAACAAGCCATTTGGTAGTTTTTTTTTTTTTTTTCTAAATACAAATATAAAACCCAATTCTTCATAAGGCAAACAATAAGAGAGATATTCAACATAAATGTGGGTTAAGGTAGGTCGAGATTGGTTAGGGTAGGTTAATTTCGTTATAGGTTACCTAGAATTAACAGATAAAATGTACTCACCAAAATACTACGTACCTAACCTAACCTAACATTACTTAAACAGCCAAGGTGAAACTAACTTAACCCAACTGTTTTGTTAGTCATCTCAGTTTTAATTGTTGTAATATATAGAAATGGATGACACGATCCAGTTTGGGTAGATAAAGTACAAAACATTAATGGATTATATGTTGTTAAAGTATCAACAAACATTTTAATTTTTTTTCAATATTGCGTGAAAAATACCATATTTCGTCAATTTTTTAAAACCATGCTGAGATAATAAGGGATATTACTATCCATCTATGACTGCGGCCAGTCATAACACAAGCGGCCACGTAAAAGCTGGCTTTACACCACCGCAACACGTGACCTTAAGGCCTTCTTAAGCAACAAAGAAAGGCCAAGCAGCGATTTCTCACACACTTACCGTCTAAGTAGAATGTGAAACCTACACTTAGGCACACTTACTAGTAAATAGAAGACGTCCAAGATGACAAGACTACTTCTGCAGACACCAGAGATGGAATTTCAGTGATGGACCCCAGTGGAATATGCCAGTAGGAAAATAATATTCCAACTGGTAGTGTTTAAAAATTGCATTAAAAAGTTTATGAATGGTAAATTTTTATTTTTTTTTTAATTCACTAGAAGAAGGATCGTTTAGTGAAAAGATTGAAAGAAGATTCCAGCAAAAATTCAATGTATTTATACCTTCTCTAATATTTACACCGTGTTTTATAGGTATATTTATCATGTAATGTAAATCTATTTACGGCTGCTCGTTTGTGTTTTTCACAAGTGATGACGAAGTGTCCCGCAACCATTCGAAAAAAAACTTTTTCACTACACTACTATGAGTTTAGCTGTTTCGTTATGTGTTTACAACCTGCGAAACATCATATTTTCAACAGCTGTCTATTGTTTACTACCGAAAGTAACATTGTTTACAACCGAAAATTTTCCACAGTCAACAACACCTGTTTTTATTCCGTAGTGTACTGAAAAGTATCGTTCAAAACTCGAGTGAAAGTGTTTTGTATGTTCTCGACCATTTGAAGTGCTCGACAAGTCTCGCACTTCAAACATATGGTCTCGAACATGCAAAACCCCACTTTCCACTCTTGTTATGAAATATACTATACTACACATTGTTCATCCGCTCAGTACTAACAAATAATACAACACAACTTGTGTCCTACCTCGATTGGTTTTCTGTCTGTTTGTGATGTTTACACAAAAATTTAAATGTATAAAAACGGTTTAATATAAAATACTGAAACTCGGTAAGAATATTTATCTACATAGGATACACTTCAATGAAAATTTATGTATTCCTCGAAACATTTGTTTCAAAATGGTGACATTTAAAAAGCGTTTATAATTATCTAAAATATTAATGAAACAAACGTAACTGTCGCCATTTTAGAGGTATTTTTTATGAGGAAATGCATTTAGATGTTAAGTGTAAGAGAGGACCCACGGTCCTAACTTTGCCACAGTAAATAAAACATTTTTCATATTAGCTTCCTACTTGAAGAATTTTAAGACTTTTTGTCTGAAGAGTCTTTCGTTATTTTTGATTAGTTGCTCATTAAAGACCCACAAGAAAATTAATCTTATATTTATATAAATTTATAAGTAAAAATATAAGAAAGAAGCACCAATAAAAATTATAACGTTTTGAAATGTTTCATTATCTCTCATTACTCTCTGTACGCCTTTTACTACACCATCTTTGTTTATACTATTGTATTATCTTTTGGTAGGTCCAGTGGCAGGCAAGAGCGGATTTCAGAAGGTCATACGATAAGGGACTGATTTAACAGAGAAATACAAACACAGTTAGTTAAATGTTGTCATTTAATTGGTCGGTGGCGTAGTTGGTTAAAGGCCAGCTTCATGATCATGGTATTATAAAAGTTCTCAGCACGATCCCAAAGTCGTAATAAATTTAAAAGGGACCAGCTAATACCCACGGGCCGTTCATTTGTCTTTGGGCTATTGATTAATGACACTTTATGAGGAATAGTCGGCCATACTTTGTTACAAAGATTGCATTCGCTCACACAACACAGTCATTCGATGTCCATATTCGCCCACATCTTGATGATTAGCGTCAAAAGAATACATAAATAAATAAAATTATTAACGATAGACGATCTCAATGTTAAAAGTACTCCAATAGTAATAAACAGAAATAAATTAGAATACAGTAAAACTCCGATTATCCGAACTCCAACTATCCGAATCACCGACTATTATTATTATTTGCTTTTAGAATGTCTTAAAAGAAAAGTTAAATTTTTAGTTTTTAATTTTGTTCTGAAAACCCCAAAGGCAAAAAACAACGCACTTTTTAATCTTTAAATTTAAATTTTTTTATCTTAAATATATAAAATCAAACACACATTTACCACAGTAAATCTGTACACTGTTACACCATCTTAAAACAGCAAACCTAAATTCTTCCAGGTAACGTAATTTGTAATTAATATAGTAATTAAATACTTTTACTCGTTTAAAATCTTGTTTTGCTCATCCAATTTCAACACTTATATAGCAATAAAAGAAAATATACTTTTGTTGACAAAAATCCGACCATCCGTGTTTTTGACTATCCGATCAGTGTCTGGTCCCAATTGATTCGGTTAGTCGGAGTTCTACTGAAAAAGAGAACATTATAAATATGTGTGAAATAAATCGTAACGTACGTGGTATGAAGATCGACCGAAGCAAGGCAGTAAGGGGAAGGCTGACCAAGTTAATGTAAGTGGCGTCTACACCTGGTAATCTGCAGAGTGGATGTCGTGCAGCTGCGAGGGTGTGTCCATCCACTGGTGGATGTCGTACAGCAGTTAGGGTGTGTCCGTCCACCAGGCAACACTATGAGCTCCAACCCTCACGAGGTAAGAACTTTTTTGCTTTCTCAATCAATTATCAATATTTTACGTTTAAGTGAATTACTTTGATAAACTTAAAAGGTAAAAAATGTGATAATCTTAATTACTTTAATATCAAATATAATTCCTTGCTCTTAAGGGCAGTAAATTGATAAACATTATTTTACCGTAACTTAAAGCAGATTGTTATTTTTTTTTCAAAGCGACAAATTACGTTTGGTAACAAAATGACAGAACTATGCTGCGTGTAAGAAGTAATTTTGGTTAATAAAACTTTTATGTAGCTTGAGTGGGCGGACGGAGATCTGTCAGTAGTCGTAGGGTGAATGGTAGACGCTTTGAAGTCGTATACATATGTAGAGTAGGTGGTTTGGAAATATTTCTAAACTTAGCTAACCTGTAAAACTAATAACTATTATTCTAAGAATGATAATTTTATTTGAAAACTGAACCAACCATCACGATATGCCTCATTAGACTTTAGGTATTTTTTCCTCTGTTAAGAACTGACATTGTTAGTAAAATAAATAAATTCACTAAACCTTAGTTAACTAAGTATAGTTTTACAAAACATTGCACTAAAACATTCTAGACATATAAACCATCTTTTGGCTCGAGAACAGTCTTAGTATTGATTATTATTGAATGATAGTTAACGGAATATCAATAAAAAATACTGTTGGAAAGGTGTGTTGCGAGGGGGCTGGTTTCAAAACGTAGTACTGTACTACAAGTGTACATTGAAGAGCAAAGGAGACATTCTTGTTTTCTTGTTATGGAGTAGGTTATAATTTTGACTAATATTTGTTAACCTTGAAATAGAGACAAAGAAACCGGCATTTTATTTTTAGTATAACTGTTTTCTAAAATGTTATAATCAAGAGCATCTTATTTCGAGTGCCCCAGGAAGAACGCCGGACTTAAATTGTGAATCCAACATTTATCTCTATAGTAAATTAACATATTCATCTTACATTAAATTTCTTGGACTTACTTATGAAATACTATGTGTAGCCTGGTGGCAAGTGCTGACACTTTTCACAAAGATTTCTATTACTACTACATTCTGGTATGGTTAAATGTCACTGACAGAATCGTGAGTTTCCATTTTCAAGTCTAGAATGATCTGTAACTACTTTTTTTTGGGGAATAATTGATGTAAATATTATTAGGGTATGTATTCTGTGATTGGAGATGTCCCTCTGACGTCACAACTCAGCTTAAGTAGACCATATGAGAGTGAGGCAACCTGTTATATAGGAACATTGTGTCATGTTTATGTTTGTTGTATCAACTATTTGAAATAAATTATTAAATTAAATTAATACCAACGTTACTCTTATGGAAAAAGAAAACGTCGAGGGGCTGTTTCTACCACTTAGGAATAGAGTTTCAAGTAATTCCTTGCTTAGCGGGTTTCTATGGTACAAAATCTAATTTGACTCCGAATTTCCTCAAAATCTGTTCAGTGTTTCCATAGACTTCGTGATGACTGAGTACATCGTATTTTAATTATATAAACAAAGATTGTCAATTTAGTGTTGAAATAAATTTGCATAAATCTGGCATCCTCACTGAGGCACTATATAGTTACTGGGGATGATTTAAACTAGGTGTACAGCTGAAAGGCAATAACTTGCAAATTTTATCCATATAACTTGTATTATCAAAACTTGTATCCATATAATCCCAGCTTCATGTGCTAAAGATTGTCAGTTCGATCCCAATCAGAGTCAATACATTTTGAGAAGGATCAGCTGATGATCACCGGCTGTTCATTTGTCATTGGGCTATTAATTAATGACACTTTCTAAGGAATAGTTGGCCTTAGTTTGTAACAATGACTACATTCGCTCATATACACTCATCACACTCATTCGAAATCCATATTCGCCCATATCTTGACGATCGGCGACTTATGAATAAATAAAATCAAATAAAAATAATAAATAACTTGTATTATCAAAATATGTATTGACTAAAATCTGCCTACACTAAAAATCTGATGATTTCATTTAACCTTTGAAATGTAGTGTTATAATTGATCCTTGGTAATTCCTTACGTGCTATAGTGTACGTGCAACTGTTCCTCACAGTCTCTGGAGGACGCCATCCTGATGATGCCCGTGCTGCAAGAAGATACTCTGGAGAAGACGTACTACATGAACTTCCGGCTGTGGCATATTCTGTTCATGGGATTCGCAAGTGTGATGGCAGTCGGTAAGTAACCTACCTATATAGGGGGCGTACAACTAACTGTTCCTCACAGTCTCTGGAAGACGTCATCCTGATGATGCCCGTGCTGCAAGAAGATACTCTGGAGAAGACGTTCTACATGAACTTCCGGCTGTGGCATATTCTGTTCATGGGATTCGCAAGTGTGATGGTAGTCGGTAAGTACCTATATAGGAGGCGTATAACTAACTGTTCCTCACAGTCTCTGGAAGACGTCATCCTGATGATGCCCGTGCTGCAAGAAGATACTCTGGAGAAGACGTTCTACATGAACTTCCGGCTGTGGCATATTCTGTTCATGGATTCGAAGGGTAATAGCAGTCGTTAAGTACCTATATAGGAGGCGTACAACTAACTGTTCCTCACAGTCTCTGGAAGACGTCATCCTGATAATGCCCGTGCTGCAAGAAGATACTCTGGAGAAGACGTTCTACATGAACTTCCGGCTGTGGCATATTCTGTTCATGGATTCGAAGGGTAATAGCAGTCGTTAAGTACCTATATAGGAGGCGTACAACTAACTGTTCCTCACAGTCTCTGGAAGACGTCATCCTGATGATGCTCGTGCTGTAAGAAGATACTCTGGAGAAGACGTACTACATGAACTTCCGGCTGTGGCATATTCTGTTCATGGATTCGAAGGGTGATAGCAGTCGGTAAGTACCTATATAGGAGACGTATAACTAACTGTTCCTCACAGTCTCTGGAAAACGTCATCCTGATGATCCCCGTGCTGCAAGAAGATACTCTAGAGAAGACGTTCTACATGAACTTCCGGCTGTGGCATATTCTGTTCATGGGATTCGCAAGTGTAATGGCAGTCGGTAAGTACCTGTATAGGGGGCGTACAACTAACGTTCCTCACAGTCTCTGGAAGACGTCTTCCTGATGATGCCCGTGCTGCAAGAAGATACTCTGGAGAAGACGTACTACATGAACTTCCGGATGTGGCATATTCTGTTCATGGGATTCGCAAGTGTGATGGCAGTCGGTAAGTCTGTATCTGTGAAGTATGTGCAACTGTTCCTTACAGTCTTTGACAAACGATATCCTGATGACTCTCGGAGTTTAGGAATGTTGCTAAAATGTTTAATGAATGATATACTATTATGAAAAATAAAGCAAAAGGAGAGTTTATTTTTAGCAAATACTATCACTGACTTACATTTCAACAGACAGAATAAGTATGATGACTGAATTAAGACATTTTAGTGATTGAGTTTCTTTTCTTCATTCTACTGAATCTTCGTTTTATTATAATTAATCCTACCATTAAATTGAAATACTATCTTACACATACGAAATTAGTCTGTTGAGTTTAAGTCTTATAGTCACATCACTGATCTTAAGGCTCTTAACGCACTACTAATCACAGCAAATTGATTTTCTTAAAAAAAAAAACATGTTTTTATAAAGCGAGTTTGTATTATGAGTAAGAAAATACACATAATTCTTACTTTGTGGATGAGTGTATTTTCATTATGAGTAAGAGTACATGAGTGATTTTATAAAATAAGTAAGTGTCGATGTGCTAATTTTGATTGTGGTCAAACGAATTAAGTATAAATACGTGAGGATGAGTTGTTTAGTTTTATGGGTAAGTGTTGACGATCTAATTTGGTCTGTGTGAGTGGGAAAATTTGTATTTTGAGTATGTATTGATGAGCAATTTCGTATATTATGGGTAAGTGTGAAAGAGAATCGTGTAGAATAATGTAGATGAGTATTTTTTTGTGTGAAAATTTGAAAGAGCGAATTAGTATTATGAGTAAGCGAATTTGGATTGTGAGTAGGCATAAAAGTGGAGTTTCGGTTATCAAATTGTTATCAAGTGAGTGTGAATGGTTTAATTTATATGTTGAGTAGTATAAACGATTTTAGTTAGTTTTATATGGATTTTAAGTTGGTATAAATGGGACAGTATGACTTGCGATGAAGCTTGTGAGATTATGAGTTACGAGTAAGTCTGAGTGTGAGACTTGCAGGTTTTAACTTTACCCCAATAATAAGTGGGAGTGTTTGCGAGAATATGAGTTATGAACAGTAGTGGGTGGCTAACGATTTTCCCAATAACTTAGACTGGCATTATATATTCTATATTCTGTTTTAGAGTCCAAGTGAAGGTTTCATACACTCAGAAATGTAAATTTGAGCTTAGGCGATTTTTTTAAAACACTTCTCTATCTAGGTGTTATCTACCTGTTTTACAGTGATTTGCATCTGCTGCTGCGTGCGATTCCGCATTCCGCGCACCAAACAGGAGATAGAGGCGGACTATGTACGCAAACGAATCACACGCAAATTCCGCGGACAATTGCGCCTCATCCAGAATGCAGAAATGGACGAGATGGATCTCAGAAGAGGTAACTTTTTACACATATTTTGAACAGTAATGATTTGCTACAATCAACAGAAGTGTACACGTTTTACACTCACAACACTGTTTGTGTGTAAAGGCAAATAACTACCTTTAATATTTTTGTGTGCTTACTTTAAACTTGAATATTGAAGACAGTGACTAAATATTCAGTCGGCACTGGTGGCGCAGTGCTGTAACCCAGCTACTTGGGAACAAAGTGTTTGGGAGATTGTACGCGGTAGGTTCCAAGCTCGGTTCTCATAATACCAACACGGCGTCCGCTCAATAGTTGTCATCAACGTAGACACTACGAGGGAAGTCTGGAGTGTCCGTGTTGAATGGTAGTCAAGGTTCAGATGTTGTGTAGGGAAGAGAACTGAGTGTCAGACTTGTCAGTTAGCTGAAAATCAGACCAATACTACGTGGTTCGGATTCCACGTAAAGCTGTAGGTCCCATAGTTGCCCTGGCTATTGGGCTATTAATAAATAGTCCTTTCTGAGCTAAGTTGAACTCAGATAGTAACAATGACTACACTCATCACACTCATTCACTCCTCATATGCGCCCATATCTCTCTACGATCGGCGTCTTCGAGATGAAAGATGAAAGAAAGATAAATAAATATTTGTACAAAAACATATTGTAGTCGAACGTAACATTTTGGTAAAAGTTGTATCAAGATGGGTATATCCATTCAAACATTATATGGTGTTTTGTTTGACTCAGAACTCCTAACTTAAAATGGCATTTGTAACAAATATATCCATAAATAGTTCCAACCCTCATAGACAAAAATCTTTTCCTTATTTTATGGCTTTAAGTAAATTTGTTACCTTATTCAGTGCAGAAGTCTCTCCCCCCCCAGTATATTTTAGATTGCTGGGTCAGTATAAAGAATTCCACAATCTTTGTTCAATACGTTAACGTTCTGGGAATATTACTCTTACGAAATTCCTGTCTACCTTCAACAAGATTACCAAATCAATCCAAAAACGTTTTGGTTTAAAAATAAAATGAAAACGATCAAATTTACAAATCAAAATCAAATAACTAATACAAATATATGCTATTATAATATACAGAGACGCTTTCTTAGTTATAATGGAAAATAACATTTTTTAATAAAGGAAAAAAACATAGTCTAACAAATATTTAAATTAAGGAGACGTGATTATTTTTTAAGACTAATAACTTTTATCGAACTCAGGGAAAGACAATATTTTCAATGTTATGTTATTTTTCATTTACAAATTTGAGCTATTTCTGCTTAATCAACTAAAACATTAATTAATACCTCATGTGCAGCCCTGGAGAGGGTGAGTGCTGAGTTCAAACCTGACACAGCGAGCTTGGTACAGAGTGAGGGTCACAGCAGCTGTTCCCCCGGGCCCAACGACGACTCAGTGTTCAAGAAATCCAGTGGTAGGCCTGAAGTTGGTGAGTTGATCTATATTTCATAATTGTTATATTCTATAATTCTCTTCGGCGCTGAAAACATAACTGTCTTTAGGTCCATCCTGTTATTATGATATACAGTAACTACATTATTGTGTACTTATGATCAACATAAGTACGACATATGACGTATTAGACATATACATTTCTAATAAGGCAATAAGGACTTAATTGGTTAATGTAAATTGTCCATGTATCCATATACGTAGCTATCTTGTACAACTTCAATGGTACAATTTATCTGTAGTTGTTTTTAAGAATACACATCCCAGAATAGCTCATGCCATGCTCTACCACCCACCCACCCCTAAACGTTCAGATCAAATGACCCACACACTCACCCCTACATGTTCTGCAGTGATGACCCACCCACCCACCCCTACACATTAGAAGTTCAGTAGTGGTGACCCACCCACCCACTCCTACACGTTAGACGTCTAGTAGTGATAAACCACCTCTACACGTTAGACGTTCAGTAGTTATGACCCACCAACCCACCCCTACACGTCAGACGTCCAATAGTGATGACCCATCCACCCACACCTACACTTAATATGTACATCGTTTATTGTTGTCAAAGGAGGCAAGGCACATATTTGCATATTTTCGTTTCGACAATATAAAAATGTAAAATTACTAACAGTTTATATAAATATACAAACGTTATCATATAGCATTTGTGAGCATAACTCACAATAAGGGATTATAGGAAAATACTGAAGTCGATTTCAAATGTACTGAGCAATTAAAACTTGTCTAGAATATTCCACAATCAACGTAAACAATAATAGAGGAGTCTGGGGTGTCCGTGTTGGGTGGTAGTCAGGGTCTGGGTGTTGTGTAGTGGGCTTGTCAGTTAGCTGAAAATCAGACCAAGTGGTTCGGATTCCACGTAAATCAGTAGGTTCCATGACTATTGGGCTATGGTGTGTAGTGGCAGCTAACGCAGATAGCCTTCAGAGTGTCCTGCCTCATAAACCCTGGAACTGCTGCTAAGGGATGTGCTCCATTAAACATGGTTTTAATACTACATTTTATTAAATTTATTATTATTATCATTCATCATTAAGATGACAAGTGCGTATTGTGTTATGGGGACAAAGTGCTTGGGAGATTGTAGGCGATAGGTTGGATGCACGGTCCTCTTAATACCGACATGGCGTTCGCTCAGTGGTTGCTATCGGCGTGGACACTACTAGAGAAGTCCAGACTAGAGAAGAGAAGGGTGTCCATGTTGGGTGGTAATCATTGTGCGGATGTTGTGTGGGGGAGATAACTGAGTATCAGGCTTGTCAATTAGCTGAAAATCAGACCAGCACTACGTGTTTCGGATTCCACGTAAAGCTGTAGGTCCCTTAATTGCCCTGGCTGTTGGGCTATTAATAAATTGCCCTTTCTGAGGAACAGTTTAACTCAGTTAGTAACCAGACTACATTCATCCACACTCATCCTACACTCATATAATCATTCATATTCGTCTTAAAATACCAACAACGTTGTGTCGGCGTCTCATATGTAAGAATATAAATGCGTGGCCAGGCCAAGCTTGGCAAAGACTACAATAACTGTACATATGATTCCATTTATATAAATTACTAGCAGAGCACTCGTTCTTCGTACGGGATTTGTGTTCATTTATATTATGCTTATTTTTCACGTTTCACCACATGTTTTAATTACCGAGGAAAAAAGGTTAACACCAAATACAGATCACCTGATCAAGTAAAAGTAGTGTGTGCTACACTCTCAAGGTGAAATGTAGAACTACAATAAATCAAAACATATACAGTACTGTTGTTGTGAGAACTTCAATCTGCTTATGGCATGTGAAACTACATTAAACCACACAGTCATATGTTTTTTGTAAACAATTCAGATTCTCCATTTGAATAATATGGGATCTTTAGGAGCCCGTGGGGCGGGACTCTGTAGACGGATCTGCATCAAACTTCACAGAAACCATCTTGGGAGTATACAAGACAACATCCTAAAGTTTCATAGCGATCGGTTGGATGATTTGGCAGCGCATAAACTTCAAACATATATATATATATATATATATATATATATATATATATATATATATACAAACATCCTCTTTTATAAATATAGATATTTATAAGTACACAATGTATTTTTAATAATTATAATTAAATAATTCATACTTAGAGTTGATAATAATATGTAACCAGACCATATCCTTATTAAAATAGTTGCTTACGAACGTACTTTTGTGTAAGTTGTAATAATTCATAAATAGTTAGTAGAAAATAATTATAAGCATTATCTAAGGCCAGTTTAGTTTGGCCTATCATGAACCATACGTAGTCCTATTGACCCACGATTATGAAGGTACTATACTGTTGATTGTTGAAGGGCGTAATGTAAAATACAAGTAAGTACAGACAATCGTATTGTTGCAGGGGTGTCCATAGACGAGCTGATACAAAAACCCAACAGAGGGTTGGGATACAAAATTGCCTCATTCGTGGGAATTCTCAGGGCGAGAAAAAACCAGCAACAACTACCAGAAAGACACACCAAGATCGGGGTGTGACCAGGTTTACGTTGTCCTCAAGTATTGTACTTGCATCAGTAGTAGTCCGTGTAACCTGTACAAGTAACTTCGATAGGCAAATTACTTCTGATGTGTCTAATATTGTACCTACAATATTTTTTTATTACCAATAACTGTTAACAAATTGTCTTAAAACTATGTCATATAGTTTTGTTTTTTCTAGTGATCATGGTTATATGTACAATAGTGAAACACAACATTTATATTACAATAGGTTGATTTATATAATCTTTTTCAAGACTATAAATGCATTTAAAACATGTATTTAACAATAATATAAGTGGCTATATCTGGCGTAGCCTCACTTTACTATCCCTATTGAGAAGTATTTCCAAAATAGGGCACTTATATTAGTCATAATTAATTTTTATTTTGATATTGAAATAAAACGAAACAAAATGTAAATCGTCTTTATTAGGGGTGAAGTTCCTAAAAGCTCTCTATCTTCCACTTACATAACACAACAAAGTATATTTTTCTATATCATAAATAAGAATTTTTAACAAAACATAACATTTTAATTCACAAAATAATCACTGACACAGTTCAGCAGAATAATAAACAGCACAAACCCCCACCAACACCAGCCCACCGCTCCTTCAGATCTGTCTCAACAGTTCTCTAACTTTCACCCCGAAGCGAGAGCACCCATTAAGGGTTTCTAAGAGAAGGTGTTACAGTATAGGATTTTATTAAATACAGTGGTACAGGGATAGACAATAGAGAGGCTCCCTCACGACTATGTCGTGAACTTATCTCGTTCATGAACTTGAAACGCTCGGACAAATATCGTGGAAGTAATAGAAGTATATGATACTCTCGATATTTTTCAACCTTTCAATAGAGATTTTCGATAAACAGTGATTTAACACGATCTTTGCTCCGTAGATTCGATGGCTGACAGCGAATAAAAGAATATTCTCTTGAATTCATAACTATTCCTAGATTAAATGTTTAACATTTCTGATACATTTGAAATCAAATGAAAATGTCTGATTTGGACTTAAATAAACAATGAACCACTTCACTAACATGATATTCAGAAGAAATATTATATTATTTTATTAGTGCTTTATTACAAAATATTTCCAATTGCAATGTGTTCAGTAGAAGATATCTGGGTTAATCTGCTACCGACTGTGCTTATCCTATAATTACCATAACAACAAAAATTTTCGAACGATCTCTAGATAATTGAATAAGTGATAAAATATTAAAAATAAAATGAAATGAAATGAAAAGAAAATTGTCTTTATTAGGTGGAGTTAGGACTATTAAGTCCTCTCTTCCACTCAACCTTATTTTAAAAAAACACGTTTTTTAACTATATGAAATATATACAGTACATTCTACAGTTTCTTAACATCTACTTGTATATCCTAAAGCAAAAACAATAACTTTTATCTAACATTTTGTTGATAAAAATGGCAAAACAACATTACTGATATTAAAATATTATAGACATAAATCAATATTCAGAATTAATCATTTAAATATCATACATCCCACACACATACAAATCACTCATGAACCACAACCCCCCCCTCACCCCTACAGGCCTCGCAGAAGTAGGTCCTTTACCTCTAACCCGAAACGAGCGCGCTTATCAATGGTTCTGATGTTCCCAGGGAGCAAATTCCATAAACGACAAGCAGAAATGGTAAAAGAGTTGCTATAGAGAGTGGTTTAATGAATAGGCACTGATAGTAGGGAGGCTCCCTGGCGTGTTTTTCTGGTGCTGATTTCGAAGATGAACTTGAAACGCTCGGACAAGTATTCAGGAGATCTAGTGTTTAAAATATTAAACACAAGAATAAGGATGTGGTATTCACGAAATTGTTTAAGTTTGAGCATCCCTAACTGTTTGGAGAATGGAGAAACATGATCGTACACAGATATTACGTACTAATTAGTTGTATATAGTTGGTTATTGTTTTATTTACTTTATTAAGAACATATTATTTGATCTGAATCAAAGTTATTTACCGGGTGTTCAAAAAGTTTGAAAACCATTTAATATTTTACTGTAATATTAATAAACACAGAACAATGAAACTCTATTACGTTTTCACTGTAGTTACTGACTTTCTGGTCGTTTTAACCGCCCTTTTTTGCTTTGGGGGACATCCTGTGGAGAAAATCTAAAAAAAACCTTAAATGTAAGCATAAGTCCAGTTATACCTCATTTCAAAAAAGGTCATTATTAGAGGAACACATTCGTTTGGAAATAGCAGCCTTTCAAAGTTCCAATGAGGCCAACCTTTTAGAGGCAGTTATTTCCAAACGAATATGTCTTTTTCGGTCGGGGTTGCGGCAACGTGTTTAGAGAACAATAACCTTTAAAATGAAAAAAATGAAAAAAACCTTTAACTCGAGCTACGCTTACATTTAAGATTCTTCAGATTTCCTCCACAGGATATCCTCCAAAGCGAAAAAGGGCAGTTAAAACGACCAAAAGGTCAGTGACTACAGTAAAGACGTAATCCTAGTTAGAGTTTCATTGTTCTGCGTTGATTAGTAAAATAAACATTATGAGGGTTCCAGCCTTTTTAAACATCCGGTATATTAAAGTTTATGGCACCAATTTAAGACGGATTGAATTGGCAAACCCAGTACTTTCTACGTGGGTTTCCACTTTTACAGCAATAATAGTAGTGTTACCCTTCGTATATAGTTCATTTTATATAGTTTAATCGTTTTTAAAATCAGATTAATAAAGTAGGCTAAGTTTTTTAGTTAGTATAGTAAGTTTATGTAGGAAATTGGTTTACTAAAATCGATCTTAGTATAGAAACATTACTGTACCTATGTAGTAGAGGATTTGAGGCGTGCACGTTCACATGTTTTGTAAATAGGTAGTACCAATACATTTTCCTTATTCCATCAAATTGTTCTAAGTTGGAATAGGAATAATAATAATTGGGCACTACTATGAAAGAAGCAAAGCAAATAATTATAACTACATTGTGCTTTTATAGTAAATTATTTGTGTTTTTACCCCAGTATGAGCTTTGAGTAAATATTCCATATTTAGACAATCATCGAACATTTCATCTGGATTCCGTCACTCAAACACAGCAGCCTGGGTAAAAATAAATCGAGACGCGAACCATTTAACTAGTTAATAGTCGGTCATTAATCAGCGAGTTGAGTAAGTTGATTGGATATCCGCTGGTCACGTGACGAGCAGGGAAAGACCTCCCAGGCCCCCGGCTAGCTTGGATTAATCAATCCATGTCCCTCAGTGTGTTTACATTACCAGGGATTTAATAACGGCCTTTAATTTAGAAAACAAAATAATTTTAGGAATTATTTCTTTTAATGGATGCTCATAATTCGACACGAGCGCAATTAGTGGTATTTCAGCGCAGCTCTGACGCGCGGTGTTGCCAAAAATACTTCGCCTGGCTTACGACAGACAACACTTACTTGTTCTGGTATAATTCCACTTGAAGAGGCATCTTTAATTGGTTCAAACAATAACACAATAGAACAATATACGGAGTGTTTTAGACCACCCGTGTTTATCTGCTGTGGCTGAACCGTATTACGTAGAGTGGTGGAATAGACTGTAATATGGCATACGTCCCAACTTGTTTTTGTTGCATTTAAAATACGAAGTTTGCCCGAAAATTATGGGTGCATTTTCGTATCTCAATGATTTCAAATAACAACATAGGTCGTGTTACTCCTCATTTTAAAGCTATTTAAGGCCTTACCATTTTAATACAACGATTTTCAAATTATTTTTATCACTAGTGGCATAGTGGTCCAGAGTGTAAAACATTTTTGTTTGTAAAGTTTGTGTTACTATAACTCTTCTGTACATCACAAGGCTATCACATTTGTATCCCATACCACCAATGACATTTCCTTTCAAATAACGATAACACTGGGCATTTATCTACCCATCTTAAACATATCTAAATTTGTAAAAATTTTAAAAGTAAAAGAAGCTGTAAGTAAATATTTTTTAAAAGGCACCCAAAATGACATGTAGCTCATAAAATTAAAGGTCTTTCAAAATCAATCATTTTCAGTATTTAAAGCTTTCCATGTATTTGTTGGTTATTAAATTACGGAGGAAACCCCATTTTTTACTCTGAAAATGGGGTTAGGTATACATTTTTTAATTTCAAACTATGTCATAACGCATATCAAACTAAATGCCTCTAAAAATGAAACAGTTTAGTTTTTGAAGTTTTGCTATTTTTATCACGAAATTTCACATGAAAAACCATTTTTTTACGTTTCCATAGTTTTTATCTGCCATTTGCAAACCGTAAAAAATAATCACAAAACTCCATATACTAAAAGTTTTGTTATTTTTTAGTATATATTTTAAATATATAGTGACTTTTAATTTGATATTCTACATGGCATTAGGTCTCATTCAAATATTTTTACCAATGGCTTTTTTTACCGATTTTTGAATTTTTTAAGATGGAGACATAAGTGGCTAAGGTGCCCAATATAATCGTTATTTGAAAGGACATGTAACTGGTAGTATAGGATTAAAATGTTATATCCTGGAGATGTCCAGAAGAGTTACAGAAACATCAACTTTAAAAAGAGTTTTTGTTACATTTTGGTCCATCCTGCCCCTAGGGATAAGAATAATTTGAAAATATTTATATCACAATTATAATGCATTTAAAACCATAAAAATGAGATGCTACCCGACCTATGTTGTTATTTGTAATTTTTTAGATTCGAATATGTAACCCTCATTTTCGGACACGTCTTGTATTTTAAATTCGACAAAAACAATGTTCAAAAGTTCGACATATGAGATTTACTGGGTTTACAGTTTATTGATTCACTCTATGTTAAACGGGCCAACCACAAGAGATACTGAACGAGCGGTCTGAAACGTCCAGTATAAATAACGAGATAAGAACGATCTATAAGTAATAGGAAACGAAAATGTAAGACAGTATAAACAATAAAAAAGTTCACGATCACAATATATTTACTCTCAAATTCACAATATCAATCAAGGTTATAAAACAGGTGTATTGAGAAAACTGAAACGTGGCAAATATGTAAAACGTAAACGCGTTGCTATGGTTGAGGCTGGCTTACATCGTCATAACATTGGTTGTAGCATTCCCAAACTCCTCGTAGTTCCACCATTTACTGTGAGAGTGCTCTGAAGTCAAGTCTAATACTTTTTTTAAATACGGGACTAATATTAAATTTGTATGAACATTTTTATTATTAAAATATTTAATGTCTTCTTTAATCCTGAACCAGTGGCCAAGGAATTAAAGGGCTATTTAACATGGCCTTATTACAACATTTACATTAAATTAATGTGAAAATGTGTGTTATACCTGCACACATAAAACTCGAATTTGAATGTTTTAAAAATGGAGACCAATATTTTCTCTGGGCTGCCCTATATTTCAAATTTTGAGATAGAACATGTTATCTTAAGAATTATTTTATTTAAATATTTTATAACAAACCTTTTACGACTAAATATTGTTTAAGTTTTCGTTAATTGTTCGTTTAATTGTTGTATATTTACATAAATAATATTAATTAATTAAATTAATCTTCAAATGGAAAAACTAACTTTTGATATTGAATTCCATCAAGGAACTAATACGTTTGTTTTGTTATACTAGGTAAAAGATATTGGAAAAAGATAAAAGCTTAGTTTATTTTCACAACTATGTGCTAAGGTTTTTAAAAATATCTATTCTTACACACCTTGCACGCTTTGATTTAAAAGACGATCATGTACCTAAAAAATTATTTTTTAATGATTTAAAACAATACAAAATAATAATATTAATGTTCTGAGTTTTTAACAGTACTTATCAATATTTATTTCTGTTCATTTTAATATATAACCCAAACCTACTTTTAAAACAACGTACTTCATTTGCATGTTAAAACATGAATTAAATAAAATTTAACTTTTGGGATTTTTTAAATTCATTTTCATAAAAAAGAAAAAACTGGCTTATGAAAAAAGGATTAAAATATTATACTGTTAATGAGGAAACACTAGTTGTTCTATGTTAAAAATTACATTTACTGACCTTGTTATACATATTGACAGTCCCATTTATTGGTGTTCATTATTTACGAGCAAATTACCAATCCTGGACGGAAAATAAATTAATAAATTACCAGAAATATTCAGATTTATTACTATACTGCCCATAATTAAGGAGACATTTAATTGATGGCTGTTGTGTTTAAAAGTATGTAATAACTGATAACCAAAACAATTAATAAATAATATGTGAACTATTATTTATTATTTCACCACATAACTTTACCACCAATGACAAGAAGGATAAAAAAAAAAAAAAAAAAAAAAAAAAAAAAGAATGAAGTTGTTTTTCATTTTCACCATCACGTACTATGGCAATTATGAAAATACTTACAGACACAGTTTGATGGAAATCTGATGTACAATGTATTTATATAACATTTTATTACGTTGTTTGTAATAGGGATTCTCCCAAAGGTTCATCGAATCCCGTTGTCTTAATCAAGGTAAATTTATTTTCTCCAGGTTACTTGTAGAATATTTATATTGTGCCTCCTTTAGAAATAAAAAAAATTATCGATTTAAATTAGCTAAAGTTAAGAGAATAGTAAAGAAAAGAGCGTAAGAAGGGAAATTTATGTATACTCACACACCCTCATGCTTACTTACACACCCTCATGCTTACTTACACACTCTCATGCTTATATACACACCCTCATGCTTACTTACACACCTTCATGTTTACTTACACACCTTCATGTTTACTTACACACCCTCATACTTACTTACACACTCTCATGCTTATATACACACCCTCATGCTTACTTACACACCTTCATGTTTACTTACACACCTTCATGTTTACTTACACACCTTCATGTTTACTTACACACCCTCATGTTTAATTACACACGCTCATGCTTGTGAAACAAAAAAAATTATTGATTTAAATTAGCTAAAGTTAAGAGAATAGTACAGAAAAGAGCGTAAGAAGGGAAATTTATGTATACTCGCACACCCTCATGCTTACTTACACACCCTCATGTTTACTTATACACCCTCATGCTTACTTACACACTTTCATGCTTACTTACACACCCTCATGCTTACTTACACACCTTCATGTTTACTTACACACCCTCATGCTTACTTACACACCTTCATGTTTACTTACACACCCTCATGCTTACTTACACACCCTCATACTTACTTACACACCCTCATGCTTACTTACACACCCTCATGCTTACTTACACACCTTCATGTTTACTTACACACCTTCATGTTTACTTACACACCCTCATGCTTACTTACACACCCTCATGCTTACTTACACACCCTCATACTTACTTACACACCCTCATGCTTACTTACACCCTCATACTTACTTACACATCTTCATGCTTTCGACATTCACACATTTTACTTAAGGGTGTTCATCCAGGCACCCAGGTGAGTGCTTCAAGGAATTTAGTTCTAGATTTCACGCAGCTGTCGCTAGGAGCAGCAAAGAACCTGTCTCACTAATGTGTTTCCCTCATTTCTCCCTCACTGTTCCCACTTGCTCCGTTCCGCAAACGTTACATAAGTACATTCATGAAGTTATTATTTGTTATTAATCTGCTATTCTAGCCAAATATAAATGTACAAATTTCAACTCAACGTTTTAACGTTGCCATTTATTAAATAAAATTGGTTACACTTAAAGAAACATCTGTTTAACGTTTTGCTGTACACTAGGTTGGTTAGAACCTTTTGTCCATGATATTCTCTGCATTTTAATAAAATATATGAGCTATGTAAATAGAAAAGCCAAATTACCCACTTTAGGTAGCAATATCTGAATAGCGATTAATTTTAGTTTTTTCCTCAACTCATTTATTAAAATTTTAAAAGACTTAATTTTTAGTCAAAACCTTTCATTACTCCTGTTGAACTGATACTATAACATGTGTTGTTTAAAGGCTCAGTAAACTCCACGACTACCGTACAGACATAGCAGTAGTAATTACACAGAATTACGCCGATCTAACGCCTGCCATTGAATGTTAAGTGAGTTTGCCCAATCAAAATATTGGAACGGCGTGCGTGAGGCGTTTACCGATCCCTCCTAACGACTCCATAGCTCAAGGTGCGAGTTCTCCAGAGTACGGTGGGAAGTCTGTGCATCCTTTCTCATCAAAACAATCATTATTGCAATTACAGTGAGAAGAATGTTATATTTGGTCGTTCAATAATACTACTATTATAGAATGTATTCCAATCGTCACAATTGTACATTTATTTTAATTTTGCCAGTCGCACATCATTAAAACATCATTCAAATGTAAAATCCACCTTACACTCACGTGACAGTTTTCCCTCTTCCAACGTCGGAATCAGCCTTCTAAATGAACGGTCTCACAGTCGTGTAGCATAGACTCGGTAACGTTATAAAATGTATGTGACGAAAAAACCGTTTAAACGAGTTTTTAGTGTCTTGAGCTTTGGGGCGTTTTTTTTATCGAATTTGGTAGTTTGTTGAGGAAACGAATACCGACTTGTGAGGGTTGTTTACATATCTTGTTCATGCGTATTTGTGTTTGGGACCTTATCAAGGTGACCCAACAAGACTAAACAAAGTGGTTTCCAAAATTTTGAGGTTCGGCAAAGTGAAAAGTTGCAAATTTTTAAAAGATTCTTTACACGCGTCTCTGAAATCAATCGCGCGACTATGCGAGTAGCCCCTTTTTAAGTCCAAACAATCAACAATTTGTTATTTGAAGACGCCCCACACAACACCGATCCGTAGGGGAGATCGGTAAATGAAGCCATGATATGCCGTTGTCAATACATGACTGGGGCAATATCTGGTTAAGGAGTTTAGGAAATAAATTCCTGAGAACAATTCGGGACATATTGGTGATTGTGAGTCAAGCCATGTTCAAAGATTGTCTCAAGGTATTTCACACAACAGACTTCCTCCAGCAATGTGCCTGCTAACATAATGGATGATCCCCCAATTAAATTTACCCTCTTTTTAGTTTTGTGTGTGCGTATTTTAAAGTGAATGATTATATGGGAGTGGGATGAGTATGGATGACGTTTGTAGTCTTGTTACTATCTGAGTTTAACTTATGCTGAGAAACGACCTTTATCCAGGGAAACTAAGAGTCTTACAGCTTTACGTGGAAACCGAACCACTTAGTCTTGATCTGATTTTCAAGTAATTGACAAGTCTGATACACAGTCATACAACACACGTTTATTAAAAATTAAGGTCAAAGAGTTACAAATATTATAATGATCTTCATTAATCACTATACATTCCAGATTTAGAATCTTTTGTTAATCCCTGGTCTGAGGACAGTACGAATTACTTCCCACAGATAAAAAAGAAACAGAGGTCGCTTTTTATGGCTGCAGCGAACACCTGACTGGCAGTTATAAATATACGTCTATAGTGATAATTAGTAATTTTATCCTTGCAGATTATGGGGTATTAAACGAGAGTCTGACAAGGTGCTGGCCCTGCCATCACCATGGCGTGCTGGAGAAATACTTATTTGACACACTAACTTAACGCACATTCAGCAAATTACATCATGCAACCTCTGTTTATTTCTTTTCTGTGTTTGACCGAACACGATCAGTATAATATTTGTAACTTTTTGTAGTTTTATTGTGATACGTGCGTATTTGATAACGTGTTTTGGAGTGAATAGAAACAAAAATACATCTTTTAAAACTAATCATTATACTTTTAAAGTGTAATAACGTTTTCATATATTAAAAAAACGCTTATTTTTTATACTTTCTTGACAACATAAATAGTTCAGTGCCAGAGAATCACTGTGTGAATGTATTCAATAATATATTTCCATATACAATGTAAATACAAACAAATATTACGTTATTCTGGAAGTCGGCACTGCTGTATCTTAGGTCAAAGTTCTGAGTAGATTGTGGGTGATATCAATCCTCTTAATATTGACATAGCGTCCGCTTAATGATTGCTATCGACGTGGAAACTACTAGCGAAGTCTAGTGTGTCCATATTGGGTGGTAGTCAAGGTTTAGATTTTGTGTAGGGAGAGAACTGAGTGTCAGGCTTGTCAGTTATCTGAAAATCAGACCAATACTACGTGGTTCGGATTAGTAGTGGCCCTCGGTATTGGGCTATTAATAAATAGCTCTTTCTGGGGAACAGTCGACTTTAGTTAGTAACAGTGACTATATTTGTTCATCTCCATTCATAAGACTTATTCCCCTCTCATACTCCCCCTTCCCTCTACGATCGGCGTCTTAGTAATGAATAGGAATAATGAATGATAACAAACATTACATCATTCTGGAAGTCTATCATTGTACATCTCTTTACCATTTCATGTTTAAAATTACATGTTCAAATCCCACTAATCGTGCTGGAATGTTCACACCATTCAAAGTAAAAAGATGTGCTGACTCATTCTGCTCATTGGATTGCTGAACTACAGTGCGGGCTCTAAGTGAGTTGGCCTTAAAAGGGCCTTAGTATTCCAGTCCAGTCTGTAAGCGCGGCGCCTGCCTCCGTGCTGATGCGCTGCATGCTGATGGGCTTCTAGAGTCTGGGATCACGGTTCAAACCACACTTTGCCATTCAAACTGCTCAGCAGATTATTAGAAAACCAATGAACAAAGTTATAGATTTTTGCGTCATCAGAAGTTAATCGGAGACTGAAAGAATTTAATTTTTGATTATAACGCTTCATAACAGTCATTACCCAACGATAATGAAGTAGTTAAATTATTAATTATGAATATACAGCGTGAGTTTTTAAAGTTACTTTTATCCTAACTTATTTCCAAAGTTTAAAAAAGATTTACTATTTTAATATGAAAATTAAATTAATATTAACCCACACTACATTTAGAGTGTTTATATGTTACTAGGGATCAACTTCAAAACTTTAAATAGGAACGGGGTAATTTTATATGTCATTTAACACTGCAATTTCAATCTGGAAACGATACCACAATCACAATTTGAAAAGAATGAGTCGTTCTTAAGTTATTGTTTGTTTTGTTATTTATTTAATTGGTCATCACCTATTTATTTCTCTAATTACAACTGATTTATCATGTCTAAAAGAAAGAATGTCCTAAAAGCATGAATTTCGTTTTGGGAATGATAAGCAGTTTTAATTAGGAAAATGCCAACTAGATAAAATAATTAATAACCAAAGAACGGCACATCCCTTTTAAATTCTGATTGAAGTATTGTTTTTAGCCTGTAATGTCGGTGTTGAATGAAATAGCGGATGAACACGTTCCCTTCTAAAATTTCTAAATCTTGGACCACAAGTTATTCCTAATAACATTGAGACATTAAATGTAGTGAGGGTTAATATTAGTTTAATGGCACATTCAAAAAGAAAATATTTTATAAACTATGTAAACAAGCTAGGAGGTAACTGACTTAAAACTCACCCTGTATATGAGAGTATGTTGAAACAAAATACTGTAGAAAACAGTCGTAACTAAAATAACAAAAAAAACAAGCATCCATAGCAAAAAATTCCCAACACTGCTAATAATACAGGAGTCCTAAATGAATAAAAATACTAACATTTGGAACAAGGTGAAAATGAATACTTAATTTAATTTATAATAAATAACTTGTAAGTGGTGGTGCAAGTTACTTACTGCTTTTCTGCCTGGCATCAAGAAAAAGAAGGAATAAATAATTATAAGGAATGCTATACAACGAGAGAGTTCAACAATAATTAACCTAACATTATTCTAATAAGGAATAATGACAACATAAATCAATAGAAAACTTAACAATCAAAACAACGCAAAGCAATAAAACTCAACGCACACGAAATAACAACATAACAATAAATACAAAGTGGTAAATAATAAATAGTGTTTTAATTAGCATAATACGTGTTGGTACATATACAGTACAAGTACAACACGATTCTTTTGTGATACAAAATGATTCTTTTGTGAATCCCTCTGGTCTGAGGAAGGTGAGCGTGGTTCACCGAAATCGATCACCATAATATTTGTGTATTTTGTACTTGTATTGTAATATATTTGTGCATTTTGTGCTTATATTGTAATAAATTTGTGTTGTGTGACGTTACTTGTACTGTGTAAATAATAAATAAAACGAATTAGAACAAGTAAAAAATATAACATTATTTTAACCTTTATTTCAAGCCACGACACTGCGCTTTTTAAAAGTGTTCGACTGATCAACAAACACACAAGTTTCCTTAGTTTATGAAATAAATATTATAAAAACTTGTCATCCGACGTATGGGCGTATTTGCATGTCCCAAAGTACGATAGTTCATGGAGAAGAAGGCCTTACTCTTGCTCAACAGTTAGGCACACAATAAAAGAGCGAGGTCGACAGTTAAGAGTTAATTTCTTATAAAAAAAGAACTCGCCAGCTTAAATTTGAGCCATTCTTGTGTAGGGGAATTGATTGTGGCTATATAACATATATTATAAATATATTGTCTATCGGTTTAGGTAAATTTCACTGTGCTGGAATGAACATACGTTTTCGTCACTACACAAATGTACAGTAGTGTATCACAGAGAAGAAACATTTCTATGTGCGTGTGTGGAATAGACATTTAAATTTCTTTCAAAACTATTAAATGAGAAATATCTGCATTTATACACTTAGCATAAAGTGTTTATTTGTACAGCTGCATGCATAAACATATAATCGGGGGTGAAATCAAGTTCCATCCCATAGACATTTAATTAAGTCCAGTTGACTTGTTAGTTTTATTTATTTACGTTTTATTTGTAAGTTTTTAAATTAATTTTACATAATTGAAACTTCTTCCCTGCGCACAAGCCATTGTTATCCATCTGGAGAGTAATTTGATAAGTTTTTAAACAAGTTTTGTAACTTCATACAGATTGATTATGTTATAGAACATTATGAGAATGGTTTTATTTGTGGCTTAGCAAAATAAAATTACACTACTGTCTATGTTATAAAAACAGTAACTATGATTAAATGTTTAATAAGCAAAAATTAACACAAACAATAACCACAGCGCTACTTGTAGAGAATTGGTATAGAATGTTACCTGATGTAGAGGGTAAATTGATATAGAGAGTGATATTATAGAGGGACACCCATTGTATAGAGTTGCCTATAATAGATCGTGTTCTTTCATATTCACTAGGCATTAGAGTGATCTTAGTGATACTGTATGACAAAAGGATGATTAGGCTAATACTATTATCTGCCTACTATGACGACTATGACAGGCTTCGGACTATGGACAGCAAGGTCCCTAGTTCGAATCCCCACTGAGTCAACGGTTGTTACTTCACTCGTTAAATAAAGTTCACGAACATGCATGCAGGCCCATGTGAACTAGCAAGTGAAGATAAAAAAAAAAAGGTAAAATGCAACAAAGAAATTTTATTTTTGATTAATTTATTTATAGCCGTTTTATACCATTGTACTATATTTTAAATAGTTTTTAATTAGCATAATACATGTTGGTACATATACAGTACAAATAAAACGTCACACAACACAAAATCTATTACAATATAAGCACAAAATGCACAAATATATTACAATACAAGTAAAAAATGCACAAATATTATGGTGATCGATTTCGGTGAACCACACTCACCATCTTCAGACTAGAGGGATTCACAAAAGAATCAATAATTTGAATTCTTTTATGAATCCCTCTGGTCCACACAAATATATTGTATTTTAATATATTTGTGCATTTTGTGCTTATATTGTAATACATTTTGTGTTGTGTGACGTTTTATTCGTACTATATTTTACAAATGTTACCTATGGTAACTGATGGTTTTTCAAACATATCTTGATAACGTTCAAATTACCAATTTAAGAACAGTCCTGATGGTGTTTACAAATTATGGTTCGTCATTACTATTACATAACAATATACTATCTAAATATACCTTGATCGGAGGGTTTCGACATTATCGCAATAACATCGAGCGTGGCTGTTCCTTGGACGGGTGACCAGTGAGCGATCCTGCCTTTGCTCACAGCCCGTCTGCCCGGTCTCCGGTGATGGTTCGGCAGTCTGTGTTCCTCAGGTTAAGTTACCATAGCTTCGCTTGTAAAATAAACATAGTTTAAAAAAACAATACAAGCAAGCAAACTTAAAACAGATTCAGTGACAACTATAAAAATAAAGAGTTAACAGTAGTACAATAAAAACAACATGTGTTGTATAAATACTATGAAGAGTAAATATTTTTATTACTTTTATCCAACTGTTACGATTCCCATTGTACCACTTAAGTTATTTATCTTTAGTATTTATCTTCTTAAATTCTTAGAAGATAAATACTAAGAATCAGAAGAGTACTAAGAATACTAAGAATGGTAGAAGAAGGCCTTACTCTTGCTCAACAGTTAGGCACACAATAAAAGAGCGAGGTCGACAGTTAAGAGTTAATTTCTTATAAAAAAAGAACTCGCCAGCTTAAATTTGAGCCATTCTTGTGTAGGGGAATTGATTGTGGCTATATAACATATATTATAAATATATTGTCTATCGGTTTAGGTAAATTTCACTGTGCTGGAATGAACATACGTTTTCGTCACTACACAAATGTACAGTAGTGTATCACAGAGAAGAAACATTTCTATGTGCGTGTGTGGAATAGACATTTACATAGACATTTACATTGCGTTAGTGGAATCGTAATCAACTGTTACGATTCCCATTGTACCACTTAAGTTATTTATCTTTAGTATTTATCTTCTTAAATTCTTAATCGTTCTCCAACATTCCTTCAACCTTTACTATCTTTCCTTTGTTTGATCCGAAAACGATCTTATAAGATCATTATGATTTTTTTTTACTTTTATAATATCAGTTAGATAGTTTGATTTCTATTCAAATTTAGTAAGGTTTAATTTACTTATTGTAACCGTCGAGTAGTCAATGTACAATATTCATATTCAATTTCAAGATTTTTAGTTATTATATGGGAAGCAAACAAATAGAGAAGATAAAATAGATAAAAACAAACATAATTACAAAAATCAGTATTGAAAAATTAAACAGATAAAGCAATTGAAAATTACTTGCACAAAGTGTTCAATGAGACTGTGTGCGTGTATGTGTGTGGACTATGTTACTATTTGAACATCATAACTGTGGTAAAACGATTGAATTCAGTGTTATCCTACAACTTCAGGCCTCGATCTGCATATTTGAGTATTAGTTTAATGAGAACCAACATTAGGCTCATGTTTAGAATTGCAAATATGACGTGAACTTGCAGAATAAGCATTAAAGTTTACTTTACTTAAAACTAATACACGACGGTTTCTTTATTAGTCATATTTGATTATAAAATAAAATAAATTATTCATTGTTTGTAATCTATTGAAGTTTGTACGTTTTTTTATGTATCGAGATTTAATTATTTAAGATATTTGTGAACAATATATTTATTTATTGGCGACTTTTATAATATTATATTTCATACATTGTTCGAAGGTAAATTAATATAAATAAACAAATAACATTGGGAGAAATCATCAAATTGTAAGAATACCTCTTGTAATATATGACTTTAGAAAAACAGAATTAATCATAATTAAACATTTCTTACACTAAGATATCACCTGTTGTGAGTATTTAACAGGATTTCAAGAAATTTTTACAATAAAAATAGCATGCTAAATAGATGCCTGAGTATAATTAAAAAAAAAAACATGTTACTATAATTTGTAATGAATTTATAATGTTAAAGTGAGATAATGTTAACGAATAAAATTACTTTATGAAATGGCAAAGTTAGAATTTAAAATGTTTGTGTACCATTTAAAATTAAAAATAGTTAATTGTATTTACTCTTGTTTCAAATAAAAAATATTTTAAAAAGACAGTTAGTATTAACAAACAATGATAATACTTAACCTATTTCAAACGTTTTCATTTAATTTTTTTTAACAGCTGAAAATTACATAAAATAACTGCATTATTATTACCATTTAATATTTCAAGTCCAGAGTGCAGCTCTACAATCGAATGCGAATAAAACCATGCTTATAACCTTCCATGGTTTAACATTATGAAAGCTCTAACCTCCTGGATATTACTAACACCATTGTTTACATTCCAACAGCTGTTAAAACCTTTTGGAAATCATTATCTATATTTAAACAGCTGTTACTTTTTGATTCCTTTAAATCTCTCTCCGTGCTATTATTCTTCAGCGTAAAACTGTTAAACAATTAAGGCCTTATTGCACAACTACGAACAGAGGCAAAATTTCTAACATATCAATCTTTTAAAATTGGTCAAGAAATAAAGGAGGAGTTGCGTTGACAACAATTGGCACCACATGTTATATTTAAGCATATACTCATTTTATATTGAGAATATATAATCTTTTTAATACAAAATTGAAATAAATACGACTATAATTCAATTCAGTCACAAACATTTAATATTCTGCCGTACCAATATGCAGAATGTAGTACATTTTAATGCCCGAGAACAATTACAAATTGTAGCCAAAGAGCGCTTGAGAAATAAAAACTAAATTGAAGGTAAAAGCTGTAGTGGCACTTAGAGTGGTAGAGGTGGATTGCAGCTGTTTACTGCAGACCATATAGGCCGTAAAGGGCAGTCAGCTGAGCGGATGTGGATACAAAGTTATCTCCAGCGGCAACAATGAGTGGGCCCCTCTCCCCCAGCTGATCTATGAGGGAGAAGGGTAGGGGAGGCTCGCAGCATCAGTCGTGGTCCAGGCGTCGTGGAGAGAGGAGCGACGCTAACCACCTCCATCACCTTCGGCGCACGGTTGGTATGTACAAACTGTTTTGTGGTTTACTATCATTGGTGTGTAGAGAGCCGTAATATACGAGCGTATGTAGTCTTGATGGAAACTGAATTTGATAAACTGCAATAAAACTAAGAAATACTACAATTTATGATCAATATTATTTTATATGTTAACTATTCAAATATAAATAATGCAATCAGTAATCAACTATAACTGTTTGTTTTGTTTAAAAAAGAAATTAACAGTTTAAATATTTAAATTTCTTAAAAAACCTCTCATAAACAACATTCAACATTTTAAACAAAAGCTTATAGAATTGTAGTCTTGACAACATCATTTTACAAAATAATAAAACATTATGAACATTATGAACAATCTGAACAACCCAAAATGAGTTCGTTTAACTTGTGCTTTTTTCAGTGGTGAATATAATTACGAATAATATTATACTTAGGCCTCTTATAAATTTAATCCTTTCTAAATATCATACATTATTCAAAGTAGGGAGAATAAAATGGTTTAGTGATAAGATGAAAAAGGGAATTATAACCTATTCAACATTTTGCATTAAATAAAATTTAAATAAAATCCATCAATTCATTATAATATTATAAAATGTTGAAAAATATGGCAAACACATTATTGGTCGATATTTTAAAATTTTATTTCATTTCCTCAATTTCATAAATAACTGTAAACTGTTAAATTTCAACGTTGCTTGTGTCTTCATTATTTTTGTTTACACAAAAATGTCTCTATCCCCAAATAAAAACCACGTGGTATTTGTTTAAGTATTTAGTAGTTGTCATAATCCCAGATTAATTGTGAATTTATACTAAAAAAGATGACAGTAAACAAAGATGCCTGCAGATGGCTGTATTTTATTGCGTTGCATCCAAGAACTTGAAAGTCCATGGACACAATTTATTACAGCGTTCAAGGTTCGGTTAATGCCATTAAATGGCAACTATGAATAAAATACGTTCCTTTATGAAGAAGTTCGTGTCGACACCGAGAGTATTCTTTTTTGTGTATTTTAAGCTTCAAAATAACAGAAAATGGTAATTTAAAATTACTGAAGAAGATACACACAAGTAAATGTAACAATTATAAACTCTCTTTTCGAATATTTCATTCTTATCATGAAACTACCAGATTCATTTAAAATTACATGTTGATTTGGTTAAAATGTCAACCTGTAATTGATTATCATAATAACATCTCCAGAACGTATGAGTGAATACATTAAATATAAAAATAAACGTTACAATATTAGGTACAAATCAAATCACTTCTCAGGTTAAAAACAAATCAGTTATATCTCAGTAGGTCCAAAGGTAGGTTTTCTTTGAACAGGGAGAATCATAAACTATTAAAAAAAAGGAAAGAAAACCGAGATTTTAGAATTTAAAAGATATATGAATATGGTTTTTTTTAAAACAACCGATATTGATAGCGGTTATGGAAACAACTTGAACATGTATTAATTTGAATAAAATATATCATTTTGATTGGACCGGATGGTTCGTGGTACAAGTTTATAATATTTATATTTATTAGATACAGAGTATGGCAAACTATAAGAATACATTTTAACTGACTATTTCATACAATTTATTGAAAAACATTATGTTTGTAATATTCATATGTGTTAAGAGTTGTTTTTGGAGATTTTCAATCGCTTCATACATTTACACAAAGACGATTCAAAAGCCGAAAAACTAATTTACTCTCAGGTAATATTTAAAAACTATCTCCACCCTCAACTAAGTCAGACTCCACTTTTATCGTAAATGGGAATGCCATTACATACTCATTTGCATACAATCGAAAAAGATTCATTCAGCAAAATTCAAATGGTTACTTCTTGATTTCCTCAATATCAAATTTTAATTTTACTGCCCGGTTGTTTGTTTTGTTAGGTTCGTCAATATTTCTATTTATTTATTCTGTTATTTATTTGTTTTGGTCTTACATATATATTTTTATTAAGTTTTATGTTCGTTTGCTGTTACATTATATTTATATATTTTGTAATATTTATTTTATTGTTTCATTGCTATTTTGGCTTTTCGTTGGTGGTTTGCTTATGTATTTCCGGTTAGAAACATTAAATTTATACCAACACAATACAAAAAATTATTTATTCTAGCAAAATATTAAGAACATTTGTACTCTGTATTAGAAAATAGCGGAATCAACTGTAAAAATAAATAATAATGAATTCTTTAATGATAAGGTGAGAGATGTTGGTTGGTTGAACTACAGAGATAAGTATTTGACCTTGAACCAATCAGTTCAAGGCCACAGGCACCAGTAGCGTGTGCATTAACAGTAAATGATGAATTTGTATTTAGCATTGTCTTAAAATAATTATCATTGCATTACATTGTTTGTGTTACATCAAGCAATGTTAAAGCTAACTATTTCGGTAAAATGTATTAATCTAAATGCAAATTTTAACTTTACTAATATATTAAATGGTTTGTGTGGAATAATAAAGTGAAATAGCTGATATTATTACGTTTTTTACAAAATATTTACAGATTTACATTAATTAGTCACTCATAAGAGATGGTCGACCATATGTTTGCGGGGAAGGAAAGTAGAGTTTAAATTAAAACCTAATTAATAAAATATTATATACCAAATATATGGATATTCATCTTGGGCATATTTAAGCCAGAAGATCGAACGTAAATATGTAATAATAAGTTTATGTAATTGGTAAACCTTTCGGTCCATAGTACAGTACAATAATTGAACCGAAGCACAATCGTTTCATGACGAGAATTTAACTTGACAACACATAACAACTTCTGTGGACATATTGGCCATCAGTGCCAATTATTGACAAAATATTGTTCTCACAAATTATGTACATAAAACACTTAAAGCCACATAATTTTAACTGATGTAGTACGTAATAAAAAATAGCTAGAAATAAAACATCCATTTTACTATACTATATTTAATTAAACTATATTTATGTTTTGTTAATTTAATTTACATAACTTTCAACATTTGCCAATTCCATTTAGTTGGTAATATTAAGTATTTTATAGAAAATACTTCAATAATTACTGCAAAATTCAGGAAATAATTATTCATTTACTTAAACTCATGACAGCTAGAGAAACTCAGAACATGAGTGGCGCTTCAGAGAACAATAGATGCAAAAATGATAGAGTTTATCCATTTCGATATAACTATGTGTTTTAAGGTCATGTTAAGGAAAATAAGGATATAATTTGATTGTTGTATGTTATACAGTAATTGAACAACAGCACAATCGTTTCATGATGAGAATCAAACTTGACGCGTTACTTATGTGCACCTACTTGTGTTTGTCAACACACTTATGTGCACTTACTTGTGTGTGTCAACACACTTATGTGCAACTAATTGTGTGTGTCAACACACTTATGTGTGTTACTTATGTATTAAATTGTAATACTAATAAAAATCAGCAAGCGACTGTAACAGGGGGGTTTCGAGAACAAATCAAAATTTGACTTGCCTACGAGTAAATTTTATAAAATATTTAAGTTATTTATTCTTCAATTATATTTAAAGCCCGACATCACTTATTCATCCTTATTTTATCGATTATCTTTCATAGACATTTATTAAAAACTTATTTAATTTTATAAATTAAAAGAGCCGTTTTAGGTGTCTTATTTTTTAAGCCTATTGTACATTATTATAATTACGTAGTCTCAAGATAAAAATTCGAAAATTATTAAAGAAACCACCCAGCTGCATAATACCTTTAAGGACCGTAAAATAAATAAACCTTTAAACATAAATAAAAGATGAAACTTTAGCTGCGTTCTTGACAGTACAGTTAGCATTAAAATATGGCCTCATTCATCATTCAAGCTTTTCGCTCTTTGGATTTTTTTCAGTTACGGTTTGCCATTTACGAAAACGCTGTAAAATAACTGCACATTTAATAACTGTTAAGACATTTATAGTGAGTATCTAAACAAACTAAAATTTGCCATATTTTACGCTGAAAACGTAATTGACGTCCTTGTAGAGAGCCAATTACTTATAAAATTATAAATTTACATTTTCTTATTACAGATTAACTTGTGTAATGTCGTGTAATACAGACTTTATTGTAATAAGAGTTTTACAGACGAACAGTAATTTGTTAGAAAAGATAAATTTATTCACAGTAGTATCATGTATTAGGAATAACATATTAAAAACTGTCTTGTGTATTCAGGTCTACTAAATATTCTCTCAGATTCTCTTGAATATGAGACGCTAACACAACTTTGTGCGTATTTCAATGCTAATATGAATGATTACATGGGTGTACGATGACTGTAGATTACCTGTGTAGTCTGATTACTAACTGAGTTCGAGTTGTGCTCAGAAAGGGTCAATTATTAATAACGCAATAGCCAGGCCATCTAAGGAACTTATAGGTTTACATGGAATCCGAACCATGTAGTATTGCTCTAATTTTCAGGTAAATGACAATCTTGATATTTAGTTCTCTCCCCTATATAGCATACCACATAAGAATCTGATTATGTCCACACCGATAGTAACCATTAAGCCGTAAAACCTACAATCTCCACACTTTGACTCAGCTTCATTTCAGCTCTACGCCTCTAGTAACGAATTAACGTTAAATTAATTTGTTTACTGTATGATAGTTTTCTTTTTTAACTTAACTTCGGATTTAAATTCACCATTCCTTTGAATGGATCCGATATCATGAATAACGCAGAATGTTGTTATTTGATCAATGGAAACAGCTGATATCAGTCTCACCATTGTTGTTACTGTTGTGGGGGGTGGGTACCTTCCATATTTTCGTGTCCCACCATCTGTCAACAGTTTCATTCTCCTCAGTGTCCCAGTGGACCTCAGCTTAATGTGTGTTCTTTATTTATCTGCGAGTCACCATCCATTATCTCCGGATGTCTGTATCATCACCCGACAGCATAATATATCTGAATATTATATTCAAAATTCTATTCTGAAATTGGTTAATTTTAGATTTCTAAAGATTTTAAATATTTTGTTTTTAGTACTTAATGACGGGAATCATAAATATATATCTAATAACATTTAGTTCAACTCCAATATTCGTGCTCAGCCTTGTCAATATTACGTATTCCCATTCATTCTTTCTACACAAATTCATTTTTGTTACCTGCCTGTTGAGAATGGAATAAATCATTTTCGGATATAATAGTTGGGTAAATATATAGAACAAGGGCCTTGAACATTTTTTGGCTGAAATGTTTTCCACAGTAGATACATAACTAAGAAACAATAATATGGTAGTTTTTTTACAGTGTGAAAGCAGGAAAAACATGAAAATGAAGAGAAACGGAAAAATATTAGTGATGTGGGTACTCAAATTGAGCGAAATCATATCCTGATCACAAATATGGCAAGGTTTTTACAATCGAACCATTATTAAGCAGATTTGTGCAGGAAATATGCTGATTTCAGTAAGGTTACGTTCTGTAAGGAGAGGGCTAGGTTGGATATTGATAGGTTAGGCTATGTTTGGTTTGGTTAGGTTATGTTAGGTTTGTTTAGGTTATGTTAGGTTTGTTTAGGTTGTGTTAGGTTCTTCCACTATTCAGGTTAAGTGGAAGAAGGGACTTCAGGTTAAGTGGAAGAAGGGACTTTTTAGTCCCAACTTCGCCTGGTTAAATAAAGACGTATTTCATTTCTTTTAGGTTATGTTAGGTTTGGTTCGATTGTGTTAGGTTTGGTTAAATTATGTTAAGTCATGTTAGGTTAAACCTAAGTTAACTAACCTAATCAAACCTGACATAACCTAACCCATCAATACCCAACCTAGTCCTATCCTGATAGAATATAACCTTACTGAAATCAGCACATTTCCGGCGTTGACATTTAATTAGTTTGGTTACAGATTTCGATGTTTTTAAAAACTAGGCTTTATTACGTTTCCTCTCTTTGAGAAAGTGATTAAATGTAAGAGAAAACTTATTAGTTGTAAGTTCACCTTTTCTATACAAACATTCAAAATAAGGTTTTAAACTGAATATAATAAGTCATTATTATAACTGCACTTAAGTTTAGTAAATTATAATAAGTGAAACATCTGTTAATTCAAATTGGTTTATTATTTATGTAGGTAATGAATATACTAAACATTCCATGTAAATACGAACATATTACATCTATAAATACACTAGCTGAACATTTTTGCACCTACATTAATAAAATAATATAAAAAAATGTCCTCATGCTTCTTTATACAACTTAGGACCACACATGTTAAAAAGGCCAGAACCTTGCAAATTCACTTGTTGACTATTTTTTAAAGTTTACTCATTATTAACAGATAGTGAATCGGGTAAAATTAAAGTATTTCCAGCTTCCTTTATTAGTATTCTTTATTTATATTACTCTTTACTATTTATAAATTGATTACTCATTGTATTATGCTTATTATAATACAATGATGATGTGCTTTTAAAGTAAGCAAATAAATAAAATGTTTTATATCGTTAAAAATATCTAAGACATTGCATTGAAATTTTTCCCAATTCCTGTATTAAATTCATCCATTTACAAACTTCAATATTGTGTACACTTTTAGTAATGTTAAAGCAAATATAATTTGTATTGAGAGAAAAAATATCAAACATTTTCTTTATGGATACATGACAACCTTAAGTGGCTAATTTGGCCTTTCTAGATACGTAACTCATTAGGAAACCGTGCGTTATATTTTATTAACATTATGAGAATATTGTGATGAAAAGTACTAACCAACGAATTGTATATAACATCTTCATTGCTAGAGTTTACTGAGTTCATTGTTGCCAGGTATTTACTTCAATACAATTTGTGGTGTGGGTTAGGTGGGGACAGTGAGGGAGAGAAGCACGTTGTATGTGTGTTACTCTTTGATACTCCTAATGAAAGTTGTAAAATCTAGAATAAATTCCTTGAAGCTCTCGAATGAGTCACAGTTGCAGAGCCAACGTTTTTTGTTAAAAAAAGACCCTTGCAACAAACAGAAAAAGAAAAACACATACTGTAGAATACCCATGATTATGTCATAATCTGTGACTGTCCTAATCTAATTTTAATGGGATATAATCTATGATAAATCAAGCTAAAAACATAATAAATAGTACAAAAACTAAATGATATGGCACCCTTGGACTGTGACGTTCGGTCTCCCTCCATCCACCCGACACCCGCCTGGCCCAGGATGCCCCTCTAGTAATTACAGTAATCATAGTTTATGTAGCCCGCATCCCCTCCACACAAGTCGCCTACCCTCGTCAATTTACAATCACTGCTCCGTATAATCTCAGGGGTCACGACCAATGTCTGACGCTGATCGATGCCCTTTGCATTGCACTGAGCCGTGATTGAATTCAATTCATTAATTTTTCTTTGATAATTGTTTTTAAGCTGATTTCAATTACAAATGGTTATTATTTTTAATGCGTATATCTGTTCATTCTCCATTAACAATCTTAATAAGGTTATATGGAGTGTTTTGTGTATATAATTTTCCACGTGTGGTTTACTAAATGGAAATTATAGTAGAATTTTGTTGGTTTGTTAAGTTTATTTATAAGTGGGTAATTGTTGTAGTTAGATACTGTATTTACATATTTATAGAGCCTTCTTCCTGCTACACTTATATTATGTTGTTATTTATTATTCACTAGCTGAACCCGGCGGACGTTGTCCCGCCTTTCATTTTTCATTGACATACCAAAATAAAGCAATAAAAAGAATTATAGAAAAAAAATTATTTATTAAATGAGTGCAAGAGGGTAAACAATATTTTTGGTCTTCTTATTTGGTGTATAAATGTAAAGGTTTTTTGTAGTGTGTGCTACACTCTCAAGGTGAAATGTAGAACTACAATAAATCAAAACATACACAGTAGTGTTTTGTAATCTGCTTATGGCATGTGAAACTACATTA
The DNA here is from genome assembly GCA_035578905.1 of Stictocephala bisonia. Taxonomy (NCBI): domain Eukaryota; kingdom Metazoa; phylum Arthropoda; class Insecta; order Hemiptera; family Membracidae; genus Stictocephala; species Stictocephala bisonia. The sequence goes on along the minus strand of JAQJVL010000017.1, from coordinate 1,018,484 downwards.
AACCACACAGTCATATGTTTTTTGTAAACAATTCAGATTCTCCATTTGAATAACATGGAATCTTTAGGAGCCCGTGGGGCGGGATCCTGTGGACGGATCTGCATCAAACTTCACAGAAATCATCTCGGGAGTATACGGGACAACATCCTAAAGTTTCATGGCGATCGGTTGGATGGTTTGGCAGTGCATAAACTTCAAATATATATATATATATATATATATATATATATACACAAACATCCTCTTTTATAAATATAGATACGTGTAGGATATATCTATGGTGATACAATACAATTTGAAGTAAGATAATACAAGTCCCCACGTACTAGGAATTGTTATTGTTACAATAACGAACAAGCTTGTTAATTACAGGGAGCTGCCCACCCACCCACTCTTACAGGTACGGAACGGAATACACTTTTCCTTGTTTCTATTGTTCCGTCACCTTACCTTTTTGTGCTCTATTTTTTCAAACTTTTTTCTCGTACATTTGGACAAGTATCAGTAATATCTCCTACGGGATGACTTTCCTGAACCGCATCGAAGTCTTATGTATATATAAAAAAAGTGTTCATTTAACAAACATTATAAACTTTTCTTTTGAGTCAAATTTAAAACCTTTTCTTTAGTGGGGAATATGATTTTTTTCAGTTCGATTTTTATCTTCCCGTGTACTTTACAACATTAAATTTCAGTAACATAATTTGTATAACTATTGATATGTTTGCTCATAATATTTTTATTTATTGAATACGTTATAAGATCATTTTGTTTTTAATTTTAGTACAGAATGCAGCCAGTAACTGTTGTAAACAGTATAATTTACAAGTACTGGCTAAAAAGTATTTATTCTTTTTTTGTTAGTACATATACGCGTACTTATATGCGTAATGAATTTGCTTTTGGTTTAATTTTATGTAATCAGACTTGTCAGTTAGCTGAAAATCAGACCAGCACAACGTGGTTCGGATTCCACGTAAAGCTGTAGGTCCCATAGTTGCCATGGCTATTGGGCTATTAATAAATAGTCCTTTCTGTGTTAAATTAAATTAAGATAGTAACAATGACTACACTCGTTCATATACACTCATCACACTCATTCACCCCTCATATTCGCCCGTATCTCTACGACCACCGTCTTACTAATGAATAATAATAATGAATATATTGATGTTTTATGTCTTTTGATCTTTTATATAAGAAAAACAGCCTATGTTTTGATGGGCCAGCTTTGATTTATGCTGGCATTTTAAGCAATAAAATAATATTAACATCAAACTGTGGATACGTGTATTATAACACATTATAACACATATTCCTTATTTATATATTTTACTGACGATGAAAATTTATTTATAAGGATTGTGGGATTAATATGAACAGGTGGGGTCGTAATGCCATTTCAGCAATCGTTACGAACATTTAAATTCTAAACTAACCTTTAAAATAATTTTAAAAAACCAGACCTAAAACGTACTAATCAACCTAAACATCTATAAAATAATCTTACAATAATTAATTTAAAAAAATTACTACTCTGCAATACTAATGCAATTAAGCTCCTATAGTAATGTGGTAGAATACACAAAGTTACAACTTTATATGTGTCAGTTTTGACTGACGCACCCTTCTCGTCAGTTACTAGAGTAATGTCAGTTTTATTCAGCCATAACTCTGCCAGCGTCGTATATTTAACTGCCACGTAGATAAAGCCCTTATTCCGAAGCTGTAATATCAATGCATCTGTGGTTTTAGCCTACACACTTTCAATTAGGAATCAATTCCATTAAGTTTGTTTTATGACGGTGCTCACGCGTTCTACACAGTGTAAAACTTGCAACAGAAAGCGATATATTTATATAAAAATCAAACTTATGTACATTGATGTAAAACTTATCAACGTATGTTTCTGTCCTCAGAACCCTAAAAGTAGACAGTGTATTATTTTTTTAAATTGTACAAAACATTGTATTTATCTACGATAGTGTTTATATATATATATATATATATATATATATATATATATATATATATATTTACCGCCTACAATTGTAGACGAGGACAGGGCATTTCTTGCGTTTCCTGGCCTACCTAAATTTTACAAACGATAACAAGTTTTAGTGTTTTAAAAAAAAAAAGTAATACAGTAACCAGCTGATTTATCTGCATATAAACTCCAAACCGTGTCTTGTGAGTTTATTATTGTTACCAGATGATCGTTTATTTCTAAAAACTGTATTTACTTATAAGTTACTTTGGTTTCGAATAAAATAAATTATAACTTTATTGTTTTAACAATTAAAGCCAACAATCAAAATCCTAATAGTTCATATCCGACCAAGCCACAGCAAAGCTTGGACGGATTTTGCCAGTGTGTTATAAATATAACCTAATTTTTTTAAAAGGAAACACCCTAAGATAAAAACTTAACTCTTCAAACTTATCATCCCCCGAATTATTACAGTGGCACTTCGGGTTAGTAATGTAATCCAGCTACTTAGGGGCTAAGTTTTCAGGGGATTAGAGGAGATGGATTTTGTGATTTTGACCTATTAATATGTTTGCATTGACATGGACCGGACTCGAGTCTTGACGTTCTCTGTTGTGTGGCGGCCAGACGAGGAAACTGAGTATTACTATCAGGCTTGTCATCATACCAATAATACTTGGTTTGGATTCCAAGTAAAAAAAAAAAAAAAAAATAGTTGCCATGACTATCGGGATATTAATAAATGGCTCTTTTCACTAATTTTCAACCTATACTTGCCCCCGTCGTTATGATTAGCATTATCTACTGGGACAGATTCTTTATGTCCAATCGATCATTGATTGGTCCGAAAATACCCACGATCTGTTTCCCTAAACAAATAACCCCTGATATTTATATTTACTGCTCGTGTTATTTTATTATTATTTTCTTTTTCCAATTTCTCAACTGCAAATCAACATTATATTTTAGCTGTAGTAAATACGTTTAGAAGATCATATGCCACAACCAATTCGGCTATTTATAAACTCATATTTATTTTTATTTATGTCTTTTTGTACCAAATCTAGTACGTTTTTGCGTACTGAAATACTTTTTTATCAAAGCCAGCTTGCTAATCAAAAGGTTTTCTGTTCGATCCCAATTAAAGTCATAACAGTTTTTAAAGAAATCAGCTGATAGCCACCGGCTACTCATTTGTCATTGGGTTATTAGTTGATAACACATTCTAAGGAATAGTCGGCCTTAGTTTGTAACAATGTCTAAATTCGCCACTACACTCATAACACGCATACAAAATCTATATTCGCTCATATCTTGAAGATCGGCGTTTTAATAACAAATAATTCTACACGAAAACATTTTGGGACAGTTTGGTATCGTGTAGGATATTTCTCAAACTCTTTCAAATGTGTGAATTGGTCTAATTTATATACAAACAATCAACTTTTGTAGTTTTAAATTTATTCAAGCTATTATTGTAATATATTTACTTATAATTTAAATTAATCTGCAAGATAATGATATATAATGTTCAGTCCAAATATTTACATTTCACACATAGAATATATAAAAACACATTAAAAAAGAAATATTATTATATCTTTCTTTCCTATTCAAACACGAATTCAATTTTTCACAGTGGTTAAGGAAGGCCTCAACTTTACAAGAGCTTATACAACACTCAAACTGTCAAGTCGGTTTGATATTTGTTTAAACCCTTCTACCTGAACAAGTTGTGTTTGTTTAGAGTGATGACTTGTCATCATTAATACTTGTCATGGCATATTGAGGTTTATTCTTGACAAATACAAGAATCGTAATTTTAAAACAAAATTAATGACAGCTTATCACGTTGGATAGACATCTTGGAGATCACTTTTGTATGTTTTTGACAGATTATGTGATAAAATTTGTCACCATAAACACCTTTCACAACGTCTTGAAGTTTATTGTCGATCAATTAAGTAATGACATCGTATTTTGAAAGAAAATTGACGTTAATTTATCACTTATGATCGTGACCTTGGAATTCTCTTGTGACATATTATGTGATAGCAACCTGTCATCGTGAAAATATTTCACGAAATATTAAAATTGATCGTGTACCAACAATGCTGTAAATAAAGTTTTCATAATTTTCAACCTGAATTACCGATGACTTATCACAATGACTAGTGATCTAGATAATATTTTGACAGTGACGGAGGGGTGTTATGTAAACTTTCTGGAGACAAGTAACTAGTAAGGAATTTCTTAACAAACCCGATTCTCTTGATAAACACAATGATCTCCATCTACTATCCCTTCACTGATTTTCAGGGTTTGAGAGCTATGGCAGGAATTTTTTACGCAATCTTCTACGTCAAGATTTCTATGGTTATTGTTGTCAGCTACCATTTGTTAATTTGAAAAAGCTATATTTGGATAAAGATCCAAAAGTCATGATGGTATATTCATTGAATAAACATTTTAAGTAATCTATTCTCACAAAGCTAAGTCCAATTCATCTAATCATTTGAGACCTGCCTCACTGAGTCTCTTTATGCTGGCTAATCCCTCCGTAAAAGAACGCAGGGGGCACTCTGTAACTATGTGATCCATTGTTGGGATAAACTCCCCGCATTACATGACTGATCTAGTGTCAATCCCCATTTGTACTTCGAGTAATTGCATCTGCCAACGCCAGTTCGGATCCGATTCGAGAGTGTCCACTCCCTTCGAGGGAGGTTCATTCCACCTACAGATCATGATCGTTGGTGAAACAGTGAAATGATTTTATAACTATTTGACCTTGTATAGTTATAATATCAAATCAAAACTATAGTTCAAAAGCTATAATATTATTTCTAGCAAAGCTACTCGTGGAAAAAATTTACAATTAAGTACGTATCGGGTTATAAGTTACAAAGTAATGGGTTCAGTTCCTAACACATGGTGCCGGGGTTTCTTGGAACCCTTTGTGGTACGTCAGTTCAATATTAAATGACCTCTATTGTAGCGTGTAACATTGCCATGTGTGGCCAGATAATTTATCTTACACGGGAGCAAAGTGCCGCCTAGAATTGTAGGCAAAAAGACTCATAACTGACGCAATGTATGTAATAGAACCATAGATTTTACCACATTACTACATCACCAGCGTATATTTTGTATTAAAAATTCACGGTTTCAAAAACATGTGAAAAGCCGTCAGAAATTATCAGTCGGTTTAAGATCTTTAGATTTTAATCCATACTTGAATATAATTTTGAGCTGGTAATGTTTGCTTTTCTTAAACTATCTCGGTTATACTTACTGCAGTCAAATAATATTTTTTGTCCAGTTATACGTATTTGTTTTATTTTTAATGAAGGCCTTGCAATGAATAGCGAAATGAAAATACAACTCTTAATGTTTGCATAAAGAATTTACAATAACTAATGATAAGGAATCACGCTTATAATACAAAAAATTAATATAAAGAAGCAATGAAAATATTGAACAACATAAGTAACACTAAGTTTGTAAGATAAATACTTGACGAGGAAAAAGTATCTTTACCAATGCAAAGTAAATTTATCTTTTGTGAGAAAAAAATTTTGCATCTTAACCACGATGTAAGGTTGCAGTAAACCTGTAAAAAAAAAAAAAAAAAAAAAAAAAAAAAAAAAAAAAAAAAAAAAAAAAAAAAAAAAACTAGACCACGCGTTTCAGTTGAGCAATCCTTCTACAGGTCCCCTGTTTATATTTGCTGTTATGTTTCGTCTTTGTTCAGTCACAGATAAGAAAGAAACAGAGATCACTTTCTTTGGCCACAATGAACGCCTCGGTGGAATTTATAAATAAAGGGTGTTCCTTATGTAGGCAGCAAATCTTTAGAAGATTATTTCAAAGAAAAACAAAACAAAAACAATGTAATGGAAAAAATTTCAAACAGTTACGGAATTCTACGGCAAGGAAATCTCTTTTATTTGATAAAAGTTTAAGCGATCATTTAATATTTTTTATCTTAAAAATAATTCGACCATAATTTGTAGGACTGGATTCCTCAAAATGTTTGTATCTCACAGGTTTTACTTAAATTTAATGTTTCTTTTTTTAGATATTTAGCTTTGAAAAGGCCGCCATTAAAAAAGGACCAACGTACAGGAATAAAATTTATAGGGAATATGTAAGGTGTCATAACCAAGATGAAAAAAATTGTCACGATTTTATATTGATTAACTTCTGAGATTCTAAGTTTATTGTAAAAATGTCATTCATATAAACGGAAAACAGAATGTGACATACAATATGTTTACATCATACATCTGGTTGCTTTTGACATTTGGGATAACCTAAAGCTTGGATGGCTACATACAGGACGTCCTGCAGATTAAAACTAATGTACATCTTTATAAATGTGTTGTACGTTTACCCTTGAGGATTTGGGGGAATAAGGGAGAGGCTGACAAGGTACTGGCCCAATCACCTTCAAGGCAAGCAGGAGAAATAAACACTCAACGTATTGTTGAATGGGACTTCTGTTTGAATATTTTTATACTTTTATACCTAGAGACACCGATGAATGTCATTCATTTGTTATTCATGACTGATGACCTTGAACACTAACGTACAAATAAGCTGACCAGTTTACGTAGGAAAAGTTTACTCTTGTAATAAAAACATTTAATACAAATAAATAATGAAAACATTGAAAAGTATTTCAAACATGATATAAACATTTAATTTTTCCAGAAAAAGCATAGTAAAAAGTATCTTAGATAAAATAATTTATATTTAATGTAAAGTTAAAGTAGATAGATAAAATGAATTTAAATAGTCAACCAATCAATCAAATATTTATATTGCAATGACATTACAAAAATGTATAGAAATCGTCATACCTATCTAAAAATCTAAAACATCCATCCCACGTCAAAGCCTCTGTCAAACATACATAATTTACGGTAACATACCATAGTCACTCATACCAAATCCCCATTTCCGACACCGGTTGTCAGTCTTCCAGTCTTCCGGGGATTATGCGGTCTTCCAGTTGTATGCCATAAACTTGTCCACACTGTAAAATGCATGAGACGCTAAACGGTTTTTGAGACGAGTTTTTAACGCCTTGAACGTTGGGGCATTTTAATGAATCCGGCAACTTGTTGACAAAACGAACACCTGCATGTAAGGGCAAGCGTTGGTAGAATACCATCCTGTTGTTCCCAGTTCGGTAGTAGTTTCTGCCTCTCGCGTCGTGTGTATGTATGTCCCGGCCCATTGTCATGATACTTTTAGAGATGCAAAATAAGGTTGTCTCCAGTATGTAAAGACTAGGCAATGTTAACAGTTGCAATTTTTTGAATGTTACTTTGCAGGTTTCTCTGAATTTCAATTGTGCAACAATGCGAACCGCTTGTTTTTGCAATTTAAATGCTCTGCTAAACTGATTGTTTGCAGAAGCTCCCCACAGCACCACACCGTAGGTGAGATGGGGGTAAATCAGGCCGTAATACGCCGTCATTATAACTTGAATTGGGAAGAATTTTGCTAACATTTTCAAAAAATAAATGCCTGAGGACAATTTGGAACAAATGTGGTCCATGTGCGAATTCCAGTTCAACCCTCGATCCAGGTGTATTCCATATGGTCGTAACGAAAATGACAAAACATTAAATTTTGAGGGGTTTACTTCAAGATTGAGACTGTTGAAATATTGGACACAATTGTTTAAATCAAAAGCCTGCTGTTCAAGGATCGGTGTTAATTTGTTTCTGAATAAAAGGGTCATGTCATCTGCGTACTGTATGAGTTGCCCATGCATTAGCGATGACCATATGTCGTTGACATATATGAGAAAAAGAATCGGGCTGAGTATTTAGCCCTGAGGAACACCGTCTCTTAGCTCGATTGATTCAGAGAATTTGTCTGAAATTTGGACAACTTGGAATCAATTGTTCAGAAAAGAGTGAAGCCACTTGAACGTCACTCCTCTTAGGAATGATAAGATTTAAGTTTGTCAAGCAGCTTAGAGTAGTCAACACAATCGAAAACTTTATACAAGTCTAGTAATACACTAAGTGTGTAATCTCGATTTGATAATCCTTCAACAACCTTTTCGATTAGACTAACAACAGCGTCTACTGTCGATTTGTTTTTTCTGAAACCAAATTGGTTGTCAGAGAGAAGGTTATGTCTGTTTAGGGACTGCACCATTCTAATTAAAAAAAGAGTTTTCCGAATACTTTGCTTAAAACTGGCAAAATTGAGACAGGCCTGTAATTATTTATGGAATAAGGATCGTTTTTCATTAGGACATACTTTTGTAACTTTAAGGAGTGAGGGAAAAACTCCATTTTCGAAAGATGAATTTATCAGTTGAGTCAATGGTGTAATGATCAGTTTCAGTGAGCCACATTAAATTTATATAGTTTTATTTTTTGGCTGGAAGCTGCTGAATAATTTTCTCGACCTCTTCCTCAACTACCGTAGCCAGTACCATTGATGTAACTGGACTCCGTATACGCATATGGGTTTCTTGTGGAGGTGAATGACAGACTCCGAGCTCAAAAGTAACATACGCGAAGAATCTATTAATCTCGTTTGCCACATCAGTCGAATCGTCCACATGTTTTTTCCCAACTTTAACTTTCATTTGTTTCCATTCTATTTGCTTATTGTTTCTTATGTCCCACACAGTTTTGGAAACAGTTTGAGATAAAATGATTGCTTTGGATACATTATACTCTTTTGTGGCTTGGGTAAAATTTCTGTAAATTCTTTTGTAATTTTGGTAAAACATTTTGAAATTTTGATTTATGTTTGTTTTGTAAATTTTGGAGTAAAATTTGAGTTTTTCTCTCGAAATCAAAATTCCTTTAGTTATCTATTTGTTATTTTTCTTTTGGTTAGTAAAACATTGATTGTTTTAGTAGGACAACATGTATTTAAGTAAAAATGTAGGCAGTATGAAAAATATTTAAAATTATTTTCGACTGTCTATGATGAAATTCACATTTCCACTTTTCTTTAGAAAGGAAAGCGTTCAGGAGGGCGATATTACTTGGCATCGTGTCTCTTATTGTTTTGGTAATTATGGACTCCCTTACAATTTTATCCCCACTAATTACAGCCTCTTGGTCGTAGTGGTCGGAAATTACTGTATTGACCACGTAAACTGTGACACTTGAGAGATTGGTGATGACATTGTCGACCGCTGTTTGAGTTATTGCTGACATCCGCGTTGGAGTGTTAATTAACAACTCCTGGCCAAACGTTCTTAGCAGATCGATCAATCTTTTGGTGGTTGGAGAATCGTCGACCCACGCGTCAATGTTAGAGTCACCCATCAGCATATAATTCTAAATATGTGCTGATAGGTCCATTAGTAATAATTCGAGTTTTAAGAAAAATATATCTTTATTTCCACTGGGAGATCTGTATATGTCGATTACAACTATTTTTTAATTTTGTTTGTGAAATTTGATACCGACTGCTTCAAAATCTTTTTCGATCGCTTCATTGAGAATGAGCGTGCCGAAAGCATAATTTTCTTTCACGAAAATTGCGACACCTCCACCTTTGGAGTTCCTCTACAACATCACCAGGTGTTTTAAAATTTAAAGTATAAGATTTAATAAGACTCAAACAGTACTCCTCCCGTAACAGCATTATTAAGAGGTAACTGGCCAGTCAGGCTTGCTTAAGATGTTAGTTGTAAGTCAGAGATGCCCCTTACTGTTTACCCTATATTAACCCAGCAGACAAGGTCAATGACTCCGTAAACTACCCTGATAAGTCGGCTGGACACTCTGCGGGTTGTTTAATTAAGTCAGACAACCCAAACCAACATATAGAACATGTTTAATCTCTAACCATCGAACTAATTTAAACTGATAGTTGTGTTAGGTTTAAAATACAAATCGAAGATGTATTTAGATGGGACCTGCCACCCACCATAATAAGTACATTTTTTTTCCATAAATAATTAATTGATATACGAATATTGTTTCTTTTGATTAAACCACTCTGGAGTACGATAAATCAACTGTTGTTTGTTGTGTATTGGCTATTCATCTCTTTTGATTTTCTCCAATACTCTTTCAGATTTTTTAAGACATTTTTCTTCCAATATTGAGTTTTTAGTTTTCCTTGGCATCAAATGTAGGCTGTTCAGCTTGTTTCTAAGGCTATTTATATCTCTAATTATTCGTTCAGTAATATTTAACTCGTTGAGGACTTTAAAAAATCTTTTGAACCAATTGCCTTTTGTTTTCCTATTGTAGGAGAAATCGAATTTTTGTTTCGTAAATCTGTTATCCTTCATCCTAAAGATATGCGCATCAAATATTATTTTTCTTGTCCTTATAGAATTTGAGACTTTTAGTAATCTTTTTATATACTCTTTTTGACAGCAATTTTATGTCTTTGTATTTAAAATGCAAACTAAGTACAATTTTTACTATTTTCCTTCATTTTTTCTACAAATCAGTAGTTTATTAAATGCCGAGAATGATTTATTTAAGAAAGTTCTTAGCATTCAACACATAATATTTGTTTAGTATAAAGAGTATTGATTTTCTATTGTATGATCATATAAATTTAGGACAAATAGTTTTTAACAATGCATAGTTATTAATCATAAACTCTCGTAATCGTAGTAACAAATTAATTGAAATATCCCAAATTATCTATTTCGACTTTTGTGTATGTAATGAAAATTGGTGGGAGTCATCACTACATTTTTAACGGAGGGTGGGTGGATGGGCCATACACAGTTTATGTACTTAACATATTGTTAAAATTTCCACAAATCGTATATTTGACTAGTGAATTTATTTTTTTTTAATCGCTTTAAAATCTGCAATATAACTTGGAATTATTTATTTATATGAACGGATTTTTCATTTGCTATCTAAAATGCTTGTGTGCCTATGAGAAATAGAACTTTGATAAATTCCCTATTCAAATGACTTTTTTAAATTTTACCATCAGGAAAAGTGGATAATCTATTTAGTTTTATTTGTTGTGTATACAACATCTATACACACTATAACAAGTTATAAGAACAGCATTTTCTTTTGAAAACATTTTGTATTGAAATGTTAGTGACTGAAATGTTGCACAATGAACTGCAGTAACTCTAGCTTCAAGTTTTTTCTTCTTGAAAAGTGCAGTCATTTGTTGCACTACAGCAGAAGATAAACTTTGTAAAGATAAACAAGCAAAAAACGGGTCAAAGATTCTCACAGAAACCTAGTATTGTTCCTGTTTATAAAAGGCATAGTGACGTATGAAAGATTACCTTACGCCATTCCTTCACTACATTTCTTAATGTATTTTAGGTTAAATGTAACTTAATTAATATATTTTACTTAAATTATTAATTAATTGGTAATTACTAAACTGTCAACAATATTATTTTGTCCCGTTGAATAGTTCAATTCTTGACGGTTTTATTACTTTAGAGTTTACAGTCTTCTTCAGTGAATAATTTTGTAGCTTACGACCCTCCGACCCTCTCTGGTGTTAACTTCGCTACTCAGTTGACTACGAGAAGACATATTGTCATCTGTCCGTCCGTCCCTAAACTATTGTGTGATTTGAATAGTCATGGCAGTTGACTCTCCCTTCCCCACAAGACAACCATCGCAACTGTAGCACCAGTTATCAGTAGATGACGCCCTCGTTTTGTAGTTGAAAATTACGTCTCTTGAAAACGTTTCATACTTATAATTTTCTTTTTTATAATATTTAAACTATACGATATGTGGGGCACCGACCGGAAAACCAACCATTATCTGTATACATAGAGTGGGTGGGACACAAGATATCTACGTAAGGGAAGTAGTTAGGTCACCAATCGTCATCTAAACAAATATGCTGGGACACCAACCATCATTTACAAAAATAGGGTGGGTAGAACCCCAACACATCTTCATAAGATGGGTAGGTGGGATATAAACCATCGTCTATACAAATAGGGTGGTACTTCAGCTATTATTTACAAATATTTGGTAGGCAAAATACAAATCGATCTACGTAAAAGTGGTAGGTGGGACTCCAACCGTCATCTATACAAATAAGATAGTACATCAACTACCATTTACAAAAATAGGGTAGGTGGAACATCAACAGATCTAGGTAAGAGGGGATTAGGGATTTTAGGAATATTTGTTAAAGCCGCCAAAGTGAATTACGTTCTCTGTAGTGACGTCGAAAAAGGAAGATTAAAATAATGGGACTAACAGCATGGATTTGGAGCGGAGCGACATGTAAATAAAACGTGAAATATTACGATGACAGTAAATCGGATTATGTCGTAAACATTCTACTCTGAAAACCTTTGACCAGTTGATATGACCTTTTTTTAAGTGATTTCGTTTAATACATACGCTAGACAAATAATGAAGAGTATAATTACTGACATTAATTATTTAAAATTATGTAATTTAGCATGTACACTTTAAACATTCTGTAAATCAAATTTAGTGTGGAAGAATTATGAGTGTTTTCTCATGAGTGCTCTGTAGGATATGTTAGGAACCTAGTCTAAGCAAAAGAAAGAGTTTTCAAGAGTCGTTTGTACTCTGGGTTGTACTGGGTTTGGATGGAAGGGTTAGTCATGAACCATGAGTACTCTTGGTGGATGGGAGGGTTCCTCAAGAGTCATGAGTTCTCTAGGGAATGGTAGGGTTCATCAAGAAAACTGAGTACACTAGGTGGAGGGTTGGCTCTTGAAGAGTCGAGTTTACGCTGTGTGGATGGGATGGTTCGTAAGAAATCTTTAGGACTTTGGGATAGAAATAAAATTTCAATGCATTTATGTAACAAAGTATGCTTACACTAATGCATAAAAGAAAATACAGCCTAAGTTGGCATTTTTAAAAGTAGGAATTACTATTTCAAACTGAAAAACACATCGTTAGATATTATAAAATCCTGAGATAATCTTTTATAATATTAGTACAAATACGGTTGATAACTTAAAAGTTTTGTTTATTCTTTTAAAATTTAACGATTTGAATACACTGAAAATTATTTACGTATTATATATAACGAAACAATACATTTTTAAGTTTCACGTTAAACATTTGGAATATGTTGAAGTGCAGCTCTTCACAAGCCCTGACCGTAAAACACCACTTTCCCCGTACTTGCTACCATTTCGAGTGTAATGGCACCACTTGAGCTGTAATCCTCTCTCGGAAGGTGACATATCACAGGTTTTCACCACAAACGCAATTAGTTTACAGACCGCTCTAGGTTTGTAAAATCGGATTTTTGTAATATTTCAAGCTGATGAGGCGTCATCCTGTAATTGAATATCGTGTTGTAATTGTCATTTCACGAGTGGCCCTAATAGTTAGTGCATATCTATGAAAGGGCGGTGCATTGTTAAGAACTTTTATAACATTATTTTTCATATTTCAAGATATTGCAAATGTCAATATGCATATATTTATAAATACAGTAGGTGTGTATATATAAAAGGTTTGGATACTGTACTATAACAATGCGGACGTGTCTTTAGAGTGAATAAGTTTGTATGATTAGTTGGTTTGTATGTGAAGTATGTTTGTATAAGAAGTAGATGTGTATATGAAGTAGGTTTGTTTGTGAAATAGGTTTGTATAAGAAGTAGGTTTGTATAAGAAGTAGGTTTGTATATGAAGTAGGTTTGTATGAGAAGTAGATGTGTATATGAAGTAGGTTTGTTTGTGAAATAGGTTTGTATAAGAAGTAGGTTTGTATGTGAAGTAGGTTTGTATGAGAAGTAGATGTGTATATGAAGTAGGTTTGTTTGTGAAATAGGTTTGTATAAGAAGTAGGTTTGTATGTGAAGTAGGTTTGTATGAGAAGTAGACGTGTATATGAAGTAGGTTTGTTTGTGAAATAGGTTTGTATGAGAAGTAGGTTTGTATGTGAAGTAGGTTTGTATGAGAAGTAGATGTGTATATGAAGTAGGTTTGTTTGTGAAATAGGTTTGTATGAGAAGTAGATGTATATGTGAAGTAGGTTTGTATGTGAAGTAGGTTTGTATGTGAAGTAGGTTTGTATGTGAAGTAGGTTTGTATGTGAAGTATGTTTGTGGAGTAGGTTAGTATGAGAAGTAGGTTTGTATGTGAAGTAGGTTTGTATGTGAAGTATGTTTGTGGAGTAGGTTTGTATGAGAAGTAGGTTTGTATGTGAAGTATGTTTGTGGAGTAGGTTAGTATGAGAAGTAGGTTTGTATGTGAAGTAGGTTTGTATGTGAAGTATGTTTGTGGAGTAGGTTTGTATGAGAAGTAGGTTTGTATGTGAAGTATGTTTGTGGAGTAGGTTAGTATGAGAAGTAGGTTTGTAAGTGAAGTATGTTTGTGGAGTAGGTTAGTATGTGAAGTAGGTTTGTATGTGAAGTATGTTTGTGGAGTAGGTTAGTATGTGAAGTAGGTTTGTATGTGAAGTAGGTTTGTATGTGAAGTATGTTTGTGGAGTAGGTTAGTATGAGAAGTAGGTTTGTATGTGAAGTATGTTTGTGGAGTAGGTTAGTATGAGAAGTAGGTTTGTATGTGAAGTATGTTTGTGGAGTAGGTTAGTATGAGAAGTAGGTTTGTATGTGAAGTGTTTGTGGAGTAGGTTAGTATGAGAAGTAGGTTTGTATGTGAAGTATGTTTGTGGAGTAGGTTAGTATGAGAAGTAGGTTTGTATGTGAAGTATGTTTGTGGAGTAGGTTAGTATGAGAAGTAGGTTTGTATGTGAAGTATGTTTGTGGAGTAGGGTAGTATGAGAAGTAGGTATGTATGTGAAGTATGTTTGTGGAGTAGGTTAGTATGTGAAGTAGGTTGCTATGTGAAGTAGAAATAGTAAGAGCATGATGTGAATGTTGTGAAGGTTAGTATGAAATAGTGTAAGTAATAGTGAGAAAGATGTGTAATGCATGGTGAAATAGATAAGTTATGTAGAATATGTGAAAGTTTGTATTAATATATGAAGTAATTCCTATTAAGTACATTTAGTTATGTTTTTTTCCAGATCCTACTTAAAGTACATAGCCTACATAAATATTCGTACGTAAATACACTCTAGCGAAATACATAGCCTACATAAATATTCGACCTTAAAAGTACGTCTCCTACGTAAATACTATCCGACTTAAATACAGTACCTACATAAAGTATTCTACGTAAATACATCGCCTACTTAAATACATAGTCCTACATAAATGATACTGTAACTACATCTCCACTGAAATACCGATCCTACATAAAATATTCTACTTAAACTACATATCCTACTGTAAATACAATCCGACAAAATATTCTACGTAATACAGAGCCTACTTAAATACATATCCTACTTAAAATACATATCCGACATAAATATTCTACGTAACTACATCTCCTACTTAAATACAGATCCCTACATAAATATTCTACTTAACTACATCTCCACTTAATACATATCCTACATAAAATATTCTACTTAACTACATCTCCGACTTAAATACATATCCTTAAATATTCTACTTAACTACATCTCCTACTTAAATACATATCCTACAGAAATTTTTCTACTAACTACATCTCCCTACGTAAATACATACCTACATAAATATTCTACTTAACTACATCTCCTACTGAAAATACATATCCTACATAAATATCTACTTAACTACATCTCCTACTTAAATACATATCCTACATAAATATGTCTACTTAACTACATATCCTACTTAAATACATATCCTACATAACTACATATCCTACTGTAAATACATATTCTACATAAATATTCTACTTAACTACATCACCTACCTAAAATACATATCCTACTTAAATACATATCCTACTTAAATACATCTCCTACGTATACAGATCCTACTTAAATATATCTCCCACCCCACCCCACCCCCACTTAAATACAACTTCGACTAATATACATATTACACCTGTAAATACATCTCCTACTTCTACACATATCATACTTATATACATCTCCCTTCTACACATAGCAGACTTATATACATATCCGTACTACAGATTGGCATCATTATCAATACTTCTGCCTTCAGATATATCAGCAGATCGTATTTTTCCTTGACTCTGTGCGTGTATTCTGTAATCGTATTCTTTTCCATTATTGATATCCTCCGTCAATTTATCTTTTATCCTTTCTTTTCTTTCCTTATCGACCATTACGCCGATCACCGGTCTCAATAAACACTCTCATCTCATTGTATGGCTCAGGTAGTTATTTCAGCACTTGTGGCATAGTACTGTAATCCAGCTACTTGGGGACAACGTGTTGTGGAGATTGTAGGTGAAGGTTCTATGCTCAATCCTCTTAATACCAACATGGTTACTCATGGTCCACTCAATGGTTACTATCTGCATGGATAGTAATAGAGAAGTCTGGGATGTCCATATTGTGTAGTAGACAGTGTCCGAATGTTGTGTAGGTGCGAGAACTGACTAACAGGTCCTCCACACTCATTATACACTAAAATAATTATTAATATTGACGCACAAAAGTTATTTCGGTGTCTCAAAATTGAAGATAATCTGAGGATAACATTTATTTTTCTCTTCTTTAAATCTCAAATAATCTGTCTTTCTTCCATTACATCTCTCAATACTGTCTCATTTGTCATCTTACACTTTGAATTCGTCTCCTTAGCTACTTTTCCATTTTTCTTCTATTCTACTGATACCTTCTTATCTGTGGTCCAACAATTATTCCGCTCCACAAAGATTTCTACAAGAAAGCAACTCACTTTAGTTCATAAAGTATGGGTGTATTGTATTCTCCCATCTACAATGAAGATGATCAGAGTGGGAGGTGATTAACTGAGCTGAACAGGAAGTCTCGACAGAGAATCAGCATTAGTTAATTAATCATTTCTCTGCAGGGAGAAACTCATACCAATTGATAATTGTACCAAGTTAGACAATGATCGATACATGCTCGTCATATTGCCGAGGTGAAATATATAATTATGACCTCTATAACTATTGAACTAAATAAGTGCAAGTTTATTCTCATTATTCAGTATCAACGTTTTCTGACGGTACATAAAACTATTTGGATGAATTAAAGCTTCAGTAAAATACAAATATACCGGTTAAAAACATAATGATTGCTTTAATGATTCTAAATATGAATATGTTTGTGCTTCTTGGCTGATTAACATAGCTCTATGAAGATTTGTTTGTAGTAGATTGCAGAAGACTTGAAACAAAATAACGATTTTTATGTTTCAGTAATATATAACTTAGCAACAATTGAAGTTTTAGAATAATTTAATAAATAGCTCAACGAATTAATTTTAATTTTATCAACTTTCAGCACTTAGTAGTGCAGTGTTGTAACCCAACTACTTGGGGAAAAAGAAAAATGGAGATTATAGGCGATAGGTATATAACAAGTCCTCTTATTACCAACAGGCGTCCACTTAATGGTTGCTATCGGCGTGGATACTACTAGAAAAAACTGGGGTGTCCATATTTGGTGGTAGTCATTTTTTGGATGTTATTTAGGGGAGATATCTGAGTATCAGGCTTGTCAATTAGCTAAAATTCATACCAATACTTTGTGGTTCGGTTTCCACGTAAAGCTGCAGGTCCCGTAGTATAACTGACTACAGAGGTCATCGCCACTCATCTTAAACTCATGCAATCATTCATATTCGCCTTAAAATACGCACAAAGTTGTGTCGTTGTTTCATATCTAACAGAATAATAGAATTAATAAAAGAATATTTTACGTGAACCTAAAACGTTCTACAACAAAACGTTGGCTTTGGACTTGTCACGGGATGGAAATGTGACACAGTCAGTTTAGAATTGTGTCAAAACATGGATTAATAGTTTATATGGGCTTTTACTACAAATTTTATGCAGACAGTTTTAATTATGGGCCATTCCAAGTTTGAATATAAAATAATTTAACAGTTGAGTGAATGACGATCACTAAAACTGTACGTGTATAGGTGGGTGGGTGGGTCACTACGACTATACGTGTATAGGTGGGTGGGTGGGTCACTACGACTATACGATTGTATTTATTACTATGTATGTATTTAAATTATACTGTCAATAATAAAGGTTGTCGTACTTATTTTGGAAATAAAAATATTTATGACATATAATCCGTTTTTTTTTTAAATAAATTCGTAGTCATAATATTTGGACAGTAATATTGTAAGTATGTTTCGTATTCCAGAATTTAGCTGAGATAATTTGAAATGAAGGAAATCTCCATCCCCAAGTCTGTATTGATTAGTATGGCCAGCCTGTTTTACTACCTGGGTGTTTTATTTAGAAAAATGTTTCCTGATGACAACGGAAAAGTATTTAGCAAAATATATACCCGGAATACCTCTTTGGAAATAAACCACCAACAACCCCTCCCCTCTCCCAAGCATCTAAAATATTACTTTTTAATTAAAAACTCAGCCTCAAATCGAGTAACCTGCGTCTCATTCTTGCAATATTGAATTCCAGTAGACTTCATTACGGAGAGAATATGCAAAAAATAACATTTCTATTTCGTATAAACCATGGAATTTAGGGTCATAATTCATTCACCAAGTCATCATTCATTTCCCACACCTCCTAACGCCTTTAGGGAGTAGGTGGGTGGAAAAGATCAGTATCGAAACCCAAAACCATTAACGCTTTATGTAAATATGGCTGTAAGGTATTTTGATAAATAAGTATTTCAGATACCTCAAGGGTTTATAAAATATAAAAAAAGTAAACATGTGAATAGCCTATAACTATTTTCGGTATCCATTACATTGATTTTATATCAATAACAAATAACATTATACATATATTATACAGTGATTTTAAATCATATTTATCGTAACTAATTCCAGCAATTACATACTTTTTCTGGCCACCTTAGATGGGTGTTAATACACATATGTATTAAAACTAACTGGAATAAAATACCCAAACATCCATGCAGGTGGGTGGCTGGGGTCGATATCACTGTGTATGTGTGTATGGGGTGGGGTGAATGGGTTTCTAGTATACAAAATATGTATGTAAAAATAATCTCCTTTTGGCGTCTTGCAGTTATAGTAGTAATTATCTATAACCCCAAAAAAGAAGAAAGCATAAAAAAAAGATTATTCTTGGATTAAAATGAACTTGAGTAAATATTTCATGTAATATTTTATCGTTGAGACTTATTTTCATCTATCGTACACTACCCTCTTGATGAACGATTATGAAGATTCCGAGCAGCATAAACTAGTACAATATTCACAGATAAAAGCAAAGGACGTAGGAATATAATTCAACAAGACAGGAAGGTGAAGGTTCAAAGCTGTGCCGTCCAATTATGTTTAAATTAAAGTTTGCATTTTAGTCGTAATTCCATCTGCAAAGTCGTAAAGTTTCTTCCGATAACAAGGTGTAATTTCAAACTTATATTTACTTTATTCCCTTTCTACTGTCTTTATAAAAACTCTCTTTTCCCAGAATTAAATCACTCTTATACAATTATATGGGTTTATTAGTTACGATTGTTATGTTTTATGTTTAGAAAATGGTAAAACTTTTTCTTTACGTGTTTCTAACAAATATGTATTCACACGACTATATTTCCAAATTTATAATTTAGCTGATATTAACAGAAAAATAACGTTGTTTTTAAAGCCAAATCTTTTTCTTAATATAAGCTATAAGACGTACTGTATTAACGTAGTACAATCTTTACAGGGACTCCATAAATCTTCCTACCCCAAATTATATTTTTAACGAACTTGAGGAATCCGCTTTCCTTCGATCCGTGTTACAAACTTATTATAGTTTACTTTCCCGTTTAGACTTCACTGTGTTTTTACACCAAATGCATGAATAAACATAATAAATACAATTACTAACTACGCACATTAGTTTGTGGTGTATACAGTTCAGGCCGTGATAACAACCATTGGGGTGGATGTCCATTTTAATCAACAATGAAATTAAAAAATTCATATTTTTTAATCACTATTATTTGTTTCAGTGTACTAAGGTTACAAATTTAAAAAAATAATTAAAGGAGTTTGAAAAATAAATATTTTTTTAACAACATTAGTTCAAGATATTATTTTATTAAAATATGATTCATCTAAATTTTTTTCACTTTTTGTTTCAGAGACTCCTGTAAGTATCTAAAGAGAATTATATTATTACGTAAGAACGTCCACTAAACAATTACAGAATGTAAGTACATTTATGTAATGTAAATAATAAAATTAAATACCTTTTATGTACCGTAGGATTTCATTTTATTTAGTTTTTACTAACCAAATTAACATTCTTTTAAGTTAAGTAATCGTTTCTACAAATATTTCTACGAACCTCCCCTTACCGCAAAGGTCGATAGAAACAAAGACAAAGGGTTGAGGAAATAAGTATTTAGAAGACAACTCAAGGTTCATAAACGACCCTTTGACTATGTGATGTCACCCGGAGTTAGATGGGGAAGACAGGGTGGCATTTTGTCTTTGAAACTGCCTTAGTTGAGTAATACATTGTGCAAGCACTTTGACAACATATAGGTCTGATCTGAGGAAGACACGTGAAAAAAAAAGAATAACTACAATTTGTATATCCAACTAATTTTTAACGTTTTTAAAATAGTGTATTTTATGAGACATATGATTGTAGTTAAGCTAAAGAGACTTGTTGGAATCAGTAGTTGTTATAGGCTAATATATATATATTGCGAATGAGTCGTATAATTGTACAATATACAAATTTTAATGTATTAATTCACTACAATCTATTACTGTATTATTAAAATGCTGAGCTTTTGTGTTTTACATTTGGCAGTAAAATAATACGACTAATGACATTTAGCCCTATATTTGGGTTGATAGTAAATACTATAAATATATAAAATAATATGTATTTTAATACAATTTAGTATTTATAACACACGTATTTTAATATATTAAGTTATAGACTAACACCTAAATTTTACTCCTACTTTGTTTACGGTGTGCGTGAGCACCGTCATAAAACAAACTTTATGAAATTGCTCCCTAATTGAAACTGTGCAGGATAAAACCACAGCTGCATTGATATAACAGCTTCGTAATATGGGCTTTATCTGCGAGGCAGTTAAATATACGACGATGGCAGAGTTATGGCTGAATAAAACTGACATTACTCTGGTAACTGACGAGAAGGGTGCGTCAGCCCAAACTGACACAGATAAAGTTGTAACTTTGTGTATTCTAACCATTACCATAGGAGCTTAAATTGTACGAGCCATTGTAAAATAAATATATTTTTTACAATCATTATGATTTATTATTGATTGATTGGTATGGACCAGCAATTGATCATCAAATATAATATAATACTGGAGTCGTCATATATATTAACAAAAAATTGCCTACGTATATACTAATCTCAAGAACCTTTCAAATTCTCTATTCTCAAAAACCTTGATAGCTAAATAATGACACATCATAGTGTACATTTATCAGTATGTACATAGGTCTACGCAATCCACTTCAATTAATGAATCTTTTTTTTAGCAGGAAATTTACTGCCTGCACTAGGATATATCAATTTTGCCCCAGCACATTTTTTAGGTAAGATACAAGATTAAAAGATGTGATCTTAATTCCAATATAAAACCAATATACCATTAAACCCAAAACCCCTCAATTACTAAATTAGTATTCTGACTTTTTTAACAAAGAAAGTAAGTGTTTCTAGTTATTAATTGTGAATAATATGATATACAGTTACTTCTAGTTACCTTCTGTGATAAAATCAATAACAAAATAAATCTAAAATGTTAATGTAAATTAATCAATAAAAAATCACACGAATAAACTTGATTAGTTGTTTTATACAAACAATCTTAAGAAAAGGGGCTGATTTTGAAAGTACTTTAAACACAGGATGGTGAGTTGGGAAAATCAAAAAAAATTAGGGAAAACGGAAAATTTTGGTCGTAAATACAGTGTAGTGAGTCCCAAATTGAGTGGCGTTTTGTCCTGATCACGAATATGGCAAGGGTTTCATAATCGGACCATTATTAAGTAAGCGTTTTAGCGCTGGAAGTGTGCTAGGCTAGGGTTAGGTTAGGTTTGGTTTGGTTTGGTTATAAACGTGATAAACGTATGTGTATGTATAAATAATGACAACATCACATAAAACTTACAACTAAACATAAATATTTATGTTTAATCCAATATTGTATAAAGAGTACAGACAGAAGCTGGACGTTACCATCCACAACGAAGGTCAATCAGTGACGATATAATGTTGTGGGAAAATAATGAAAATAAACAAGAATTTGATGTGGCTCATGACGGACATCCTGTAACTAAACCAATTAATTTTTACAAACCTAAGGTGGTATTTCTTCGTAAAAAAATATATTATGTGCAATGTGATTATATTGAACGAACCATGAATGCTGAAAAATGAGCTTTTTTTTATTTCACGTCATAAGATACTTGTCCCCACGTGTCCCCAGCTGATTGTCTTTCACTCTTGCCAACTTAACATATCCACTTCTTTCCAGCTCTGGCACCCACGGAACTATTGCCTACTTTGTAATCAAGGCCGTACCAACTAGCTCTTGACAGCCAGCCAGTTGTTACTAGTTCCAACGAAACCAATCTGTGGTACACAACAAACGGAAGTGAATCTAAAAACTAAAACTATCATTTTTGAAATTTCGTTTGCGTCAATTTATAAAAGAACTAGGAGAGACTCCTGCACGCTTCGCATGCCAACCCCGACGCTCGCTGCGCTCGATACACCTCGGCCTTCGGTCTCGGCATGTGACTTTTGATTACATCTAACAGTAGATTAACTTTACTACGTAAAATCACAATATTCAATTTATTGTGATTTTACGTATCTTCCTCATATACTTGCGTTGCTACATATTTATTAGAAAAAACACCCAACGGTATCACTTAGCTTATTTCAAACGTGTTCATTTAATTTCTTCTTGTTTAACAGCTGAAGATGAACTCTTATCAGTAGTATAATGTCGAACATACAAAATAAACATGTTTATTTATTTACAAAACAGCTGTTATAAATTTAATACAGTCAACACAATGTTATCCTTCTGGAACAATCTTTTAGGGGTGGTCTCCACCCCTTAGGAGTACTTTATCAAAATGAAAATACTTTAGTTGTCCTATTTATGACCTAAAGAAACACTGTACAACATTTTACTTCTCTACCTACACGGGAAGTATTAGTGATGAGTGAGTGAACCAGTGCTTATGGTTTTATATATAGTAAACCTTAAGTATATAGTATATAGTAACCTTAAATCCAATATTACATTTTGTACGTATATATTTAAAATTATTTCTGTACTATTTTAAGACTATTTTACAAGATTTAGATATATCATCAGTGTATCACCTTAGAAAAGAACCCTTTTGAAGTATTCCCAAAAATGTTTTATGATTTAAATTTGTTATAAAAAATGTTATCTGCACTACTGTGTTTTATTTATTACGTTACAAATCACATAACAGTGGTGTTTCTTACTTCGTACATCATATTTAGTATTCTTGTAAGCAATTATTGCATGATAATTAAATATATTAGTAAATATTAAAATTATGACTAAAATACATGATATTAGAATCGCCCATTAATTAATTTATATATTTTTATTAAAGCTACCAGTTGACTAGTATCATTTCTAGGGTATTGGAATAATTGTTGGCATTGGAATTCTTGTTATGGTGAGAAGTTAATTGTTATAAGTCATGATCGTAAGAGATGCAATAATGAAAACTATAAAAACCAAAATTCTTTCAAACCATCGGCCACCTCTGACCTAACTAGGTTATTAACCTACCCACCTGCCATAAACGCGAAGTGATATCGACACACCTACCCGTCCATACACGTACAGTTGTATTGGGACTGTTTGAATTGTACCTGGTCTAGTAATAAAATTGATGTCACTTCATAAGAATTTAATTTAAACAGACAACATTTAAAATTTCCAAAATTAAAAAGTAGCTGATACAAATAGTCAAAACAAAATAAAACAAT
The DNA here is from genome assembly GCA_035578905.1 of Stictocephala bisonia. Classification (NCBI taxonomy): domain Eukaryota; kingdom Metazoa; phylum Arthropoda; class Insecta; order Hemiptera; family Membracidae; genus Stictocephala; species Stictocephala bisonia. Next base: position 994,496 of record JAQJVL010000017.1, on the reverse strand, counting down.
GTTAGAGAAACAAAGACAAAAATATCCTTAAGAATGAAGATATGATAACCTTTTTACAGGAAAATGTTTAATCAAAAACGAAATTCTTGTTCTATCGCCAAAAGACAACAAAAACATGCCTTAATGATGTGATTGAGTTAGCCTTTTACGAATTCTATGTAATACGATACGTATAATCGTAATACGTCTGGATTATAATACTATACGTAAATAATGTGAAATATTTACTAATACAAGCACTCAAAACTCTTCTCTATTAGACACTTCGAAGATATTAACAAAATGTTATCAACCTATTTACATATCAAATATATACCTATTATTGCCAGGGATTTATGTACTTTGACCCTTTCCACACACGCACCGCAGTCCGGAGCTCAGGAAGAAGAATTTACGGAATTAGCTCGATGTTACCTTGTGTGTATATTACAAGTGAACATCTATACTAAATTTAATGACTCTCCCGACTTGACGTGAGCGCGCTTCGTGGCGTTTGAGTGAAGCTCTGACGTGCGGTGTTGCCGAGAGCACATTGGATCTGGCAATGTATAACAACGTATAAACAACTAGAAACAAATTTATGTAAGACACTTTAAACAATAAGAAAATCGGTGGGTCGTAACATTTTTAGTAACCAAACAAAATCACATATTCAAACGAGTAAACGATCGAGTTATTAACAGTTGAAGATAAAGAATTGAGACGTGACAACCACGCAAGGCGTCAAGGTGTTGTTATGGTTATGGCTGGTTGTATTTATGGTCAAGTAATTGGTCGAGGCATTCCAACCTCCAACCTACAAATAGTTCCAGCTATTGCTGTAGGAGTGCTCTGAAGTCAAGTTGGGGGATTAGAAATGAACTGTAGTCTAAAATCACCTTTTCTATTACCTTTAATTTCTAATTCAATACTAAAATAGATACTACATCGATTAGATGGGTACTAAATAATTGATTGTTCCTTTGATTGACTGAATAGATTCTCAAAAAATAACTATTTACACAAATCAGGTAATCACTAATAATTTTTTCACTTAATGAAAATCTCAGTGTTCTGTTTGTCCTCGGGGTAGTTTTACGTGTTTAAAACGTACAACAATCTAATGTACAAGGTGTTCTGGACTTAGATCAAGCGAAGTTGTTACTAAGACATCAACTTGGTCGGTTCAACCGTGTAGTTTGAAACTCCGACACTTTATAACGGTGTTCTACCGTCTTCATAACAGCTAGGGGTTCCGGCCTCTGTTTTCGACGCCAGCTATTATTTTACCTTTAATCAACGTTTTCGGTTTCTTAAGTACTTAGTTTTAATTTATCACAACTCAGTTTAAAGATTTATTTATCAGAAAGATCCTTAATACGTTAAAAAATAATGAATCAACAAAAAGACAAACGAATAGAATGCTAATAAAGAACTGAACACCATTATTGTACCACTTAATTAACAAAAGTGAGTTCAAAAGTAGAATTTATTTATTTATATTTGCGTTTAATAGGTATGACCAATTTTTACAGACTTGTAAGTAGACGAGTATTGCTCATGCATAGTACTTACTTACATTGTGTAGTTTGTGATAAAGTAATAAAAATATTTTTTTAATTAGCACAATACGTTTTGGTACAAATATTGTGTCGATCACCATAATATTTGTTCATTTTGTATTTGTATTGTAATACATTTGTATTACGTGACGTTCACTTGTACTGTAGTAATAAAAAAGAAAAAAAATGCTAATAGATTATAGATTCTCTTAAGTAAACTTCGATATGGTTCTTGTACGTAAAACCTGAAAAAAACGAAAAAACTACATTACTAGATAAATCTTAGGTGTCAGGGACCGGATGTTTTTTAGGGAAGAGAACCGAGTATCAGGCTTGGCACCCTGAAAATCAGGCCAATAGTACGTGGTTCGGTTTCCACGTAAAGCTCTAGGTCCCTTAGATACCCAGGGCATTGTGCTATCAATAAATGACACTTTCTAAGGAACCTTAGTTATTATCAATGACTGCATCCGTTCATCTACAAATCTTCTACGATCGGTATTATAACGATTAGTATATCGCATACAAAAGACGTTTCTTCTATAAATAAAACTGTAATATAAAATAATAATAAATATAACAATATTACGTTCTTATAAAAAAAAAAAAAAAAAAATGTTCCAAATATGTTTTTACATCTCTGATTTTCACTTTACAATAGTAAAAAGTCATTCGTCCATTTTAAAATGACTATTTTAACTATTAATAAATATAGAGGATTGGAATTTAACATTTATTAATTAAAAAGATATTAATCTTCATAATCGTTAATATTAATTAAATAACGGTTCTAGCTTCACCGTAATAGAAAACTGTATTTTCCAGAAACTTTTAAGATAAATTAATTATAAACAAATTTCTAAATCAAAATATTATTTATCTGTTTAGTTATAACGACCATTTTTATACAATTAAAAATATCGTTTAAAGAAACGATCTCTGTTTTTCTTTATCTGTGACTTCATATAAAATCAATACTTTTTAACACACTTATAATAAATTATACGCGCGATCAACACATGTTGTCAAATAAATACAGTTATATTCAGTAAGTGGGCTTATGTATTACTGTAAATAATGTTCAAAGAAGTATAGATTTAGTATTCCTCTAAAAACGCAAGTTCAACAACAATGTTTAGGACTTTATTTATCGTAAATGAAAAAGTGTTGTGTACAAAAAAGGCACTTGAGCCTTTAGGAAATGTTTAACAAATTGTACAAGATTAGCTTTGTTAAAGTTTCCTGTAACGTCTGTAGTAATTTAGATTGTAACGACTGGTCTCAACTCTTTACCTGAAGGGAAGCAGACCGTGTTCTGTCTGGCGAACATCCACTTGAGGGATGGTTAGTGTCTGGACTGGGGCAATGTGGTTTTCGCCACTTGAGCGAACACTGGAGACTCCAGACAGGCTTTGTTTGATTTGTAATGGGATAACCCACTCGTCCGTTAAAACAGTTAGCCAAAATGTAAATGAAAACATTAATATATATTCGGAAACTATACACTTTCTTTCCACTTCTGAAAATATGATTTCTTGTTGAAAAGTGGCAAACTATTAGTTTATCTCGTAAGAAGGTTGAAATAAGTCACAGAAAAGTATTTTTTTACCGAGAAATCGGAAGCATAGTATTTGTATTTTATAGTAATTTTTTTTTTAATTTTAAATGTTCGGTACTTTTATGCTAAACATGAATATATAATTGGGTTTTCAAAAACATTATTTTTGGCTTGAAAAGTACACTTTTCATTTACCTAACCACACATAACCTAACTTATCCTAATAGTCTATTTATTCAACAAAATTTAGTGATTCCCATTGATTTGGATGTTTAGCCTCTGGGACGGGTTTTATGGTTGTTATTTATAATGATCGCGTAATGGCCGATAATCGCGACTCACATCGAAAGTAGTTTTTCCATTATATCTCGATAAATAATTGCTATTGACAAAATAGTTTTCAAATTCGAATTCAGCGCAAAAAAACTCATTGAAATAAAAAAAGATGTAGTAAATTAATGGCAATATGTATAAAATACTAAAAGTTGTCACATTGGGGTTTTTAGAATTTTTCGATAAAATTCATGATTTTCACACCAAAAAAGCATAGTCAAGTGAAAATAGTATAATCGATTCTTGACCCATTTAAGGTAAAATTTTAAAACTTTGTTAAGTGGAAAGAAACCCCGCATAGTAACCATATTTTCTCCATGAAAACAAATTGTTCACTAAGGCTTAATGTTGAGAGCTTTCTTACAATTATTGTCAGACAAAAGTGGAGTGACTTTTGTAAACATTTTAGTAACTTAAAACAAAAATGTAGTCTCAGTTTCATCGGTTAGATGGTTAAATAATGTTTCAACTCTGCCACATTTTAAAAATGTGAGTTTGCGCATTTATGTCATTTTGAATACTAAATTTAAAATATTTACTTTATGTAAACTCCTGACATGTATCCAGGTTACATCCAGATTATATAAGGGTTACATCCAGGTTATATCCAGGTTTCATCCATGTTATATCTTGGTTACATCCAGGTTATATCCAGGTTACATCCAGGTTATATCCAGGTTACACCCAGGTTACATCCAGGTTACATCCAGGTTATATCCAAGTTACATCCAAGTTACATCCAGGTTACATCCAGGTTATATCCAGGTTATATCCAGGTTACATCCAGGTTATATCCAGGTTACATCCAGGTTATATCCAGGTTACATCCAGGTTAACGTATTATAATTGTAATGTTTATAATACATTCATATATTTTTTTCTGAACTATGCACTTTAAGTGGATCACACGGGGTTTTATTCTTTCATTATTCCTATATTCATTGATTTCGGCTATGTTTCAAAATATTTGAAGTTTGAAAAGGACGTAATAATTATGAATAAATTATTCTTAATTAAATAAAAACCAACAAACTATTCATAAATGAGTTAACTGAACTTTAGAGAATTATTTTCTAAATATTTATCACACAAAGTAAACATTTTCTAATCTGAGAATATAAATTACTTATTCCCAACTAAGTCAAACAGGGGTAAGACAAGGAGATGCGTTGTCACCATGTTGTTCAACCTCGCTCTTGAGGAAATACTGAAAGTGACAAAATCGGTACAAATAGGCGCAAACATTGAAAGTATAATCAACTATTTTAGCATTTGCTGATGATGGGGTATTAGTAGCTGATAATAAAATTGATCTAAAATCGCTAGCAGGTGTCCTGTTTAAAGAAGCCAACAAAATAGGTCTTCAAGTGAATGAAGAAAAAACTAAATATATGAAGATAGGGAGACAAACAGAGGCAATCAACTCAACACTGGACGTAATGGATTACAAATTTTTAGCCACTGAAGAGTTCAAGTATCTGGGAGTTACTTTGACTAGCCAAAATAAAATGAAAGAGGAAATACAAGTCAGAATTAGTGCAGAAAATAAATGCTACTGAAGTCTCCTGAAGCTATTCAAAAGTAAACTACTGTCAAGACCCACAAAAATAAGACTGTATATAGATACTGCACAACCTGTTTTATTATATGGATCTGAGGTGTGAACCCTAACAATGTATATAAAAAAAAAAGATTAATTACATTTGAAAATAAAATTTTAAGAAGAATATATGGACCTACGTATGAATCAGGAGTGTGGAGAATGAAAAAGAACAGAGAGCTTAGATAACTGTACAAGAGACCTGATATTGTGGTGGTGGTTAGAAGCAGAAGAATAAGATGGCTTGATCATGTGAGAAGGGAAGAAGAAAAAATGATAAGAAGGGTATGGATGGGGAAACCAGCAGGAAGGTCACCTCTAGGACGACAAGAATAAGATGGGACGACCAAGTGGAACAGGATGTGAGAAGTCTTGGTGGAGACATCGAAAAGGCAGAGGATAGAGAATTGTGGAGGCAACTTGTTGGCGAGGCCAAAAATCACCTTGGATTTGAGTGTATCAACCTTAATATTTATTAAGTAAAAGTACTAATAAAACTGTTTTAAGCATTTTTAGGAGTTAAACGAACTAATCTCGTTATTTAAATGTGGAGAGTTAGAATTTATAATCCTGTCTTTAGGCTAGTAACAGTTTGAAAGCGAATGCTTACTACAAACTTGCTCATGGCGTCGCTCTCTTGACGGTCACTGTCTTTCATTAATCATGCTTATTTCTGAAATGATAACTTAGATTAGTCATCACCATCCCCTAGTAATCCAGAGGGACTATTAGAGATGTTTTACTTTTTGATTATTATAGAAATATATTTTTGAATAGTTGTTAGTGGGGAGACATTTATTTATTTTATTATCTTACCACAAAACAGGTTATAAACCCAATAAAATTGGGGCAGTAGGAACTTGTAGTATAATTTACATCTTGTGGCTAGTATCCAAGCGTACTAACATCCCAAAAACGCACAAATAACTATGAACATACTAATAATAAATGCAATGAATTACAGAACAACACTTCAGACATGCAAATGAGCTACAATTTGAAATGAATGCATACTTAAGACAATATATAATGTATCATTAACGTAATATTTCATAATGTTTAATTGAATGCTCTAATTTAACTAAACGCTTGAAACAAATCGATAATACATAGGTAACAAATAATATAATTGGTAAATATCAACAATAAAAAAATAAATAAATAAAAAATAACCATCCAAAATTTAATAATAACTATTGAAATAAATAATGAATAAAAATATAAATAAATATCAAATAAAGTAAAGGTAAATTAAATAAAGGGTAAAGGTAAGAAATAGTAACGGCTCAAGAATAACAATATCCCAACAACAAATAAATGACAATAACAGCAGCAATATTCCAGGAATATCAGTAAACTAAACATCAGTGAAGGAATTTATTTAATATTGAAACTTTTTATATTGTCAACAAATATGTCTGACGTCTTCAAAACCAAGATAAGTAGAATAAAATTAGTTAGGTATTATGATGACGTCATTGGAGAGGTCGTTCCACCATCTGTTAAAATAAGCGTTATTTTACGCAACAGAATAAACAGCTTATAAGAAACTGTTGTCAATGTAACCGGTTGCGGTAAACTATTTCTAATACTTGTGATAACTGGAACTGCGGAAATTGTTTTACCGGTAGAATGTTTACGTGAGACCACGTAATAGGCCTATATAAATCAAAAAAATTATCGTAACTAAGTTTTGTCAAAATATTTTTTAGAACCAACATGATTTTATTTTCTTTATTTACAAAATTAGAAAGAACAATGTCGGCCTCTATTTATTTTATATTATTATCATTCCTAATTATATACAATATAACCAAACATTTGTAATTCTAGACTTACATACAATATTTCTCAATATATTTTAATAGTAATTGAATTAAATTCTTCTTAAATTAATCAAACATATTAATTATTGAATATGAATAAATTTGATAAATTAGCTTTAAAAACATTGTTATGAAAATATTGGTTATCGTAAGGTGTTACTAGAGTACTCTGCAAGTTGTTATAATACTGTTCTTCAAACAAAGTGACAGCTCTGGCTAAAAGTCAGCTGTTCTCTCCAATGACGTAATCTTGATCCCTACCTTATAATTCCACTTTCCTTGTTCGAGACTATAGAGTTGTATAGATGGCCACTTAGGACACAGTTCCCCTCACCTGCTTAGACAACTCATTTTTATGTTGAAGGCTCGTTGGATCAACGGCTTAGTGATTTCCGAACCACGGGAGTGACACAGGGAAACCCCTCTTTACGGTCACACCAGTAATCGAACCCGGGACAGGCCACGTGACAAGTCACCGCCTTGGCCCCTTAGCTACGGCCGTTCCATTATTGAAAGGGATTGTATAAAACGAAAGGAATTTTTATTGCATTCCTTGTGTGTTTTACTATAGGGTGACATGGTGAATACCGCACACTTCTGAACACGGACACTTCATTACACTTTTGGGGCCATGTACTTGAGTTGGGCATGGCCCTAACCTCCCTATTATACTCCCTATTATACTCAGCCCCATCAGACTACTCACGTTTTGGACTAGCAATATTATAAGATTTATAATAATTTTGCAATGTAAATTATTATGGCATAAAATCAGCTATCATTATAACAAATGTAACTGCTAATTCGAAATCCACGTTCACTGTCCCAGGATTTCACCTTAGAACAGTAGGCTTCCCTTTTCCATATTGAGCAATGGGACAAATAAAACCCAGTTTTAACTATTTTCTTCGTCCTTGCTCACAAATTCAGCATGTACACTACATCTATGAGGAAATTACTTACTAGAACTTTTAAATGTGCAATCTTTGAAATAGTTTTATATCTTTCAAACAACCTTTCCCATCTTCATCGCAAAAAATCATTATTTTGTCTTCACCATAAGTCAAGTATTGTACCGTCAAACGTCTTCACCATTTCTTCATCGATAAGTACTTTTTTGCAGTTGGTGAGCTCCCTTAGGTTCAGTGTGCATTCTTTGTCGACACTCACACACACTGGGAAAGAATGAAGTGAACTATAATCTAGTCTATGCATTTTTGCAACAAAGACACACGTTGATAAACAAAAATGAAAGTTAAATATTCTGTTTAAAATAGTAAACCTGTAACCCCATTAAGTATTAATTAATTAAACTTCATAAAATGAAATCATGATTAATGGATTAATTATTACGTATTGAATCGTCAACCCATGATGATTTATAAGTATAAATATGTACTTTTATGAATTTACGTGGATTTGTACTAAGTATAAATAACCAAAAGTTTTATACTAAGTATAAATAACCAAAAGTTTTGTACTAAGTATAAATAACCAAAAGTTTTGTACTAAGTATAAATAACCAAAAGTGTTGTACTAAGTATAAATAACCAAAAGTTTTGTACTAAGTATAAATAACCAAAAGTTTTGTACTAAGTATAAATAACCAAAAGTTTTGTACTAAGTATAAATAACCAAAAGTTTTGTACTAAGTATAAATAACCAAAAGTTTTGTACTAAGTATAAATAACCAAAAGTTTTGTACTAAGTATAAATAACCAAAAGTTGAAGTGTTCTGTTCCTCGTCCCAGCCATCCTAAATAATACAATTTTATTATTCTTAAAAATAGTATATATGCTTCAATAAAACAAAATTTTCTTCGTGATGTACTGATAATTTTCAACTTTCAAAAACAATTTTGAAATCCACACAATATTTTAAATAAGAATAGAGCAAAGGAAGTTGTGATATAAGTTTAATATATAAAGTTAAAAAATGTTTATGTTTTCAAAAAAGTAAATAAAAATGCTAAGCAATTCCATTTGGTATAGCCTAAAGAGAGGCCATCACAGAAAAAAACCTGCCTGTATTTAGAACTTTTTGACATAAGTAAGCTGTATCCTTATTCCTGTATTCTAATGAGAAACATTAAACTTCCATTTATTGCTTGTTGATATTTAGTATATACATCCGAAAAACCATCCTATACTAACTTAAACTCACCATCTACAATAGGGTTTTTAATAATAAATAAACAATCTTGAGATTATCTTCTTTAAAAAAATTGGGGTTAAATAACTTGCTCATTAAAGTTGTCTGGCTCGGAATAGTGGATCCAACAAGGTGCTAGGAATGTTAAGTGTACGAACAGGCCCCAAGGGAACCGAAGAGAGGTTGCAATAAAACTGATGGATGAAGGCTAATTTACCCTTTGCCCAAACCACGGCTCAATGGAAGTTCCATCCTAGAGTACTGGCGTGGTTGTTGAGATAGATTATCTCGAAATATCACATTTAATGTTTATATTTCATTACATGATAGCACATATTATAAATCAAAAATAATGATTGATATACAGGGTGTCCAGCTTCGACTGTCGCATATTTTAGAGGATTGTTTGTCAGGTCAAGACAAGCAAATATACCATAAGTTATAACATGTGTCTTTACTTCAGATTCGTTTTCTGTCTGTGTGTCTGTATGTGGTTAGAAAAAAATCGAATAGTTCAAAAACTGTTTTACATAAAATACTGAATTTTTGTAGAAAAACACATGTAATGTAAAAAGGCCGTATGTCTAAGATTATTAGTATCAAAATGGCGGCTGTCTAAAAATTTCAAAAAACTACAAGATTTACCCAAAAATATTATAGCACAATATATATCGTATGTTTTGTTGTCAGCTACCATTTGTTAATTGTAAGGAAGCGATGTATGTTTGGATAAATATCCAAAAGTCATGATTATATATTATAATCAATGAATGTATAAATACATAGTACAATACTTGTGGACTATATTATACCGAATCCAAAAATATACAAATTTTAACGATCGGCTGATAACAGAGGACACTTATTTTTTGTGACTGGAAGCATTGTCGTCATGGTAAAGGGTAGTAAGATGTCAATGCTTTCAGTAAAAAAATAATTTTGGACGTACGCCATTTTTACATGAAATGTGTTTTTCTAAGATCAACTTTCATACAAAAATTCAGTATTGTATGTCAAACGGTTTACGAGTTATTCAAATTTTTGTAAAAAACACAATACAGACACAGAGACAGAAAACGAATCGGGAAAAAACACATGTTATATGGCATTACTTGCTTGTTATATGGACAGTCGAGGCTGGAAACCCTGTATATATAAATTGATTAACATTTTAATGTAACATTAATTTGAATACAGTAAATGTACCATGTACCTTCATTACAATGTTTACCTATAGTCAATGTAACTAATTAATAAAATTATCACGTAGACTAATTTTAATTGGTAGTTTTTTATTGAACAGGGCCTTGTACACTAAAATAAAACCATTAAACCTGATAAAATTAGTACCTAAAAGACCTGGAATTTTTTTAGTTAAACTATATAAAGTAACAATTTTTCCATAACGAGGTAGGTTTATTATTATTCATCACTATTCAGAACTAAGACGCCGATCGTAGAGATATGAGCGAACGAGTGAAGCTGAACGCATTTAGTCGTTATTACCATCTAAAGTAGATAGTTCCTTAAAATGAACTGTTTATTAATAGTCCAATAACTAGTGCAACTAAAGTAACTACATTACGGCTTTACGTGGAATCCAAACCACAGAGTATTGGTCTAATTTTCAGCTGAATGTTAAGACTAATCCTCAGTTCTCTTACTCACATAACACCTGGACATTGACTATCACCCAACATTAGTAATATTTATTATTAGATATGTTCAACTAATATTTTTCTGTAACTAATATGAAAGTAAATAATATAAATTATCTAACATCATAAAACATACCTATTCGAACGCACAGCACATTTATACTATTTCTCGTGGTTATCGTAACTATGAAAGCATTCCTTAGAGCGTAGGTCTATATAAAGTATTTTCGATGTTTTTAACAATATATTTGTGAGAAAAATCCATGAACATATTATTAATGTTTATTATAGTCAGTATAATTGTTTACTATTAAAATTACAAAGAACTGAAAATATTAAAATATGAAGGTTAACGAAGGCAGGTTGATTTCATCGTCATCCCTGGAGCTAAGCTGGGAGTGCGGTGTGGTAGAGATAAGCCCTTCTCCCCCGCAGGCAAGGCTTACAGGCCTTATCCACTGGCCAAACAACACGGCTCTTTAATATAGCTTAGCTCATATCTCTCTGTCAGAATTTCAACTCAATTTGGTTCACATTTTTAACTAACATTCAAAATAGGACTATGACAGAAGGATTGTCTATGCATACACAGTGCACTTGTACATGTAGACACTGTTGATTACGTACTACAGGGAGTGAATCAGAAAGTTACCTAGAATAACCGTCTGAAACAATTATTGTCACTGTTTACACGCTGCAAAGGTTGGTAGACAAAATGTTCCCTTAATATGACCACCCGATCGCATGGAATTGCACCGAACATTTGGCAGTGCATAAGTGAAGAATAGTTTACCCATACAAACTATCTGAAACTACCGTAAACATCGTTTACAAGCCGCAAAGTATGTGATGGGTGGACACAATGTTCCCTAAATATGACCACACATGTAATGGCGAGTGCTTATGTGAAGAATAGTTTACCCATACAGACCATTTGAAACGACTTTTATCCACGTTTACAAGCCACAAAGTGCATGATGAGTAGACACAATGTTCCCTAAATATGACCACCCATGTAATGGCAATGAACGTTAGGCAGTACATATGTGAAGAATAGTTTACCGATATAAACCATCTGAAACGACCATCGTGCACGTTTACAAGCCACAAATTACATGATGGGTAGACACAATATTTCCTAAATATGACTACCCATGTAACGGCAATAAACGTTAGGCAGTACATATGTGAAGAATAGTTTACCGATATAAACCATCTGAAACGACCATCGTGCACGTTTACAAGCCACAAAGTACATGATGGGTAGACCCAATGTTTCCTAAATATGACTACCCATGTAATGGCAATGTACGTTAGGCAGTACATATGTGAAGAATAGTTTACCGATATAAACCATCTGAAACGCCCATCGTGCACGTTTACAAGCCACAAATTACATGATGGGTAGACACAATGTTTCCTAAATATGACTACCCATGTAATGACAATGAACGTTAGGCAGTACATATGTGAAGAATAGTTTACCGATATAAACCATCTGAAACGCCCATCGTGCACGTTTACAAGCCGCAAAGTATGTGATGGGTAGACACAATGTTCCCTAAATATAACCACACATGTAATGGCGAGTGCTTATGTGAAGAATAGTTTACCCATACAGACCATATGAAACGACTTTTATCCACGTTTACAAGCCACAAAGTGCATGATGGGTAGACACAATGTTTCCTAAATATGACTACCCATGTAATGGCAATGAACGTTAGGCAGTACATATGTGAAGAATAGTTTACCGATACAAACCATCTGAAACGACCATCATGCACGTTTACAAGCCGCAAAGTACGTGATGGGTAGACACAATGTTCCCTAAATATGACCACCCATGTAATGGCAATGAATGTTAGGCAGTACATAGGTGAAGAATAGTTTACCGATACAAACCATCTGAAACGACCATCATGCACGTTTACAAGCCACAAAGTACATGATGGGTAGACACAATGTTCCCTAAATATGACCACCCATGTAATGGCAATGAATGTTAGGCAGTACATAGGTGAAGAATAGTTTACCGATACAAACCATCTGAAACGACCATCATGCACGTTTACAAGCTACAAAGAACATGATGGGTAGACACAATGTTCCCTAAATATGACCACCCATGTAATGGCAATGAATGTTAGGCAGTACATATGTGAAGAATAGTTTACCGATACAAACCATCTGAAACGACCATCATGCACGTTTACAAGCCACAAAGTACATGATGGGTAGACACAATGTTCCCTAAATATGACCACCTATGTAATGGCAATGAATGTTAGGCAGTACATATGTGAAGAATAGTTTACCGATACAAACCATCTGAAACGACCATCATGCACGTTTACAAGCCACAAAGTACGTGATGGGTAGACCCAATGTTTCCTAAATATAACCACCCATGTAATAGCAATGAACGTTAGGCAGTACATATGTGAAGAATAGTTTACCAATACAAACCATCTGAAACGACCATCATGCACGTTTACAAGCCACAAAGTACATGATGGGTAGACCCAATGTTTCCTAAATATAACCACCCATGTAATAGCAATGAACGTTAGGCAGTACATATGTGAAGAATAGTTTACCGATACAAACCATCTGAAAGGACCATCATGCACGTTTACAAGCCACAAAGTACATGATGGGGAGACACAATGTTTCCTAAATATGACCACCCATGTAATTTATTTATTTATTTTCTTAATTTATTTATTTATTTTTTTAATTTATTTATTTATCAACGGCAAACGCCAATTTACAAAGAGTTACATACATAAACCAAGATTACTTATAATAAACAGCTTGTATAAATAAAATTAAAAAATCTAACATTATTTAAAGTATACATACATTTTTAGCGTATTATGCAATATTAGTTTAACTGAAAATAATTTGAAAAAAATATATATATATAAATTGTTTCATAGCAATATATATCACTTAAACATGTGCTTTAAGATAATAATACAAACAACAATATCTATATACCATATAACAACTAATAACAATATTAAAACAGAAACATCATCAATAATTAAATTACTCAACAATATACGAGTACATTCAAGTTGATTATTCTTGCCTGACTAACAGCGTCGCTTCAGACATCGTCCAAGATTTCCAAGGAGAGAAAAACCTTCTTAAGGTGTTGATAACTGTAATGGAAGAAGTCGTGATCGGGGCAGACGAGGTTTCCAAGTCGATGAACGCGAGGAACAGCACTACATGACATGTAATTGGTCGGATGGGATCGATGGCAAAATAGGTCCAATGAGCGTGTTCGACTAGGCACTGTGATGTCAATGGAGCTTAGAAGTTCAGGGCAAGTTACTTCAGCCCGGAGCAGTTTGTGCAGTAATGGCAATGAACGTTAGGCAGCACATAAGTGAAGAATAGTTTACCGATATAAACCATCTGAAATGCCCATCGTGCACGTTTAAAAACCACAAAGTACATGATAGGTAGACACAATGTTCCCTAAATATGACTACCCATGTAATAGCAATGAACGTTAGGCAGTATATATGTGAATAATATTTTACCGATATAAACCATCTGAAATGCCCATCGTGCACGTTTAAAAACCATAAAGTACATGATAGGTAGACACAATGTCCCCTAAATATGACTACCCATGTAATAGCAATGAACGTTAGGCAGTACATATGTGAATAATAGTTTACCGATATAAACCATCTGAAATGCCCATCGTGCACGTTTAAAAACCACAAAGTACATGATGGGGAGACACAATGTCCCCTAAATATGACTACCCATTTAATAGCAATGAACGTTAGGCAGCACATAAGTGAATAATAGTTTACCGATATAAACCGTCTGAAATGCCCATCGTGCACGTTTAAAAACCACAAAGTACATGATGGGGAGACAATATGTCCCCTAAATATGACTACCCATGTAATAGCAATGAACGTTAGGCAGTACATATGTGAATAATAGTTTACCGATATAAACCATCTGAAATGCCCATCGTGCACGTTTAAAAACCACAAAGTACATGATGGGGAGACACAATGTCCCCTAAATATGACTACCCATTTAATAGCAATGAACGTTAGGCAGCACATAAGTGAATAATAGTTTACCGATATAAACCGTCTGAAATGCCCATCGTGCACGTTTAAAAACCACAAAGTACATGATGGGGAGACAATATGTCCCCTAAATATGACTACCCATGTAATAGCAATGAACGTTAGGCAGTACATATGTGAATAATAGTTTACCGATATAAACCATCTGAAATGCCCATCGTGCACGTTTAAAAACCATAAAGTACATGATAGGTAGACACAATGTCCCCTAAATATGACTACCCATTTAATAGCAATGAACGTTAGGCAGTACATATGTGAATAATAGTTTACCGATATAAACCATCTGAAATGCCCATCGTGCACGTTTAAAAACCACAAAGTACATGATAGGTAGACAACATGTTCCCTAAATATGACTACCCATGTAATAGCAATGAACGTTAGGCAGCACATAAGTGAATAATAGTTTACCGATATAAACCATCTGAAATGCCCATCGTGCACGTTTAAAAACCACAAAGTACATGATGGGGAGACACAATGTCCCCTAAATATGACTACCCATTTAATAGCAATGAACGTTAGGCAGTACATATGTGAATAATAGTTTACCGATATAAACCATCTGAAATGCCCATCGTGCACGTTTAAAAACCACAAAGTACATGATAGGTAGACAACATGTTCCCTAAATATGACTACCCATGTAATAGCAATGAACGTTAGGCAGCACATAAGTGAATAATAGTTTACCGATATAAACCATCTGAAATGCCCATCGTGCATGTTTAAAAACCACAAAGTACATGATAGGTAGACACAATGTTCCCTAAATATGACTACCCATGTAATAGCAATGAACGTTAGGCAGTACATATGTGAATAATAGTTTACCGATATAAACCATCTGAAATGCCCATCGTGCATGTTTAAAAACCACAAAGTACATGATAGGTAGACACAATGTTCCCTAAATATAACCACCCATGTAATAGCAATGAACGTTAGGCAGTACATATGTGAATAATAGTTTACCGATATAAACCATCTGAAATGCCCATCGTGCATGTTTAAAAACCACAAAGTACATGATAGGTAGACACAATGTTCCCTAAATATGACCACCATATTCTTTACTGAAGGATATTCAATGCCAAACACCTATAAATAGGGAGCTTTTACTATACATCGCTAATGATGTTCGTACCTTTCGTTTCTTTATTTGATTCTTTGTACGTGTGAAGACTCATAAGCCTATCAAGCTTAAAAAGTAATTACTTGTGGCTTCCTCTAGTCTCCCCCCCCCTCCACTGACCTACTCATACACGTACTTTGGCATTGGTCCACCCACCAACACATACATCTAACGGATGTATTTACGTTACCACTATACATGGATGAGACAAAACCACCTTTCCTGGATAGTCAGATAAAGTTATATCAGTGAAGTCTTCTTCACAATACGTACACAGTATTACCTTATATTTTTATATCTTATACCTTATATCATTATGAAGTAATTTGTTTTATACTTACTTTTCTTCTTAATTTTATGAAGGTTTTTTATATCAATCTAACTACATTGTTTTACATCCAAACAAGGCTAATACATTAATTCATGGTAAAAGTTTGAGTACAACACTCGTGAAGTTTGATGTAAAAGTTGAAAATTCCCTTGGCATACATATTTCATTGTATTTATTTTCATAATGAACTGATTATAAGTATATATCTTTAACAATACTATTTTTCATACAAATATCAAGGTTTAAAAAAAGTTTAATAAATGTATAGTTTGATAGTTCCCCTAAAAAATGTATTTGGCTAGAAAGATGTAAAGTTAAAAGATACTTACAAGGTACTAACTGTTGCTTTATGTGATGTTAATAACGTTAAGTTCTCAATGGGACATTTATATTGGAGTGGTTCCCCCAACCACGTATAGGCCTACTCCAACGACATTTATTGGATACAGGCTGTGGTGGTGGAACCAATAAAAATACGCTTCCTGTGTGTCGTGTATATACATTCCCTCAGGCTGTAATACACCATTTGGATACTTGTTTGCTAAACCCAGATATCTGTAGTTTGAAATGTTCCGGATTTTAATTAAACCTCTATGCAATATATTTTTCTATATTGAACTGCAAATTTGATCGGGAAGTTATAGTTTATTGTTTGAGGTATTAGTTTTACATATATATAATAGTCGTAACCATAGGTAAACAGGTTAGACGGAGACAAGTTGTTATGGATGTAGGTACGGTGGGTGGGAGATGGGCGTAACCGTGGGAGCAGTAGGTGGGAGGTTGTCATTGATGTGAGTACAGTGGGTGGGAAGTAGTAATTGACTAGGGTACTGTGATGGGGGGTTGTCATGACCGTATGTAAAGTGGGTGAGAGGAAGTCATGACCTTGGGTAAAGTGGGTAGGAAGTAGTAATGGATGTGGGTGGGAGGTTGTCATGGAAGTGGGTGGGAAACAGTCATGGACGTAAGTAATGTGGATGGGAGTCAGAGTCACGTCAATTTTTTCATTTTTCAGTCCTTTGAATGTACCTATTCTATAACCTATTTCTTTGATATCGTGAATTTGAGTGTGAACTTTGACATATTTGGATCGTGGACTTTCTTATTGTTAATATTATTTTACATTCCACTGTTGTAAACAAATATTAACAATAAAAGGAAATATTTTTACCCCAAGTATAAATCATCACGTTGCTTTGTTGTATTATTGTTTTACTAATATTTGAAAAATACTCCTTCAATATATGTATCTCAACAACTAATTATTGTCTGACGTACATCAAACGCAGTACTCTTGGCAAGTCAAGTGGGACATTCATTAGTTAAAGTATCGTCTTACTTTGTACACGTCTTCCTTATTAAACATTGAAAACAAAAAAATACCCATTGAATGCTCAAATTAACTACATTGTATAAATTAATGAGTAGTTCGTTTATTACTTTTCTATTTTATTTGCTTTATCAAAACATAAAGTACTAATAACATCCTTATACTTTTCGCTTTTACCTTAGTTTTCGTTGATTATTGGCAATAAATTGTATTATTAATAAGAATAATTTTTCCAGTGTAGATAACTGTGCGTCATTAGTAACGATTTTGAGTAAGAAATCATATAAATTTGTTACATGTAATTAAAATGTACATCGTGTAATAATTTCTCGTTTTCCAAGCTGAGAATGAGGTATGAAAAACTGAGTACACTTTGGCACTCTTACACAACAAACTTGCTTGATGCAGATATTTTATTTTAGGTTAAATTGGCTTTATCGGGCCAGCTAATACTATATATTTATAAAATAAAAACTTATTATAACATACTATTTTTGTAGTAAGTACAGTCGAGAAATCGTTAAATAATATTACTAAAATAGGCAGACTCAACACGTAATATGAAATTCCAATAACTTATAATACTGTGGATGGTTTGTAGGAAAATATGATTGCCGAACAAAACAGCTGATCGGATCCAACATCTGTGAGTTTTCCCTGTTTGTGACACTGACAGAGTACAGAATGTCACTGTTGGAGATTGGAGTTGTGACAGAGAGTTAGTAACCCACTCTGTCATTAGTCATCATTTGTCATTCTATTTGATAGCACTGATTGAGCAGCTTAGTTTACCAACAGAGTAGTGATACAGACATCGATTATACACATTCGATTAGGTGAGGGAAAATAAACAAAATACTGTATTTATTTTTAGGGCTGGCCATCCTATTGTTGATTACTATTAATACATACTGTCGATATTTCACCTTATAGTCAAAGAGCAAATAATCAATTTTAGAGGAAACAAAGATTCCTGGCGATATTTGTTTTACCATGAAACATTTTTAAATTTGAACACTTGTATATTAGGTGTATTTTTGAGGTTAGAGTAAGACTAGACTGATTATCAGGTTATTATTATATATTTTATTTTCTATAACTGATTTACAGTATTGTATTGAAATTATATTACAGTATTCAAGCACTCACCATTATTGAATAGTCAATTTCAGAAGGTTTAGCTATTTTACAAATGAAAATCGGTTTTTTTAGTCTCTAGATCTTGCCAACTCTGCCTGAACATCAGTTATGACTATGGGCCATGTTGGGTGCACTTTACGTAGATCCGTTCTCAACGAGGAAAACAAAGCACTTTTTACACTTTACACAATTAATTAAACACTAGATTCTGTTTCGATTCTGGAATCTTTTGATTATACATTTCGTGGTATAGGTTATGTATCTTTTTTGTATCTTGTAAGAAAACTTACACAGATGACATTCTAGGGCAATTCTTTATCTAAGGCAACGTTCGACATTCTCCCACATACTTTAAACATATGACATTCTAGGGAATTTCTACACCCCTTATGCACATCGTTTGATATTCATCAACCCACTTTAAACATATGACATTGTAGGGCATTTCTACACCCCTTAAGCACATCGTTTGATATTCATCAACCCACTTTAAACATATGACATTGTAGGGCATTTCTACACCCCTTATGCACATCGTTTGATATTCATCAACCCACTTTAAACATATGACATTGTAGGGCATTTCTACACCCCTTATGCACATCGTTTGATATTCACCCACACGCCTACCCATACACGTACAGTGTATTGATCCACCCGCCCACCCATACACGTACAGTGTATTGACCCATCCACCCGCTCATACAAGTACAGTGGTATTATAAAAAGTAGTATAAAATGACTACAAAATACTCACATAAACGTATTTTGATGGTTTAAAATAACTTCATTGAGGTAAAGGTATAGTTGTTCTATATCATATCATAGATCATCACATTCCACGGATTGTAGAAAAAACGATATTTGAATAAATTGTTTTACTTTTCTAAAAGTCAAGATATTATTTTGAAACAAAAATAATATTAAAATCATACCAAACAATGTTATAAGTTAGAAAACTTTTATTCAATTAATATATGGTAACTGATTTAAATACTATTAACAATAAAGGTATAGGATTATAAAATATGTTCTTTCTACAAATAAAAATGAGGCTACATTTTAGAAGTCTATAATTAATGAGTAAACTCATACTAAACAATTACACAAGGACTTCAATTACTCATTTAATTTCTATGTGAACGGAATAGTAAAGTTTGAGAAGACAGCACTAAAAATTTTTTTAGAAATTAATTATATTAAGAGAAATGTCACAGAGAATAAATAGAGGTCGCACCTAATAGTGCGCTGATGGTGTGTCAAGTGGTTAGTTCTCCAGTTGGTCATGCAGATGGTAGGGCCAGCACCTTGTCAGCCCACTCTTTACTCTCCCCAAATTCTCAAGGGTAAATGTAGCAATTTATAACTTCATATGTATGAAGATGTACAATGATGGGAATCCGAAATACCTCTCTAAAAATTTTCAGTATAACTCAAAAATTGGTGCAAAGGAGACACGCTCAGCCTCGTCAATATTACGTATTCCTCTTCATAGAACATCTTTCTACACAAATTCATTTTCAGTAACTGCCTGCAGAGAATGGAATAAACTTTCTCCATATTTAAAGAGAAATGACAGTCGGGCTCGGTTCACAGCATCATTGAAAGCCTTTATTTTTGAACGGATGAGTCTGTGATGGTAGCTGGGGATGGGGTCTGGGATTAGGGTCGAACGAGTGTATGAGTGAGAGAATGGTAAAGTTGATAATATGTTAGTAGTTCATTTAGTTTATATTATTTGCTTCTTTGTATTGTTATTATTAT
Organism: Stictocephala bisonia; assembly: GCA_035578905.1. Lineage (NCBI taxonomy): Eukaryota > Metazoa > Arthropoda > Insecta > Hemiptera > Membracidae > Stictocephala > Stictocephala bisonia. The sequence continues at coordinate 973,992 of JAQJVL010000017.1, read as the reverse complement.
TATTTTTCTTTAGTTTAGTTCTGTATTTCATGTTTTAGTCTTTGTTATATTTACTAATTTAATATAAAAGGGTTAACTGTAAGAGAGGACTTATTAGTCGTAAGGTCGCCAATTGTATAAAACACTTTTATACAATAAAGCCATTATTATTATTATTAGTTGTAATTTATCTATAACGGCCATTAACACGTTCTCTGCGGTCGTATGGATGCTTTAAATTTGTTTTAAAACTGTATAATATATGTTTTTTTATAAATAAATGCATATACAGGGTGTAACTGAAATACTTGGACAAACTTCAGGAGGTTGTTCCTGGGGACAAAACAAACCTTAACTTTCATATGGCCTAATATGCACCTTTTTCTTCTGTCTGTCCGTCTGTGTTACATTATAATTTTTTTCAGCAACCATAAAAGATCGAGTGTTGAACCTTGGTACATATGCTATACTACTAATATTTGATTACATAAAAAAGTTGAAAAAAGAATTAATCGACAAATTTCAAAATGGCAGCTAGTAAAAAGATTTGACAATAAATTACAAAACAACTACACCATGTATAACAAAAAACACAAAAGTAATAAATTGTAGAACATTTTATTATAAAACTAACGATACCATATTTATTGAAAATAAACGAGAAATGCATAATTTGTAGTATTTTCTTTAATTAGTTACACTTGAAGTTTTGTTATTTTTTTAATAAAAGGTGCGGTTTTTATGTAATTTAACGTCAACGCTTTCAACTAACCGCCATTTTTAAATTTATCGAAGATTTTTTTAAATTTTTTATATAATAGAATACTACTAGTATAGCATATGTACCAAATTTCCAAACTATATTTTATGGTTGCTGAGAAAAAAATTATAATGTAAAAAATACAGACATACAGAAACCGGTGCATATTAGGACATGTGTTTATATGAAGTTTTTTTGTTTGTTTTGAACCCAGGAACAACCTCCTGAAGTTTTTCCAAGTATTTAAGTTACACCCTGTATATACTATATAATGCATGTATAATGTATATACTATATAAAAATATTTACAATATTTTTTAATAAAATATAAGTGAAATAGCCGCAACCTATTAAATTTTGTTGCCATTATTTATTGTTAAAGATCCTTTTTTTAATAGAAAATTAAAATTTCGAAATAAAACTAAGAAAGTAAATGAAATTTCATTAAGTTTCTGGTTCAATCTGAAATCTCTGAATTTAAGAAAATGTTGCAATTAGATACAAGTAAGAATATTACGTGCGATAAGTACGCCATTGATTGAATGTAATGGTAAGTTGCAATATCTAGCAATCGCCGTATATAGAGACCAATGAGATAAGTCTGGCCATTGAATAGACCCATTATCTCTATTGGAAGGAAATAGGTTGCCAAAATCAAACAAATATAGTATAGTGGAGAATTATATATTATTGTAAATGCATTGTATTCAGAAGTGACAATCAAAATAAATCAAATTAAATTATTGGAAAATATTTTTGCTGAAAATCGATTCAATCAATTTTTACTAATAATGTAGTGTTAATACGTTTAAGAAGTATTCAATGCTTCAGTATATACAATTAATTAAAAACGTACATTTAAAATGATAAGAGACAAAATTGTTCATCTTTAAAATGGCAGAACACACCCAGATGTAAAATGGAATGAATTATCCTTAGTTATTGTACAATCAGACTCTCAAAAAAGAAGTCCTGGTTGTTAATTTTCAGATTATACACATAATTTAGAGCAAAGTATGAAATATAACAGTTTTTTAAATTTCTCTCCGCTATCGTTTCTCTCTCTTTTACTTATTTACATCACCATTGCTCAAAAGAACAATTGCCAATGACTAACCTTTAGCTATTTCAAAATTTTAACTCCAAGTATTTTGTAAACAAAAATCTTTAAAAAGTTTAAATGGCATTTTTTTAAACGGTTAAAAGGTAATGGATTTTTTGAAGCATCAGCCAGATCACCTATTTTGACAACCTGTACATAAAGTAATTTTATCATTGTGCTCATAATATTTAATATCTATACATACATAGTAATAATTTTTACTACGAAAGTAAAATATTTAAAACAGCATAGCATTTAAAAATATTTTAATACCATATATCTGTTTTAGCTTAATGTTTCTTCTTGAAATTAGTCCATAAAAATTTTATCATGTATCATCAGACTGTAATATTCAGAGCGATTAAAGTGTAGCTGCATTTATTGGTTCAATTGTTGCTAAACAATTTTCAATCATTTATGGCTTTTCAAGCAAGAGTTAATATAAATAGAGGGAAATTAATCAGTATATTTTTAAAAGCTTGTATACTTGTGTATTGGATTTTTGTTTATAGAAAAAATAATTTTTGTATGTTTACTTTATTGTAAGATTAGTTTTTAGTAATTTACTTCATACGTTTTTACCAAATGACATATAACAAAGTACATAGCAAACATATAAAGGAAACTATTGTTAATAAATTAATCTTGTAAAAAAATTTTGTATAGTTTTAAACACTCGAAAAGTTGAAAATCTCCACAAATTAACAATCATAATGAACACGTTAACATACAAATTTCAAATAAACAGGACTTTTTGGTATATTAGTATCATTATTCATTAGTAAGATACCGATCGTAGTGATGGCCTAATTGAGGAGATAGAGTGTGATGAGTGCAGATAAACGAGTTTAGTCATTGTTACTAAGATCAATTGTTCCTTAGAAAGGGCCATCTAGTAATAAAAAAAAACCCATTAACCAGGGCAACTAAGGGTTCAACAACAGCTTTATATGAAATCCGAACCGTGAAATATTGGTTTGTTTTCAGATAATTGACAAGCCGGATACTCAATTCTCTATCCAGACACCGACCATCAGGACAATCAACTACTTACTGTGCTTGTATGGGCGGATGGATGCACTACTACCAACATGGTGTCCGCTCAATGATTGCCATCGGCGTGGACACTACTAGAGGAGTCTGGGGTGTCCGTGTTAGGGTCGGTTCTTGTGTAAGGAAGAGAATTGAGTGCCGTGCTTGTAATTTAGCTGACAATCGGACCAATAATACGTGGTTCAGATTCCATGTTCTTTAGTTGCCCCGGCTGTTTGGTTACTACTAAATGGATCTTTTTGAGGAACATTTGACCTTAGTTAGTAACAATGACTACACTCATCACAGTCATTAAACCCCTAATATTCGTCCATCTCACTTAGATCACCATTTAAATAATAAATAGTATTTTAATCATTGCATGGCAAGCCACCACCAAGTCATCATGTTGAAAAATACACATCGAATACTATCAAATGTTGCCGGGAATTATTTTGAAGGAAAAACTTGGCATAAATTAAGCTATGAGCTATTTTTAAATTATCAAAAGGAATTTCTTAATAACATTATAAAAATTACAATAATGTGACATTAGAGAAATTTATTAAAAATTGATAAATTTATGGAAAAAAAACTTAAACACTTCATAATAAAACTTGGATATCTAAAATACTGAAAAAAATAACAATTCAACGTCAGTTATATTGGGTAGACAAACACTTCGTGGGTGGCAGACCCTCAGAGTGAGGTTTCCCGACAAACAAGGCGAGCGTCTTATCTCTTATCACTTCCGTACAAACACCCAGACCTTTGTGGAACCGCTCTCGCTAAAAAATGTCAACTAAGAAATAAACACTTCCACAATTAATCATAGGATGGATAAAGACTATTGTATTTGATACCTAGGGATGGCAAATACTTTCAACATATCTATATATCGATTATATTCGATCCAACCAAATATCGATATATCAGGTAACTGATTTATCGAATTGTAGATGATTTATCTGTTTAAAATTATGAACTCATTCTTATGTCATGACCAAAAATACACTCATGTTTTGCTGTCACTATTTAGAATAGCCTACTGAATGTAAAAATTAAATACATTTATCTGCACGAAACAAGTTGTGGTCTGTTGGGTTGAATGAAAAGAATTCAAATTAAGAATAATTATACCTCTAATTATTATGTTATAGAATAATGTAATAACATTATTATTTTTGTTTTTCACATTTAAAAATGCCACTAAGCTTCTTATAAACACTAAAAATTAAACAACATTATTCACTAAACTACATTTTAATGCGTTAACCTTAAGTAAAATTACTAATAAAGTTACTTTTTATTTTAGTGCGTGGTTTGTACACATAACAGGTAATTTAATGTGTTTTTTTTCGAATCGTGATAATTTTTAGGAGATAGAATAACGTCAATATTTAGTTATAAGATATATCGGACCAAAATATCGATATGACCGATATTATCCAAAGAAAAATATCGATACTAACATATCGAAATATTGAAACATATGTAGGATCGATATTTCCGGTACATCAATATATCGTTGCCATCCCTATTGATACCTCGCATTTTAGGTTTAAAATCAAGAAACTATATTAGCATGTAAGATGTCACTGGTCTTTGATAAGAGTGGACCACGATGGTAAAGTGTACATGCCTAGTCATATAAATAGGCTATTGCCTGGTGGACTCTCCATCCATCCAATGAACGTTTTCCCAACCCTCCCACATACCTATTACGGACCCAACATCCACCAACGTATGGCAGTTGGATCCTTCCATTTCCTGCTTTCAACAATTTACGTTTTGACGGACGAACTTTTATACTAAATATAGAATGGGCAATAGTTAACTACCATTTATAGCAAAACACTAATGATCACAGATCACGTGTTCATCTTGTTGAAGGTAAATATGTTATTCATACAACGTGTAATTGTGGGAACCATGTTTATCTTCCTCTTGACAGTAAAAAATCGATTAACTATACAATCGTCAGTATAGAACTTGCAAATTCTTTTTGTATAAATAAAATGTGCGGTGGGAAAATTCCACTTCTAGAAGTATTAGCTCTTATAAAACGTGTACATATTATACTGAAGTACACAACAGAGAAGAGGAAAAGGAAATAGGACAACACGTGTTTTGCATGCACTCCGGTACCATAATTTATAGACGGGGTTTACTCCTTTTATACAGGGTGTATCTTTCTCTGACTAACTTGTTTAGAAAATACAAAACTTTTGAGGTACAATATTTGTATTTGTATTGTAAAAGTAACTAAATACATTCTTTATTACTGACAGATTTTATTGTATTTTATAAATAAATAACGTTGTCAAAGTGAAGTAAACATTTAGAGCTGATAATTGACATGATGCAAAACACGTACAATTACAATACAATGAGCTAAATGGGTAATCATAGTAAGAGGTCACGTAATTTAAGGTTGCTGGAATATAACCGAGATAATCGAGATGAGACCTACCCAACGATAGCTGGAGGCGGACAATGAAAGACTGACGAGAAAATAGCCGAAGGTACCTGAAGAGAGACTAACCCAACGACAGCCAAAGGATGATAGCCGAAGTGAACCCGAGCCGACGGTAACCAAAGATAGCCGAAGGTACTCGATATGAAGGTGGTCCGATTGTAGCCGAATAAAGCCGAAGAGAGACTCACCCGATGTTACCCGAAGATAGCCGAAGTAGGCAGTGGGCTGTTAGACCTCATTTTTACCGTACTTATATTTTACTAGCAGAGTACCCGTCCTTCGTACGGGATTTACGTTGATGTATTATTGTATTATGTGATTATTGCATTCAGTAATACACAATATTGAAGAAGACATAAGTTAACGGTAGGTTGTTTAGACGATTTTTAATATGATCATATTTATAACAAATAAAATGTTATAAAACAGACTTATAAACAACAAATAATTATTTATTTTTTATTTTCACGTTTCACCACATGTTTTAATTACCGAGGAAAAAAGGTTAACACCAAATACAGATCACCTGATCAGGTAAAAGTAGTGTGTGCTACACTCTCAAGGTGAAATGTAGAACTACAATAAATCAAAACATATACAGTACTGTTGTTGTGAGAACTTCAATCTGCTTATGGCATGTGAAACTACATTAAACCACACAGTCATATGTTTTTTGTAAACAATTCAGATTCTCCATTTGAATAACATGGGATCTTTAGGAGCCCGTGGGGCGGGACCCTGTGGACGGATTTGCATCAAACTTCACAGAAACCATCTCGGGAGTATACAGGACAACATCCTAAAGTTTCATGGTGATCCGTTGGATGGTTTGGCAGCACATAAACTTCAAACATATATATATATATATATATATATATATATATATATATATATATATATATATACTAGCTGTACCCGCCCGCTTCGCCGGTCATAATATTGAGTTTGATTTAGAACCTAATAGCTGAAAGAATTCAAGCATTTTTGCTTCTTCTACCAATATTAGATTTTTTAGGAGGCATGTCATAAAAAGTAAACTGCAAAACAAATAATTATTTATTTTTATTTCTACGTTTCACCACATGTTTTAATTACCGAGGAAAAAAGGTTAACACCAAATACAGATCACCTGATCAAGTAAAAGTAGTGTGTGCTACACTCTCAAGTTGAAATGTAGAACTACAATAAATCAAAACATATACAGTACTGTTGTTGTGAGAACTTCAATCTGCTTATGGCATGTGAAACTACATTAAACCACACAGTCATATGTTTTTTGTAAACAATTCAGATTCTCCATTTGAATAACATGGGATCTTTAGGAGCCCGTGGGGCGGGACCCTGTGGACGGATCTGCATCAAACTTCACAGAAACCATCTCGGGAGTATACAGGACAACATTCTTAAGTTTTATGGCGATCGGTTGGATGGTTTGGCAGCGCATAAACTTCAAACATATATATATACATATATACAAACATCCTCTTTTATAAATATAGATATATATATATATATATATATATATATACAAACATCCTCTTTTATAAATATAGATTCAAGACTGTCTTGACCAGAAGAGGAGTTGTTACATAGCTTCCTGTTGACCATAACTAACAAATTACTTGAGATATTCGTACAAGGTCATTTCATAAAGTAATTACAGTACTAGTTGCTATAAATCAGAGTCAACTATGATTAACATTTGACATTTTGTCATATTTGTATCTCCTACAGAGAGGTCGTTTATAAAGAACCATCCTTCCGGAGTGCAGCACATCTGGGTTCTAATGGAGCATCAAAGCAACTGATGACAACTACATCACAGTACCCCTTACTAAACAATCTTCCAGCAGGCCTAATAGTAAAAACAGTTTTAATAATATAAATATCAACAATTCATGTTCGCAAGAAATCAAATTTGTTATAATTGCTTTGAGATGAACATGACATTTACCACTGTACGTGTAGGGGCCGGTGGGTGGGTCAGTACCACTGTACGTGTAGGGATGGGTGGGTACCCACTTTACTGACCCCAGTACCACTTTACGTATTGGAGCAGGCGGGTGGGTCAGTACCAATATACGTGTAGGTTTGTAAGATTGTTGTATGTGGTTTGTAATATTGTTTACTTGAGCAAGGTTTTAAGGTACTTTCCACATCACATTTGTGGACTCAATTTTTAAATGTAAATTGATTTTACTTTTATGACATTTTAATTCGTACGTTTATTCGAATTCATCTGTTTATTAAAATACATACTAACAGTATTAATGGGTTAATACTACTGTGCGTGATTGGGTGGATGGGTGGTTTGACAAGACTGTATGGGTAGGTCAACACCACTGTACTTGTATATATGAAGGGTGGGTGAGTCAACGCAATCACACTTGTACGAGTAGGTTGGTGCGTCAACAGCACAGAACGTTTGTGTGTGTGGGTTTAATACTGACTGACCCATCCTACACGCACAGTGATATTGGAATAAAGCATTTTCTAAAACTATTATTTCGAGAATTTAAAATAACGTGGAAGGAAAAATCACACAGTTTGATTGATTTATATAGATGTGAAATTAGGTTAATTTTTAACGTAAAAATACGAATAGTGTTTATACATGTGTAAAAAATGTGTAATAAATGATAAAATATCTTGAAATTCCCAAATAAATTCATTAACAACAATTCAGCATGTTTTTGTTTAAGGATTCTACCCAAAAGTGCAGAAAATAATGGTTTAAAAATATTATAATATGCTTAGTTTCAAAGTACAGTAGAGCCTGATTATCCGACATGCTGTTATTCGACATTCCGTTTCAACCGACATACCCTACCCGTCCCGAAATTGCCAACATAAAAAACGGCTGATTTTCCGAGATAATCGGGACCGGATCTGACTTTTATACAACGAAAATCGGTTAATTTGTTACAAAATTTAATTGTGTACTGTATTAAGTGAATTACGTAACAATGCAATACACCAATAAGTAACTGGTCAGCTACTGTATTTTTGAATGAGCAGATACAGTAATTTTGTTGCTCAATGTCCGACCTTAAAAGTTCAATTTTAGCGCGGGCTGTACCGTGTGAGCGGAGCGTACACTACTTATAAGAAGTTTATTTTTAGACTCATGTATACAGTTCATTTATAATTGTTTAGTTTTATATTTAGTACATTTTATTCATTTTCCTTTCAGTATAGGTATTGTTAAATAACTCTGTATTTTGCATCTTTTACATTATACTGTACTACCATTTTATTACGCTGTATTTCTTATTGTTATCAGTTTTATTTTGTGTTCTATAATCCAAAGTAATGATTGTTTAAACAGTACTAAATTGTTAATTCTTAGTCAAATGCATTAAAGTACTTAGTTATACAAAAATTAGCGTTTTTATTGCAATTCTCTATTATCCGACATTTTCAATTATCCGACGTCATCACGGCCCGTATACGTCGGTTAAGCGAGGTTCTACTGTAACTTAATCAATGTTTTGTGTACAGTAGAACAACAAGAAAAATAAACGTTTTCAAATTAAAAAAATAATTAAAGTAATGGGTAATGTAAATATTATTGAATCATGTTATCTCATTTACAAAAAACGAAAAATAAATAAATAAATCTATTTTTCTGTTAATTCATAGTTGAAATTGTAAAATGTTGTGCAATACATAAAAATAAAACATCATACCCTCAAAATACCAGAAATTACAATCCAAGAAATAATTTCATACCGTATCAAAACATGGAACAACACTGACTGAAAAACTACCATTCTATACCTATTGAAGAATAGAAAAATGTTTTTGAAGGAAATACATTACTTTATATAAAAAAAATTCTTGGAGAAGATCCACTTTAATCGATTGAAGGTTTTTAAACGGATATTAAGAAAATAACTGTCATATTTGAGTTAGTATTTGTTAACCATCCCAACAATATCATTCATAATGTCATAAATAAATATTATTATAATCATAATTATGTACATTCCATTGTAACCATAATTGATACAAAAGTTGTAAACATCCGTCTAATTAACTGATGCGAGGACAATTAACTTCCCCAGAAGTTCAAGTTATTGTCCCAAAAGATATAATAACAATTTAAGTAGATATACACTTGTTAAAAGCTAAAACATAAAAATTATTTAACAATTTTTATTCCTAAAATAATCGAAGAACTTGTTATATTCTTCTTGTTCGATTGAAAATGCTGGAAATCCAGCTTAATTCTTAGTAAATTTTTGGCTTGGACCTGAAATTAATGTACAATAAATATACTCTTCTACGACATTGTATTGAAACATTTTATGGGTGTCTAAATGTTTAACAAAATAACGCAAAACCAAAGACGACAGTAGTAATAAACTTAAGAATGTCATTCGCTAAAAGTACTATTATATTTACCGTCACAATTTTACTAAAACTTTACTAAAATTGTGACGGTAATTGATTCGATGAAATTTGGAGCAAGTTAAACCTAGTAAAAATTAGTCACGTGTTTTAAATGAACAACAAGAGTGACATTGCAGTTGACGTTGGGATTGACGCCCAATTTGTCAATTGATTGAAGGCAAATAGTTTGACCGATATTTTGCTCTCGATGTCAAAGAGAAAAGTGATTAATTTTCATGTAGTAAACAATTTACGTAACGATCATTTAGCCAAGAGTGGAAACTAGTGCAGCAAATCATAGGCTTAGAAAACATTTCGTAACTTAGGCCCTCAAAAATATATTTAAAAACCACATTCAGCACAAGGAAAACTTATCTACTCAGGAACTAAGGACAATCTTCAGAGAATTTAAAGAGTTTCAACACTTTATTTAAGGAGGATTTTTAGAGGGTATAAGGAATATCAAGAATATCTACAGAGGATGTAAGGAGGATATACGGAGGATTTAACGAGTTTCTACAGAGAATATAAGGAGGATATACGGAGGATTTAACGAGTTTCTACAGAGAATGTAAGGAGGATATACGGAGGATTTAATGAGTTTCTATAGAGGATGTAAGGAGAATATACGGAGGATTTAACGAGTTTCTACAGAGAATGTAAGGAGGATATACGGAGGATTTAATGAGTTTCTACAGAGGATGTAAGGAGGATGTATGGAGGATTTAATGAGTTTCTATAGAGGATGTAAGGAGGATATACGGAGGATTTAATGAGTTTCTACAAAAAAAAAAAAAAATTAAGGAAGATATACGGAGGATTTAATGAGTTTCTACAGAGAATGTAAGGAGGATATACGGAGGATTTAATGAGTTTCTATAGAGGATGTAAGGATGATATACGGAGGATTTAATGAGTTTCTACAGAGAATGTAAGGAGGATATACGGAGGATTTAATGAGTTTCTACAGAGGATATAAAGAGGATATACGGAGGATTTAATGAGATTCTACAGAGGATATAAAGAGGATATACGGAGGATTTAACGAGTTTCTATAGAGGATGTAAGGAGAATATACGGAGTATTTAATGAGTTTCTACAAAAAAAAAAAAAAAAAAAAAAAAATTAAGGAGGATATACGGAGGATTTAATGAGTTTCTACAGAGAATGTAAGGAGGATATACGGAGGATTTAATGAGTTTCTACAGAGGATGTAAGGAGGATATACGGAGGATTTAATGAGATTCTACAGAAGATATAAAGAGGATATACGGAGGATTTAACGAGTTTCTATAGAGGATGTAAGGAGGATATACGGAGGATTTAATGAGTTTCTACAAAAAAAAAAAAAAAAAAAATAAATAAATAAATAAAGGAGGATATACGGAGGATTTAATGAGTTTCTACAGAGGATGTAAGGAGGATTAAACGAGTTTCTATAGAGGATGTAAGGAGGATATACGGAGAGGATTTAATGAGTTTCTATAGAGGATGTAAGGAGGATATACGGAGGATTTAATGAGTTTCTACAGAGGATGTAAGGAGGATATACGGAGGATTTAATGAGTTTCTATAGAGGATGTAAGGAGAATATACGGAGGATTTAACGAGTTTCTACAGAGAATGTAAGGAGGATATACGGAGGATTTAATGAGTTTCTACAGAGGATGTAAGGAGGATATATGGAGGATTTAATGAGTTTCTATAGAGGATGTAAGGAGGATATACGGAGGATTTAATGAGTTTCTACAAAAAAAAAAAAAAAAAAAAATTAAGGAGGATATACGGAGGATTTAATGAGTTTCTACAGAGAATGTAAGGAGGATATACGGAGGATTTAATGAGTTTCTATAGAGGATGTAAGGAGGATATACGGAGGATTTAATGAGTTTCTATAGAGGATGTAAGGAGGATATACGGAGGATTTAATGAGTTTCTACAGAGCATGTAAGGAGGATATACGGAGGATTTAATGAGTGTCTATAGAGGATGTAAGGAGGATATACGGAGGATTTAACGAGTTTCTACAGAGAATGTAAGGAGGATATACGGAGGATTTAATGAGTGTCTATAGAGGATGTAAGGAGGATATACGGAGGATTTAACGAGTTTCTACAGAGAATGTAAGGAGGATATATGGAGGATTTAATGAGTGTCTATAGAGAATGTAAGGAGGATATACGGAGGATTTAACGAGTTTCTACAGGTAATGTAAGGAGGATATACGGAGGATTTAATGAGTGTCTATAGAGGATGTAAGGAGGATATACGGAGGATTTAATGAGTTTCTACAGAGGATGTAAGGAGGATATACGGAGGATTTTACGAGTTTCTACAGAGAATCTAAGGAGGATATAATGAGTCTCTATAGAGGATGTAAGGAGGATATACGGAGGATTTAATGAGTTTCTACAGAGGATGTAAGGTTGATATACGGAGGATTTAATGAGTGTCTATAGAGGATGTAAGGAGGATATACGGAGGATTTAATGAGTTTCTACAGAGAATGTAAGGAGGATATACGGAGGATTTAATGAGTGTCTATAGAGGATGTAAGGAGGATATACGGAGGATTTAATGAGTTTCTACAGAGGATGTAAGTAGGATATACGGAGGATTTAATGAGTGACTATAGAGGATGTAAGGAGGATATACGGAGGATTTAATGAGTGTCTATAGAGGATGTAAGGAGGATATACGGAGGATTTAATGAGATTCTACAGAAGATATAGAGGATATACGGAGGATTTAGTGAGTTCTACAAAGGATAAAAGTATATATAAACTACGGAAGATTTAACGAGTTTCTGCAGAGGATGTAGTGAGGATATACGGAGGATTTATTGAGTTTCTGCAGAACCTATCTACCGTTTCCTACTATCTTCAAAGGTTATAAAGATGATCTAAGAAGGATTCACAAAGGGGATATAGAATACTGAAATACGTTTATTAATTTCAAGTGAATTAGCGAATTTCTTACTTCTATGAGGTGCAGTTATATATATATTTTTTTCTCTCATTTTTTAAGAAGCAACATTAAAATGGCCGAAAAGCCAGTATTTGACCACCAGCGACCCCTGGGTACCTCTTGGATTAATGAGCTAAACGCCGCCCAGGCGATTGCCCTATGGAATACATGGGGTTTGATCCCAATGTCCGTCCACCTTGGAGGCCAATAGAGTCCTTCTCAAGTATAATACTAGAACTGCAGTAGGCACCTTGCCAAATTAGAAATGCTCAATTTGTCAAATTAACAACTTTTAGTTGCTATGTTAAATCAAGACACTCAATACTTTTACTTCAAAGTTTAATACTAAATGGTTAAATTATTTGACTTCATTTTGCCGAAAAGTAGGCATTTAAACTGTAAATTAGCACAACTGCCGCTGCTGGAGCAATCACATTGGATGACTGAAAAACATATACAGCATCCACAGAAGTTACATGTTTGGGCAAGTATTATGAGGAGGCACAAGGACACACACTGACAGACTGGGGTCCTGAGTGATAACAAATATGTCACCGATATTATTGCTATACGCGTCTAGTGGTATTGGGTGTAGGTGGATCTATAAAGGGTATAAGATTTATCTACAGAGGATATAAAGAGTATCTACAGAGAATTTAGGAAGTTTCTACATAGGAGCTAAGGACGATCTAGAGATCAATTTAGTCGTCAATTTAATCTAGCAGAATTTTGCCTTTTAAAGGCATTCAAAAGGTAATTATGTATATCATGCAATTGCAAAGAACTGTATATAGTATTATGAGCATTCTCTATACTTGAAACTAACAGTAGGCTACCATTGAGGCTGCTTAAGTATTCAAGTACATAATACTAATCTACAATATATCTTAGGTACACTTAGGTACTCAGGAATAGATAGGTCGTGATAACGTTTTATGTAGAGATAAAAACGTTAAATAATTCTGGCGTACTGCCACCAGGCTTGTCACTGTGTCATTAAACTATAAACAGTGTAAACGTTAAACAGTTAAAATCAAGAGATGAGTCATTAAAAGAGATGGCCTGTGCACTATGTGCTATAATTAAACTTACTTTAACAATTAGACACGTAAAGATTCAAAGGTATGCAGTCAAATTTCATGGCTCAAACGTTAAAACGTATTGAAAGTTTAATTATAAAAGCCAGAAGTACGCGAAGGCATTGGTAGAGTGGGTAGGTTAATAAGATTTGTGTCATTGGGAGAGTGGGTAGGTCACCAAGGTTTGTGTCTTTAGGGGGAGAGGGTAGGTCATAGAGATTTGTGTCATTGGCAGAGTGGGTAGGTCACCAAGGTTTGTGTCTTTAGGGGGAGGGGGTAGGTCATAAAGATTTGTGTCATTGGCAGAGTGGGTAGGTCACCAAGGTTTGTGTCTTTAGGGGGAGGGGGTAGGTCATAAAGATTTGTGTCATTGGGAGAGTGGGTGGTCACCAAGGTTTGTGTCTTTAGGGGGAGGGGGTAGGTCATAAAGATTTGTGTCATTGGGAGAGTGGGTAGGTCACCAAGGTTTGTCTTCGTTGTCATTGTGGGTTAGGTTTGATTGGCAGGAAGATTCATGTCAAACAAACAGGTTTGTCGTTATTGAGTTATTAATGGCAAACTATCTAAAATGTTATTATATCGTTAATTAGTTTATTACTAAAACATTTAATACGACCATGTAAAACATTTATTTTACTTGATTAAAAATAAAGGCAAGTTTAGTATCCTTTGAATGTTGTATTAAATGGTTTTTCTCCTAGAATGAAAATGGAAAGAAAGGAAACTGTCGGAGAAGCATCTGGTCGTATAAACTACAGACAATTTACTGGGATGGCCAGGAGTCGATATAGGGGAAACTCAACAGGAACGGGGATGTAAAATGACTGTCATCGACTGGACCTACAGGTGTCGATTTACAGGAAAATTCTAAATTCAATAATGACTGTGGTACTTATTTTTTAAATAAAAAGGAATTGATAATATATTTCTTTCTTTCTAAAGACTACAGGGAGACAAAAATTAACATACAGATAGGTAAATACCTATGTAAGTGTAAGGGAGGCCAGGTAGGATCACGGTATGGAAACATACACTTATTAAGTAAAAACATAATGGAGTAGTCATAAAATGAATCAATACAAACATTAAAACTTTACTAAAAGATGTGGCAATAAAGTGTAAAATATGCCCCCATGTACTGGCTAACGTACTACATACCTGTTGAGCCCACCCACGCTCCGACTGATACTCCCACAGTTCTGAACTGGCTTACTCATCACGTAATTGTACTGCATCACGCTATGCAGATGGCAGGGCCAGCACTTTGTCAGTCTCTCCGTTAATTTCACCCAAATCCTCAAAGATAAACCTAGTAGTTATTACTACTATAAGGATATACATTAATTGTAACGCAATTACACTGAAATTTCCACTGAGGCGTTTGCTGCAACGATAAGAAAGCAGCCTCTGTTTATTTTTTCACCTTGATTTAAATGTAAGCTATCATATTAAAAATCATAACGCTATCATAGTTATAAATATTTAATTGTTAAAAACTGGTGTTTTCAAATCTTTTTTATACAACTGCAATAACATTTCAGTTGAAAATTACCTCCTGAAAACAATTTAACTGTCTTTCGTAATCCCAAGCATTGCTTTATGGCTCTGTAAAATTTATTATTAGAATAAACTTCAATAATAATAAAAATAATAAAACGATAATCAAAAAGAAGCATTAGATTATGCTTTTCTCCGAACATTTTCATATTTATGTTCCAAACATGTGTGACAGTTTATTTGATGTGTCAATATATTCTACAAAAAGGAGGAGGGGAGAGTATTCCCATAGTTAATTCCTCGAACAAGAGTATACGTATACAGGGTGTTTGTTTTAAAACGCAACCTATGGTATGGAATGGGTCCAATTTCAATACATTAATGTACATACAATTGACAATACAAATAGTTATATATTAGGTTCAGAATATTGTTCGTAAGCATCTTGACATAAAAGAAACGATTTTTTTTTAAATACTACTTCATAAACACTCTATGGTTTTTGCTCAAAACCATATTTCTAACCTCAACGTAATGACATTGCACGAAACCAAAATAAAATAAACAACAATGCAACAATGAAAATCAGCTGATAGCTTAGGTAGAAGAAGAACCAGGGATACCAATCTATGAACTTGTAATTACTTTAAACATTCATTTTCTGTACTTGTTTTAAAATAAACACCCTTAAGTAATAAATAGTCATTTAGGGGAGAGTTATACGCAATATTTTACTGAGAGTAGGGCACCTAAATATTATTTATTCTCAAGATGGAACTTATTGTCATTAAAATAATAATAAAAGTGACAAAATAATAAATATATTATGTTAAAATGTTTGAGATATTATAATTTTCAAAATACAGAGCAAAAAGAAACATGTCTCTCTATTCACGGACATACGTCAATTGAAAAGATCCTTTTTTTGATACATCAACCCTTTCCTGGAAAATGTTATCGTGTTTGACAAAGGACCGTCACAATAGTGACTGTGGAGAGAGATAAAAATGTCATTTTTATCTATCCTGCATATTAGTTTATGAATAGCTGAAAGTAGTAGATTAAAAAAAAAAAAAGATAGTTTACCTGGCTGTTTATTTAGGGCAACTTCTTGATGAAACTATGGGTCAAAATCTACTTATTGACTTACATTTTCTTTTGAAAAGAGTAAAGACGATATAAAATTGTTTATGACATATGGCAATGAGTAAGTTAAAAAAAAAAAAAAAAAAAAAAAAAAACTGCCATTTCGTTCAGGATATGTTCATGCATGTGTGGCAGGAATCATTCATTTGACCCTATCGGCGTCGGCTTTACCCTATCAGCGTGCAGTTATCTAACCCATCTATTTGGCCAAAATTGCTGTGGAGATTGTAGGCTATAGTTTCTATGATTGGCTCTCTTAATACTGACATGGCGTTCACTCAATGATTGCCATCAGCGTGGATACTACTGGAGAAGTATGGGATGCCCATGTTGGTCTTGAGTGACCGGATGTTGTGTAGGGAATTCGATCGGTGTTTTAGTAATGAATAACCGCTTTTTACGGGTTTGAATTTCACACGTTCACACCCCTACAGGTCTTTGTACGTAGTCAGTTGTAAACAGCATACGAAGAGAAGTAGAGATGCATATAATTATTTATCACCAAGATTTAAATTTAGATTGAAAGGGGATGTACAGTTGGTCCAGCCAACCCTTGCAACGAAGCCTAAGGCTTTTTGTGCCAATCCCGGTGCCTAATCGTCGTAAAGCTGGCAATCCTTGACCAGGTCAAGGAGCTTCTTCACTAGATTAGTGATTTCCGACTGTCCCAGAGGTGAGCCTTCAAACAGTGCTCTTCTCCTGGCACCAAGGGCCTCACACTCCAGGACAATGTGTTCTGCCGACTCTTCGTCCTCCCCACAGAGGCGACAGATGGGATCCTCCGTAAAGAGTCCCACTGTTCTTAGATGCCTCCGGAATTTGCCGTGACCGGTGATGAGTCCCACCACCAGCTTAACGTGCGCTTTACTCAACCCAAGAAGTGACTTTGTTAACTTCTGGGAGGGATTCCTGACAAGAACCTTGCCGAGTCTTTGCCCTGGGAACCGCCGCCATCTTTCCAGATGTCTGGCGCTGACCCAGTTTTTGATTGCTGTTTTGACAGCTGCAGTCGAAACGCAGCAGGCCGGCTCAGGACCAATGAAGGGCTTGAGAGCACTTACCTTAGCCAAGCATTTATCACCAAACCAACTGAAAATATAAAACTGAAAATATAAAAAAAAAAAAAAAATGGAAAAAATGAAAATATAAAATTACTGGTAGTATTTAGATATAAATCGGCGGAGAGGATTTCACTTCTTATGTTATATAGAGTAGGAATTCTCATCACTTCCAACGTCTTCATTGATCGACCATACTCGAAAAAAATAAGTCATTAAGATTAAAAGTGATAAGAAATTAATAATATAATTATGATTAATTCATCTCATAACAGTTACAAACGTAGAATCATTGTCAATATTGTTTAAAAACAGTTTGCCTTCATATCATGAAGTGACTTGCAGCTTAGCTGATGTTAGAGAAATGACGGGAGCTTCTACAGTGGACAATCACGTAGACGTACTCAGTTGACGGTGACGTTGATTGTTGACTTTCGTTGACGTCCCACACTCGACAAAATAAACATCAGTGGTCACGTCAGGTCCCGAGCAGTGTCAAAGAGAACGAAGTGTCTGTCACAAATAATATTATTATTTCTGTTAATACCGCTAAATAAAAGTTACAAATAACCGTATAGCGTACACAATCAGTGAAGCACGAATCATATTTATTTAGATGTTTATAAAAACACACCTGTTTTATCATTAACTAATTAAATAGTTTTTAAGTAGGTTGAAACGAAACATAGTTTCGTAAATGTACATTTTTAAAAACATGTTTTGCAAGGCTCTAAATATATGTTTTTATCGAAAAACAACTGCATTTTCTTTACTTATCGTAAATAATGTCTTCTTTTTATCTCATATTGACATATCCATGTGTGAAGGCCTCGGAGAAAGGGGGATTTGGGATTTTATTACATATAATAAAAAGCCCTTTCACTGATGCTCTTTTCATATTATAATTATCTATTATATGTTATTGTGAAATTATGAGCAATTCCTGTTTTGCACTTCACATAATAGTTGTCATTTTTCAGGAATACCATTAGACTATGTACATACAATTAAAATATAAACTTGTTTTTATTTTAAAACTTGTCAATTAAAACCAACTTTATTTCTATATTCTCATACTCAAACTTTCAAAAGTTATAAACATAATTTCTTAAACTATTATAAAAGTGACAAAATAATTAATACATTCATTATTACATACTTGTGCTATTATATTTTTTGAAACAAAGAGTAAGGAGAAACATGTTTCTCTATTCACTAACAACAATTGAAAAGATACCCTTTTGATACCTCAACCCTTTCTTGTTCAACGTTATCGTGTTCAACAAAGGACCTTCACAACAGTGACTTTGTGCAGAATGATAATAATGTCGTTTTTGACTACTCGTTGTATGGAATAGTGTGAACAGCTGGAAAAATTGTGGTTTAAAAATGTTTGCAAGTTTAACTGGTTGCCTATTTAGGGCAAACCGTTGCTTTAAATACACTTCAGTATCTACATATTGACTTGGAATGTGCAAAGAGGATATAAAACTTATCCAGTATGAGTTGAATATTTACAAAATAAAACTCTTTCCCAAGGCGTCCATTAAATAAAGTACTTTCATAGAAATGTCTCACAGTTTTCCTCAACTAAATAAAATGTACAGAGTAAATAATAACTCTGCACGCGTTGTATAGTTGTTGTTTGGTTGGGAAAAACATATTTAACAATAGAAATTTTTATTTGTGATGTACATATTTTCAAAGCTGTTTATGTGGTTTTACGAACGTTTCATTTAATGTCATTATTGTGAATAATATTTACAAACTTGTCTGAATTTAAATGGAATGAAAAAACGTCAGTGAGACACATTCGTTAGAAGTTTCATTAGTTTTTACAGTAGAGTTACTTTTGTTATATGATCTCTGAACAGAGTTTTATATATATATTAATTGAGTTAACTCACCAGTTCACATGGGCCTGCAGGCCTGTGCGTTAATTTTACTAAACGAGTGAAATACCAGTTGGGTATTCCAACCTTGGACATGGCGCTCAGCAGTCCGAAACCTTAGCTACTGAGCTACCTTCATATTAGTCGATAAATTTGAAAAAAAATAAATTAATATACAATAAAATATAAACGTGAGTTCAAATCAGAGAAAATAAAAATAACCTGAAACTACAAACAATGTAGCAATCAATTAAACATTTTACAACGAGTAATTATAAATAAAAAGTTGTTAAATGAAGGTTGAACAGATGAAAATGACCATATTTAATTGTGCTTCATGGTGTTATTTATTAGAAGTTTGATTGATCAGCAATATTATTTTCATAAAATATATCTCTATCTAATAAAATTAATATGAAGAGAATTTTGTTTTTACTGTGTAAATTTTTAATGAATTGTGAAGACGTTTATCGTCGCAAAATTGATATCTTACTAATGTAAATTTAAAGTTCTAAAAGCCAAATAGTATCGCACAATGTTGAAAGCTGGCAATATTTGGCACAAGAGTTTTTTTACAGCTTTACATTTTTGAACTGCCTAAAATTTGAAAGGGGGTTTCTTAAGCTAGTGTTTTATAAATATTATTTTAATATGCAGGCAAATATATTTGTATGCCTATAGACTAAACAGAATCACTTGTTCTGGGTAACTGGAGGACTTTTTTGAATTAATACAAATATAAATATGGTCACTTAAAACCTATATTACAATAATACAAACTCACAAGGAACAGTAAATTAAATCCATGTTGAAATAAAAGCACACAAACAGTAATATGGAAACTTAACACCCACTTGTAAATGTAAACATACAGAAATATACATACATTGAATATACAATAGTCACTAGAGATTTGTATGAACCTAATATTTAGTCACTTTAGACCCATATTAAATTATAACAAATTCAATTCCACGGTTTAATACAATATAAGTGCATCGTCCACTCGTACGAAAGAATTTATCTGTCTCTTATCTGAGAACGACAATGTCTTGCTGTTATATTGTGTTAAACTTATAAAGTTTAACGTGTTGCTTATTTTTAATTTATACCAATATATAACATGCTAATAATTATGAAATTATATTACATCTGAAAAAAACACTGACTTATTGAACAATATCTAGAAATAAACAAATCTCCAAATAACATTTGTATTTAAATTAAATTCAATAGAGCATAGGAGAAAAGCAACAAGTGTTATACAGAAAATAAATTTTTTCAATATTAAGTTTGGAAGGGATGTATTTGGGTACCTTCTCCTGGAATAATAGTTTTTCTTAACAGTTTATTGGTTTGGTAAATTTCTAACGCTTTTTGAATTTAAAAAAACTAACACAACGTTTCACCTGGCATATAACTTTGTCGTCTCCAGGTTCTATTTGCTATCTCAACCTGAAATATCAAACATCGTAATTAGCACCTGAAGACGGTAGTTTTGTCTTCGGACGAAACGTTGTCTTAATTTTAAAGCCTCTTGGACATATCGAACAAATTTACCAATATGAACAAGCCTACGCCAACAAATAACATTCAAACGACAGTTTACTAATGTATTGAGAAAGTTAAGTATTTTTGATATTTTCATTAGAGCTTATATAGTGAGTTAAGGGATGTGAAAGCCTACAAAGAAAATTCAGGTTGTCAAACGTCCCCTCTTTACAACCCCCATTCTCAAACCAAGCATCTCAAAGTAGTGACCTCAAGGGACAGTCCGGCCAATCTCTTTTGACTTCTACTTACAACCAATCATGTGTGCAAGACATCTTGAATATACGAAGTATAAAACAGTCTAAAATTAATTCTTTATCAAGAAAACACAAAAATCACTTTCTTTCGTGTGTTATTTGACTGTAAATAGAATGAACTGCCTAACTTTTATTTATCTCAATTTATAAATATCAGACAACTTTGCTAACTATCTGTTTACATTCACTTGATGTTGAATTTATTCATTTATGTATTCACTAGTTTATTATTTAATTTAATAAAAATGTTTAAAATACTTATTAAACGATGCATGTTCATTGTATTATTTTTGACCTTTCGTACATTTTAATTTTTTCCTACTAAATTTTTTGAGGAGAGACAAGTGACGGCAATGTTTTGAATTATATAACAACACCCTCCCACCCATACACGTACTATACTATTACTGACCCACTCTCCCACCCAAACACTTACTATGCTGTTACCGACCCACCCTCCCACCCAAACATATACTATATTATTACTGCCCAAATACGTACTTAACTATTACTGACCCTCCCTCCCACCCATACACGTACTATACTATTACTGATCCTCCCTCCCACCCAAACACGTACTATACTATTACTGACCCACCCTCCCACCCATACACGTACTATACTATTACTGACCCTCCCTCCCACACAAACACGTACTATACTATTACTGACCCACCCTCCCACCCATACACGTAGTATACAATTACTGACCCACCCTCCCACCAAAACACGTACTATACTATTACTGACCCACCCTCCTACCCATACACGTACTATACTATTACTGACCCATCCTCCCACCCAAACACGTACTATACTATTACTGACCCCCCACCCAAACACGTACTATACTATTACTTACCCACCCTCCCATCCAAACACGTACTATACTGACACACCCTCCCACCCATACATGTACTATACTATTACTTACCCACCCTCCCATCCAAACACGTACTATACTGACACACCCTCCCACCCATACATGTACTATACTATTACTGACCCACCCTCCCACCCATACATGTACTATACTATTACTGACCCACCCTCCCACCCAAACACGTACTATACTATTACTGACCCTCCCTCCCACCCAAACACGTACTATACTATTACTGACCCTCCCTCCCACCCATACACGTACTATACTATTACTGACCCTCCCTCCCACCCAAACACGTACTATACTATTACTGACCCACCCTCCCACCCAAACACATACTATATTATTACTGCCCAAATGCCACCGTACGTGTATGGGTGGACGGGTAGGTAAATGCCACCGTACGTGTATGGGTGGACGGGTAGGTAAATGCCACCGTACGTGTATATGGGTGGACGGGTAGGTAAATGCCACCGTACGTGTATGGGTGGGCGGGTAGGTAAATGCCACCGTATGTGTGTGGGTGGGTGGGTGGGCATTTAAATATTAAGGATAATATTTTTAACATTGCCCAAACCTATAATGACATTTATTTTGTTTAAATGTATGGTTAGTTTGTGTAAACAACCATTTTAAATTAGTCGATAACACAACTTTGATTAGCCGATTCAAACGATAGTTTGAATAAGTACAATATAAATCTAAAAAAAATAGGCCTAATCGATTTAGTTACAGTAGCAGAATACATATTTCAGCAGAATCATTACTATCCTTATTTATTTCTTAAAATATGGAGATTTTTTTAATCTTTATGTACAAATTAAAAATATTGCACAGTTATTCAAATCCGATTAGTTATAGAAATTTTACAAGTTATGACCACTATTTAAAAGCTCCATAATATAAATAAAAGTATGAATCATATATTTGCAAGTACCATTATTATGCATTACTCATCATTCAGACGCCAATCGCAGAGATATGGGTGAATATGAGGGGTGAATGAGACTGTTAGTGAACGATTGTAGCCATTGTTACCTACTAAAGCCGACTGTTCCTTACAAATACCCATTTATTAATAGCTCAGTTGCCAGGGTTACTAAGGGACTTTACGTGGAATCCGAACCACATTGTATTGTTATTATATTCAGCTAACTGACAAGTTAGATACTCAATTCTCTTTCCTACACAACATCCGGATCCTCTACCACCCAAATGGACACTCCAGACGTCTGTAGTTGTATCCACGTTGATGGCAACCATTGAGCGGATGCCATGTCATTAAGAGGACTGAGTATAGAACCTATTGCCTACAATATCCACAAGTCTCTAAGTTTATTAAACAATGAAGCATAGTTTGGGCGAACAATTCTTGATGTAACTCCATTGTAAACTTTTATAATATACTTGGAATAATTCTGAAATAGTAAATAGATAAAATAAAAAAGTTTACTATCTTTTATAGAACATTGTACCTACAGCCACTTTATTAATTTTCATTAAAATATTGTTGTACAAATATAAAAATCATCTTTTATTTATCTTTATAAATATATTTGATAGTTCTCAAGAGCAAGAGAAATCAAAGTCAAGTAATCACAAAATCTCAAGTTGAATACATTTCCGTTTTAGCTAGTCTCATATAATTTTTTATTGGACGAAATTCAAGGATTTCATTCCGAGTAGTAAACATCCCTTCGCGGAGGGACAAGATCTTTTTGTTTGCAGTAGAGTCTGCCTTTTAATGGGTTTGCAAACAATGTCTGTTGAAGAAGAGAGCTTGACATTTTAATGGCAAAAATCCTCTGGTCTCTTGCACTGTTTCATAAATTGAGTTTTAGTTTGCAAATGAAAACTGCCAACTGATTAATTTAAGTAGTAATGAAATATGAATATTGTCATTTCTGTAACTTCATGTTTATTATTTCATTTTTGATTTTTGCTGAATTTGATTTATTGATCTATTACAAATATACACATACTGTATACATAAGTAGGCACTGGTAGTGCAGAGCTACTTGAAGAGAAAGTGTTGAGGAGATTGTAAGCGATAGGTCCTATACTAGGTCCTCTTAATACCGACATGGCGTACACTCAATGGTTGCCATTGACGTAGGGCACTACTAGAAAAGTCTGGGGCATCCATGTTGGATGGTAGTCAATGTTCAGATGTTGTGTAGGGAAGATAACTGAGCGTCAGGTTAGTCAGTTATCTAAAAATCAGACCAACACTACCTGGTTTGGATTCCACTTAAAGCTGGAGATCGCTTAGTTGCCATGGTTATTCCACTATTAGTAAATAGCTCTTTCTAAGGAACAGTCAAACTTAAACATGACTACACTTGTTCATCTACACTCATCACACTCGTTTACCCCTCAAATACACCATATCTTGACGACCCGCGTCTTATTAATGTATATGCATATGTAAATAAACGTTAAGTTGAATATAGTGTGGTAGTTAGGTAGTCCAAGTCAAAAACGACATTTCCGTATCGATATTGTTTAATGTTCGATGTTATTTATAGTTTGATGATACAACTACGGCTTCAGTTGGAAATGCAAAACAACGTCCCTGAGAATGTTTTAATTCGATCACTTTATAACAGAAACTCGTCAATAAAACTGCATTTACTTCCAAAAATTATGCGTCCAACCATTCCAGTCGTGGTTGATTTCACCGTAATAATTATACCGCACAGTTTTCCTATTTGAATATTTTTCTTTTACTCCAATTACGATCTTTACCTTCTTCCTCAAATGTGAGTTATCAATGTTAATTCGTGGGGGTTTTAAACAAGCACTTTGATCCCAAGATGATTAAAATAATATTTACTGAGTACAGAAAAAATCTGTTTTCACACTATCAGTATGTGTATGTATGTGCGTGTAAACGTATTAAAATAAAAATAATAAATACCCTATTCAATCAAAATTTAAACCTTTTAAATTAATCAAAATTTAGATAATTTACGTTGTTAACATTTTTATATTGAATTTGTTTTAGTTTAGACTTAATGCAGTTTGCGCGTTGTCTGGTTTGAGAACAATGGCACATTTAGTTTAATTTGTTATGTTTTTCGTTTGTATACCGTAAAAGAAATTTGACTGATTAGAATTTTTCGGGTTTTCGTTCAAATAATAAGGAAGGCTGAAGGTTAGGCCAAACTGCCCTACCGGATAACTTAAGTGTATTGATATATGTTTTACTTAACCGATACACGTGCACGTACAGTTCTATTGACTCAACCACCCACTCATACTTCCTGTAGCAGACGAAACTACCTAAGTGTGGCTGCCGGTAAGGAGCACTGGCTAACATATTCTGCCACTCTCCCGATCGAAACAGACTCCGTCTTTTCTTTCTCTCTCATTCTCGTGGCAATTTGGAGTCTTCGCTCTCTCTCTCCTGTCAGCCGCGATACCCTTTCTATCATTCTGTCTCACTCTAGGCTGCTGCGCAACAAGATCGACCTAGTGGCGTCCATGCATAAGATCCCAAAATTACAAATTCATCAGACTTTTTTGCTTCTTAAGAATGTGTACTCATTGCATCGATTCGCCTACCTACCCATACACTTACAGTGCCATTTACCCACCTATACACGCACAGTAGTGTTGATTGACGGGACGAACCCACTCAACCATACCTGTATGGGTGGGTTGGTCAACATCACACTGTTTATGGGTGGGTGAGTGAGTCAATATCACCATAAGGATGAGTACGTATTACATATTATATTTTTACTTTTCTTAGACATCAGAGAAACGTCTTTCTTAGAAGTCGTATCAGACCCACTGTACTTTTAACTATAAATTTTAAGTATAAACTTTTATATTTGCAAACAGCCTTTCACTTTAATTATTGCTCTTACTTTTTATTTATTGGTTCAGGGATGACGTCTGATTGAATTCCATTTGCTCGGAACTCTTTCCAATTACTGGTAACATAATTAAACAATATTCCTATATTATCTCTGGATATGCGTGAGCAAATGGACCGTTCAAAATACTAATGTTATGACTATATTTGGCTTTTAAAGTTTTAAAATTTCCTGTGAACACCTTGATTATATATAACGATGGATTATATTTAAAACAACTTGCTCCTAAAACACATTGCATCCTAAAAGTTGAGCACACTGTTGGTAGTAGGGTCATCTTGGTATGCATAAGCTACCTGCCATGCTCGTTATTTCAGGCTTACAGTTGAGCACTACAGGGATTTAGTTTTAGATTTTATCACATATATCGCTAAGAGTAGCAAAGATCATATCTCACTAACACACACAAAGTGTTCACATCCCCTCTATCCCTCCCTATCCCCACCTCCAAATTGCAAAAGTGCCCTAATCCCTCAAAGTAAGCTTTAGCAATGAATATTTTACAACTTATTAATCTACTCATTCAGCTAAAGATATTTATAAAAATTTCAACTAAAAATTTGAGCAGATGTAATTTATAGAAATATAATTGTTTATATTAAAAAAAAATGTTGTAGTAGTTTTACACTACACTAGATTGGTTAGTACCTTCTGTCCACCATATTTACAAAATTTAATAAAATATATCGCACGGTTTCTTATTGATCTATGTATGTACGTAGAAAGATCAAATTACCTCTTTAGGTAGACGTATATCTAAAATGATTTTTTAGTTTTTCCCTCCAAAAATGTATACCTTATAAGAACATTACACTTTTTTTCAATTTCAAAATTAATTTTTTTTTGCGCACTCTTAACTTAATTATTTCTTATTTTCACAATTTTAGACTTTCAAAATTTAGAAAATAAATACAGCAAATTTAGTCTTTACTTTTGATTCTAGATATTAATCACGTCATTTACTTCATAAATTAGAACATTCAACGGATTACGAAATATATGTGGAATAAAAACAAATTATGGTTTTTTATTGGACGTTTGTGTGAAAATCAGTGCATTTAAGTTACATTATTTGATATTTCTTTAACTAATAGTAATATGCTTTTTAGTTATTACCTCAATTAAAGTTATTTCTCCTAACGATTCGGCCACGAGTAACGTTACGTTTTTAAAGAGAATTGAGAGAACAACTGAGAAACAATGCCATTGAAGAGCGATTACTGTAAACGTGAGGGGCCTTCCCTTACCTTCCAGTCTACCTCCATACGTGACCACTTTTCCTGATGACTCCCAGGGGTGGTTGGGTCGGAGAGGGGTAACTCGGGAAAATGGTGAAGGAAACCATACACAGTATAGAGATAAAAATTACCACAATTTGAAGTTAATTGGAATAAATTAATTTAATTTAACGTTACTGGAGTCCACTAAGATTCTTTTGAGAATGGATCTCAACAGATAACTTACTATATTCAAAATCCCATGGTATACAAAGGCAGGAGAATTTTGTAGTTTGTGGACTGTCCGCTATGGAGTGGGTCGAGCGCTAGCGGACTGAGCAGTGTTGTCATACCGTGCTAGACCACAATCCAGAGGCACACCACTATTGTTTATTCACTGAATGTTATGATTTGTCTTCAGAGCCCTCTTGCAGCAAATACTGCAACTACGAGGAGTCTGGAAACGCCACGGTCAATGGCGTGACAGTATAAGCCAGCCGCAACCATAGCAACACCCCTAAGTCTTGCATTGTTGTCAAATTTCAGTTCTTATAATGCACCTGTCGTGGACTTTACATTATTGTTTCCTATTGTCAGTAGAATGCTCTTTTCACATGTTTTATGAATTGTCCTATTGTATTAGGACTTTAATCGATAAAAAGTCTATTTTATCTGGATTTAAAAGTCTTTAACAAGTGGATTTCTATCTAAAAAAGAAATTATTGCCTGTCGTATGTCAAACTCAGTACTCTTGGCAACATCCATGCGTTCTCATGACAAGTTGGGACATTCAATATATGAAGTACTAGCTGTACCCGCCCGCTTCGCCGGTCATAATATTGCGTTTTGATTGTATCATTAAAATGTGCAGCAACCTTTAAGTTTACATAGTATCCAATTTACAACAGCTGATGTTTTGTGTAGTTTACTACTGTACTCAATTATTTTTATTTTGAAAGTTTTGCCTACCACAATTTTATTCTATTTGTTTTTATTTAACAGCTGTTAATTAAATAAATCAATCAATTAATATAGCTTCACAAGAAGTCAAAACATAAAAATATAAACAGTATAATTTTGACATATTTAAAACCCACAGCTGATATTCTTTTTATATTTTTGACTTATTATACCTTTATGCATCCTGCTATTTGATTAACATCGAAACTTTAGAAGTCCAAGTGATGGAGCCCTGAGGGATTTAAGAAACGGGAATAGGACAGAAACCTTCCCTGGGGTATATAGAACAACTTCCCCAAGTTTCATGGCGATCGGCTGGACGGTTTGGTAGCGCATAAAGGATAGACAAACAAACATACATTGGATTTAATATATAATAATATATAAGATAATGATATATAATATATATATAATAATATATAATATATATAATAATATATAATATATATAATAATATATAATATATAAATTAATATATAAGATAAAGGACG
The DNA here is from genome assembly GCA_035578905.1 of Stictocephala bisonia. NCBI lineage: Eukaryota > Metazoa > Arthropoda > Insecta > Hemiptera > Membracidae > Stictocephala > Stictocephala bisonia. Next base: position 945,360 of record JAQJVL010000017.1, on the reverse strand, counting down.
AGTTGTGATTTCTATCTGTCACTCCCAACCATCACGGCACTGCCTTACGCACAACACTGCACGTGCTAAACAACGCACAATAGTTCCCCTTATTATATGAGGAACCTGTGATGTGGAGAAGTATAAGAAATATGGTTGTGTCCTGCAGAACCCCTATCAGCACTTCCGGTACACCATACCATAAGGCTTATATTTAGCCGAACAATTCTGCAGGACTCTAGATTACTCAGTGTTTTAATCATTATTGTTTATTTCTAGAATATCCTGACTTGACTTCAGAGCGCTCCTACAGCAAAGGCCGTAACTACTGTACGTGGAGTTTGGCACTGTGTTAACCAATGGCTTGACCTTCACGTTTTACATTGTTGGGGGTGTCCCTACGCCAAATAGATCTAGTGACTCGCTCAGCTTGGACGAGAGAATCAATACTTGTCTCGCCCCCAAGTCCAGGACAGATCGAATAACATTAAATAAATAACTACCGTATATCTACGCACATTAGTTACTGTTAATACTGCACGGTAAATATAGTCATAAATAACTACAGTATATCTACTCATATTAGTTACTGTTATTACTGCGCGGTAAATATCCGTGCAGTATTAACGATCATTAACGTTTCACACCTGTTTTATAACCCACTTATTTAAAACTGTGGGCTTTCTTATTGAATATAGTGACTTTTATATATTTTTCCCTATTGTTTAGTTATTGTTCCATCCGTATTTTATATTAATGGTGTAGTAAAAAAAAAATTGTTCTATCGTATTATTGTTTGAACTAATTAAAAATGCTTATTTAAGACGAGTTACACCTCATCATGAAATTATTTGTCTGACGTAAATCAAACGAAGTACTGTTGGCAACACTGCGCGTCAGAGGTTCATTCGATACATGTAACTATGTGCGCTTATGTCAAGTCATTCATTAAGTAAAGTATAGTAAAAAATTGTTTTTCAGTATAAACTGACACGATTAGTACATAATAACCAATAATTCATCTTACAGCATGTCTGTACATTACATATATGTAAGTTCCTTATAATTTGAGCATAAAATATCGTATGTGGTTAAAATTAAATTTCTTTTATCAATAAGTAAAAATACATTGAATTTTAACTATAAAAATTTGTTGTTACAAAAATAACTATTCACGAATTAAGAAATATCATTGTGAAGCAACACGTAACCGTACAGCGCAGGCACTGCCTGTCAAGCGCAAAGCCGTGTTGGCGTAGTTGTAAAGTATGATTATCTATAACTTTTATAAAATAATTATATTTTAACGAAATTAAAATATGATAATAAGTATTTATGATTATTTTATAAAATAATTGTAGTAATATTTAGCTATAAAATAAACTAATGTTTTTATTTATTCAATTGAAATTGAGACATTAATTTATTTACGTTCAAATTAAAACACACTTTTGCCTACATTTCATTTATATCAATGGGCTAGTAAAAATAAGAAGTTTCCAATAGTTATCCAATTAAACAAAAAGTATTAGTTAATCACTGTTTATGACAGTTTGGTTTTTAATTCATCATAAACCTAGTCAAAAGTTTTACTTAATTATAAATCATAATCAAATTATAATTGTTTCAACACATTTTTCAAGATCATAACACAAAGAAACAATTTATTATTAAAAATAAAATTGTATTTTTCCAAATTTGAAAATAAAATATTTCATATAAAGGTATTTTAACCAAGTTGTGCAAGCGTAATGTTACTTTATTTCGCTTCAAGAACCATGGCATAAACATGGCTTTTTATTTCAAGGATTTGGTCCGAAATAATGATCAAATAATACTTGAAGTGTCATTTGATAGTTTATAATTCTAGTGGACCATAAGTTTTTTTGTAAAAGCTTATCGTTATTAAATATTTACATAGTTATTGAGAGTTATAGTTAAATATATGTAAAACTTCGTAATTCCGGACAGTTTTAGATAAAAAAGAAATGTAATATACATCTTAGAAAATATACATTTAACAATTATAATATATTCAATATAACTCATTATATTATTAAACAAGAAACGTACAATTGAAATAGAAAAGCATGCATTTAGCCAGCTGACGGTAAAATTGTCGGTCTACTTTTGGGCTATCGACTTTCCCGCAGTTAGAACGATCGAATCAGCTGTTTGGGAAACGGCCACCTTCAAGTGGTTAGGCTATAACTAGAATGCTTAGTCCGCAGAGTAAGCCAGGGAAAATACCACCGAGTATGAGTGGGTGGGTGGGTAAGTGCCGTTGTACGAGTATGGGTTGGTGGGAGGGTCAATACCATTGTACACGTATGGGTGGGTGAGTCGGTCAATGTATTGAAATTATACAAAGTTTTCTATATATCTGTCTGTAAAATTTTCAATTCAATGATAATAACAAAATAGTGTTGCAATAATAGAAAACAAGTAAAATAACGTTTTAAACTAAACGAACAAAACGCTAAAATATGAAGTATAAACACAGCGTTTTATTTTTTTAAACTATTAGTCAATGGCACTCTGGTGATTCGATCAGCTGCTGTAACAACGTAATATACGTCATCGCCATCCGTTAGTGTGGCCGTTTGTATGTATATGAATGTTGGTGTTGGCCCCAGCGCCATTTGCAATGCTAATGGTGACTCGTTACCTCCACAGTATGCAATTAGATCTCCACCACACCGCGAAGTGAGATAAACATTTTCTCTGCGAGTTCTCTCAGCTATTTATTAGGAAAGTATTTATTTATTATTTTTTTAGCCAATGTTATTTTATCGTCAGTATATGTATTGTCACGGTAATCAAACTCAAGGAAACCTAAGAGAAAGATGACAAAAAGGACATAAATAACAAACAAATAAGAGCCAGTGGCCGAACGGCCAAACTTCAGAACTTTGTACCTGTGTCAGAGAACGCAGGTATGAATGCTGGTCTTGATTGTTAGTTTTTGCCAGTCATATTTACCTTCTACTGTAACTTAAATGCTTCTTATAAACACTAAAAATTAAATAAATTAACTCACTATACCTACTTCCAATACTTGTCAGATAAACCACTTAAAATTAAAAGTTTTTAAATCAATTTTCCATTTACTCTGATACGTTTTTCCGTTTTGTTATTTCAATAGATTTTTTGTTTGCACAAGAGGCATTTAAATGTGTGTTTTTCGAATTGTTATGGTTTTTAGGAGAAAGAATAGCGTCAATATTTAGAGGTATGATATATCGAACCAAAATACCGATATGGCTGATATTATCAAAAGAAAATATTGATACTAATATATCAATATATCGAAACATATTTATCGACATTTCTGCTATATCGATATATCGTTGCCATCCGTTCACATAGCTGCTAATTATCCAACCTGGATTACACGATATATGATCTTCCATTGATGGTTATCTTACCATACAATAATTTAGGCAACTCCAAACTGCATCATGAAAGCAAGGTAATCAGGACCGGTGGTCTATCCACGCCCTCGTAATCCAATTAGCCATCATTAACAAATAATGGATTTTGGATTCGTACGAACTGTTGTAACGAAGGGGAGAGCCTGCCCGCCCACTCACGAAGTGTGTTGTTACTAAAACTATTGACACATTTATTCAAACACGAAACACATTTAATAAATAATACAACAAATAGTGGCTCTAAAGAAGCACCAGAGATATATCTGATCTACATAAAAGTAAACGAAAAAGATAATCAATAATATTAAGTACAAACTATTTAATTTCACTGATGAAAACAAGCAAAAATAATTTATTAAGCAAAGACGACCTTTATAATAGCAAACGAACAATGAATAAAAAATGTACAGCTATCCTACTGGTTAGCGATTAAATTATTAAGTAGAATTATTAAAACGTCCAATTCAAATTATAATGCTGTAAGTTCAAAGACATAATCAATTGAATAAATAAACTGTTAATCCATGCAATTATAACAGTTAAAAATTACTATCAAATACAACGTATTCTGATACTATCAAATACTATGAGAATACAGTACATATAATCTGACATACTTAAGAGAGTTCATTTGGCGCTCTAAGAAAGTTATTTCTAGCTACACTGCAACTGTCACTAGGAGTAGCAAAGAGCCTGCCTCACTAACACACATACAACGTGTTCCCCACTTCTCTCTCCCTCACTGTCCATGACTGACCCACCCCGAAAATTGTACGGAAGTGCATAGATCACTCATTTATAATAAACTCTAGCATTGGTTTTTATATATTATTAATTAATTATATCGACCAAAGACGGACATTTCGACTATCGTACAGGTATCATTTACATAAAAAAAATATTCAAACATAACACAAATATTTTTTAACGATTTACTTAACAATTAGTTAGCACCCTTTGTCTATTATGTTCTTAGATAAAATTTATCACACAGGTTTTTAATGAGTTACGTAGAAAGGCCAAACTAACCACTTTCGGAAGCCATATCACCTAATTTTTTTTAATTTTAGGAGATTTATAAATCTCACGTAACCCAAAAACTAGAACCTGAACGAAACAATATTTTACCTTATCCTTGTAAAATTAGCGGCCGTCGAGACGCCAACACAGACACTAACATCCACTCAGAAACCCGGAAATGCCCTGGTCACACACAACCCACGGTCTCAAATGACCGCGGACCCAGGCTCAGACCATATTTTTTTGCAAGGTATATAAAAAAAACTGCAAAATCGTTTGCTAACTGGTCTGGCCACTACTATTTCAAAATCTTTAGACCAATATTGTCAACAACTATCTTTATAATAAGAAAATTGCAGTTTAATATAGAAAAAATATTTAACTGAATATCTTCACATTATTAAATAATACACTGAATACAAAATTAGGACGGTTATAAAACACTGACACGTACAACGTAAGGTATTTAATTTTGAATGATAAAAAAACTGCAATCATAAAAAACTTAAACAATTTTATAGGCGTTATAACGTATTCTTCAAGAAAATGCAAAAATTGTCATGCCTTGCATGTAAAATTTATAAAATCCCTACTCATTTATTAAATCAGCTTACCTGTTTCAAAACAATATCTTTTTGGTGCTTTAGCCTAAGTACGAATAACGTTTTTCGTAATCCACCAAACTATCTTAAAAGATTTTTAAACGTTGATAGCATATTGTCACTTGTCATTACAAATTTGTACTGGCCCAAACTACACGCATGAAAGTTACGAACCCGCCCTCCAACCACCCATACACGTACGCTGGCTCAGTTCCATTCTGAGGAACTGTTGTGAATAAAGTAAACAAAGTAACAATCTGTTGTTTTGGGAAGGTAACCGACGACTGTAGGTACCAAATCTTATTAATTCCTTTGAAATCCCTCGCTGACGTAGGGATGACAGGAATACTGATTCGATCATGATGTATTTTGACTTACTTCTACCACCATGTACATACAATACACCTCAGTTTCAATATTACAATACATACAGTATAACTGGGTTTCAATATTACAATACACCTGGGTTTCAATATTACAATACATACAATATAACTGGGTTTTAATATTACAATACATACAATATATATGGGTTTCAATATTACAATACATACAATACACCTGGGTTTCAATATTACAATACATACAATACACCTGGGTTTCATTATTACAATACATACAATACACCTGGGTTTCATTATTACAATACATACAATACACCTGGGTTTTAATATTACAATACATACAATACCCCTGAGTTTCAATATTACAATACATACAATACACCTGGGTTTCAATATTACGATATACAATACACCTGAGTTTCAATATTACGATACATACAATACAACTGGGTTTCAATATTACAATACATACAATACACCTGGGTTTCAATATTACGATACATACAATACACCTAGGTTTTAATATTACAATACATACATTACACCTGGGTTTCAATATTACAATACATACATTACACCTGGGTTTCAATATTACAATACATACAATACACCTGGGTTTCAATATTACGATACATACAATACACCTGGGTTTCAATATTACAATACATACAATACACCCGGGTTTCAATATTACAATACATACATTACACCTGGGTTTCAATATTACAATACATACATTACACCTGGGTTTCAATATTACAATACATACAATACACATGGGTTTCAATATTACGATACATACAATACACCTGGGTTTCAATATTACAATACATACAATACACCCGGGTTTCAATATTACAATACATACATTACACCTGGGTTTCAATATTACAATACATACAATACACCTGGGTTTCATTATTACAATACAAAACTTTCTAGTACAAAAGTTCATTATTGTATAATATTTAACAGTTTTTTTAGACCTTAAATGAATTAGTATTGTTTATTTATTGTACAACATGTATGTTTTTATACCTAAAATGTTTCAACTCCGTTTATAAATGAACTTAAAAAATGTACATGATCCGATGACACTGTTTAGAATTATTTTATTAGAAAGGACCCTGCCACCATCCGTAAAGGTACACTGGAGATATATAGATGAGAAATATATATATATATATTTATATATATATATATATAAATATATATATATATATATATATATATATATATATATATATATATATATATATATTTATAGATTACAAAAATTCGGTATATTGAATTTAATTAGACATCAATATATTTAGTTCATTTTGTTTTTCGATATTTAATTTTTTTAGTGAACATTGGCATAGCTTTTACTTACTGAATAATAATATTACACAGTAATTTTTAAAAACATCATTGTTACACATATTGTTTTTAGGGGATAGAAATTTAAATGTTTCCAATTAAAACTAATTTGTTTAGTTATTAATTAAGATTATAAACGTACACCTTGATATAAAATACTACCACGTGTGTTTTAAATAAATTATTGCTTATAAATAAGCATTTATATTATTTATAAGCATATAAGGGATTATAAATAATCATTGCTCAAAACCTGGAGCTGGTAGATGTATTTTTAATATGTTTGAACATAAAAACTAATCTTTTTTTATATAAATTACAAAATTTTAATTTGTTAATTGATTGGGATCTAGTGGACAAAACTCAATAAATAGTTTTAATATCGCATACCGAATAGTTTGAATTACCAAATATAACTTTTATAGAAATATTAATTTTTTTGGAGGACTAAAGTAAACTATAGAAAGTAATTTAAAAGAGCTGTGAGGACCAATCAGCCACGTTTGACAATGTAAATAAAAACAATGTCCAGGAACAACCCTGGAATACTAATACAATCTCGTTAGAGACTGCTGTGCTATTTACTCGGCAATAAATACAATTGTTTTCAATTAATCAATTAAAAATAAACCAGAATATCCTGACTAGTTTTGTAAATTATTTATTAGTCAAAATTTAATATTAATCTATAACAATTTGAAAAAAATAGAGTGACATAAAGTATATATTTTTAATTTATACACTTTTCTTTAGCATTTTTTCATAAATGTCAGTAAAATAATATAATAAAACCAATTGTTCAATTACAAAATTTGGTATCAAAATGATTGAGTGTGGATTTTAGAAATATAATCGGGACAGTTCACCTCACCATCTTATTTTGAAAGTAAATTTGTAAAATGTAATCAAACTTAAAATAATGGTACGTTTAAGACAAAAAAAATTATATATCATATTTTTCATTTTCATCTTGCTGATACCAATTTTCTGACCAAGCAAAATTTTAAATTTATTTTGTCATAACTTTTATAACAATGATTAGATTTTATTTGTTTGCTTATTTGTTATATTTATAAAACAGGTGATGGTTAATATTTCTTCGCAAAACCGTTGTAAATGACAACTGGTATTGTGTTTGGGAAAGAAAATGACATCTAAAAAAAATGTTGTCCGTTAACCACATGTATTTCATACTTGTATTCTTACAGACTTTCGGTAACTATACACTTTTGGTGATTAGAAACTGAGCCCGTAACTTACAGATAAAATTAAAATAAATTTCTAATTATAAAAATCTTTTTTTGAAAAAATTTAAAATTATTAGAAGACATTTTCGAAACGCTAATTAGTCTTTAGGAAGTGTAAAAATTTCCTTATTTGGGCTAATAAAAGCGTATAAAAGTATTATTAATTCAGAATCCTGTGTTCCTTCACAAAGGGAGCGTCCAGCTGCTAAATTACCTATTAATATATATTATGTTGCTCTATTATAATTAATGTTTACCCATTACGTTATTCTAATTCAGAAATAGTTGGAAGGCAGTTTAAAAGAAAAAACAGGCTAAGTAATCCATTTAAGGGGACTTTTTAATTATGATTGTCTTAGCTTAAATTCTATTTATCTTTATTTTGAAGAAATATTTAGGTTTACATATCTTAGTTATTGCCACTGAAGTGTGGTCTACTTTACTCTTTCCATTAGTGAGTAAATATCTATACAATTTTTCCCATGGGTTTTCAATGACTGCGAGGGATGTTAGACGATGCTATCTTGTTAATGGTTCCTCACCCATATCCAGAGTATATTGAATGTAATTTGTATTTAAAGTACGTACACATTGACCTACATTTTCTATGTTGGTTTTATTGTCACTTTTAAAGTAATAACTCAAAATGAGAAGAGTTGCATAATATTTTAGCATTTTTACTATTTATGAAAACAAATATATTAATAAACAGCGACTGGAACGTTTTTAAAGTTCTTTTGAATTCTTATATTGATCTGTATTAGTTTTATTTCACTTAAGTCGTATATTAAAGACGAAGGATTGTGTTGTGGAGATTGTAGGCGATAGGTTCTACATTAATAACTGGCACGGTGTCCACTCAATGGTTACCATCTATGTTGACACTATTAAAGAATTCTGGGGTGTCCGTGTTAAGATGTTGTGTAGCGAAGATAAACAAGCGTCAGGCTTATCAGTTAGCTGAAAAACGGACCAACACTACATGATTCAGATTCCACGTAAACATGTAGGTTCCTTAGTTGTCCTGGCTATTGGGCTATTAAAAATGGTTCATTCTGAGGAACAGGTAACCTTGGTTAGTAACAATGACTACACTCGTTAGCACCTCTTATTTACCCATAACTGTACGACCGGCTATTAATGATTAATGAAGATTTCATGAATGAACTATTTTCCAAGTGTATGTGAGAAAAAGTACATTTTTCGAGCACTTTCGCTCCAACACTCATCATTATTTTGTATTCTCTAATGTTTAACCTGTCTATTCGTTTTCAGTTGCAAAAAGAGATCCACAGGTGGGCAAGTTCTTTTTGTTTACAAGTGAGCTGGTCTTAATGGCTCAGCAAACATTGGCTGTTGAGAGGGGACTTGAACATTTTAACATAAAAACTGTCGGTTGTCTTCTACATCTCATATTTATATACGAGTTTTTATTTTTGAAGCTACTGTAAATTTAGTAAATTTTAGACGGTTTCTATTCGTATGCTGGAATCGAATTTTATTTAATTAATCCGTATCAGATTACTCTCGGTTATGAGAAGCCGACACAACTTTGTACATATTTTAAGGCTAATATAAATGATTACATGTGGATGACCTGTGTAGTCTGGTTACTAACTGACTTCGACTTATGCTCAGAAAAGGCCATTTATCAACATCCCAATAGCCAAGGCAACTAAGATACCTACAGATTTACGAAGAATACTCAGTTATAGCCACTGACTACCACCCAACATGGACACCTACAACTTCTATATAAGTGTTCACACCGATAGCAACCACTAAGCGGGCGCCATGTCAGTATTAAGAGGACCGTACATGGAACCTATCGCATACAATCTCCACAACACATTGTCCCCAAGTAGTTGGGTTACAGCATTGCACCATTCGTCAATTCAACCTGTGTAAAATATATTTTAAAATTTTGTATTATCTGTCCAAGAAAGTGAACATTAAATAATAATACAAGTTTTTTACAACTAAAATTCAAATCTAGGAACATGTTTATTAAGTTTATAAATGTTATTTATTACAAATAGTATATTAATTGTCATTATAACTAGTTATGAGTTTAATAAATGTTGTCTTGTTTGCATCGTACTTGCTCAATGATAAAGACCGATTGTCCAAGGTTCGAATCCTTACTTAACAAACGGTAGGTAATTTACTTTTTGAATAAGGTTAAAAAATCAACTCTGCCGTGTAGACTAGCAAGGAGAAAAACAAATTAAATATGTGTGTTTGTAGATTTTATACGTATTTTACTTGTAGTCATACAAAACTAAATATAATTATTCGTAATAATCTACAATATACGATTGTTTATTATTAAATTACTAAATCATGCATTTATTGCATTGATTGCTTTATTAAACTTTGAATACACAATTTACAGAAAAGGCAATTACTAATGTCAACATTATTTCAATCAAATGTAATAAACGGCTAATTAAAATCAACGGTACGTTCAAATATAAACAATTGTGATTTCAGCCCTCAGGGAACAAAAGTTTGACTATTCAGAATCATTTTAATGGCTTTTATTTAATTCGTAGTTAATTTTCAGCAGCAGATTTAAGTAGAACTTATTAATATTAATTTGAAATTGTAATCACTATGACCTAAATCGGTAAATTTTTCGTAAAAGATTTCTTTTCATACGTGACCGTACGAAGGTGTATCATGGCCTTAATTATTTGTGAATTAATTTAAATTAATTAATGATTGAATTAAATCTAGGAAGCAAAAGTTTCAACATGAGTTAAAAAGAATTATAATTATTTTTATTTGAGATTCTAACACTACTTGTGTGTATTTTAAGTTATATATAAATAACGAGTGTCATTGAGCTATTGTGGTCTTGTTACTAACTGATTTTAACTTTGCTCAGAAAGGACCATTTAATGATAGCCCAACATCCAGAGCAACTAAGGAACATTACGTGGAATCCGAACCACGTAGTATTGGTCTAAATAGGCTAGTTGATAAGCCTGATACTCAGTCCTCTTCTCTACACAACATACGCACTCTGACTATTATCCCATATTTCCCTAGTAATGTCTACGTCCTTGGCAACCATTGAGCGGGCGCCATGTTGGTATTAAGGGAACCGAGCATATAACCCATCACCTAGAATCTCTTCAACACTTTGAGGAACTAAACTCCACAATCATTTAGTTTTTCGATTGCTTGATTACGTTTGCTTAAACAACTAAAACATCAACTTGAGCAAAGTTCTACATCATCTTACTCCGGATTACTGGAGAGATGCTCTAATAATCCCTAAATTAAGCAGGGAAGCCTCAGACCTTGGTATTAGTATGGGGGGGAGGGGTGGTTTGTTGGCGTCGCGGTATCGGGACTCCAAACTGCTCTAACCGCCTGGAAACCTCTTAGTGTAATCCTATTCCAATAGCAGTAGGAGTTCCCTTTTCGCACATCAGATGAAACATAACAGCTTAACAAATAATGTAGATTCCGGACTGTTTTAGAATTTTCTTCTCTGTATTAGTGAACGAAAGCTGTTCAGGTGATTAAGAGTTGAAATAATAAAATTGTTAACTAATGTTTCCACTAAGACAACATTATACCAGATGAATATACGAGTACTAACCACTTACACACTTAGAATTAATATTAAATTAATTATTTTATAAATACAAGTTATTCCATTCTAAACATTAAAAATACATAATATTTAATATCACTTGTGAGTTGTTTTTGTTTTAATTCGATTTTATACTCTTACGGTACACAGGTTCCAAAATAATCACGCGATCCAACTTTGTGACTACTAAATGTACTTTTATTCACACTCTCTAATTAACTAAACTACAATACGACATATTCACAGATTTACATTTCTAGACAGATACTATTTTAATGCTTGAAATCAACCAATATTTTACAATACCGTAATTAATGTCAGTTATCACTCTCGAGTTACTGTCCATAAAATATCTGACACTGCTCCTTAATAGTCATTATTCAACACTGTCACGTGACTGAAACTCTCACTTCAGGCTGAAGACCGAGGACTCACACTGCCACTAACACTGACTCACTCTTCGGCTGAGGCGTATCCTGCTAATCTAGAAGGTTCCGGATCTGTCAATATGGTTCTGGTAGGGGTCTGTAGGTCCTTCAGAGCTCATTTTAGGAATCTTCTGGCTCCATCTACAAGTAAATAAATTCTCTTTTAGCACCTTCTAGAAAGGTAACTGGATTGGCCTAGAAGTGCACAATTAACCACCCAGGGAGGGCCACAATTACCTTAGCGGTGCTGCTGGTAATTGCCATGGTGCGTAATGATAGTGTAAAAGTCATAGAGTAATTAATTATTACTGATTGTCGGCACTTGTGGCGCCGTGTTGTAACCCAGCTACTTGGGGACAAAGTGTTTGGGAGATTGTAGGGGAGGTAATCCTTGCTCAATAATATTAATAAATGAAAATTTCCTTTATTTATGTGGCGAAGTTAGGACTATTTAGTCTCTCTATCACTTAACCACAATACCGACACGGCGTCCGCTCAACGGTTGCCATTGACGTGGACATTACTAGAGAAATCTGGGGTGTCCATGTTGAGTGGTAATAAAGGTTAGTATGTTGTGTAGGGAAAAGGATTGAGTGTCAGACTTCTCAGTTAGCTGAAAATCAGACCAACACTACGTGGTTCGGATTCCACGTAAAGCTGTAGGTCCCATAGATTCTCTGGCTATTGGGCTATTAATAAATAGTCCTTTCTGAGCAAAGCGAACTCCGATAGTAACAATGACCACGCTCGTTCATCTACATTCATCACACTCATTCATCCCTCATATTCGTCCATATATCTACGATCGGCGTCTTAGAGATGAATAATGAATTACTGCATAACATTCGAAAAGTACGACGTATTTATTGGCTACTTAGTATAGGCCTAAATGGTGCTAAACTACACCAGAAAATAACGGGGTTTATTTTTATTTAGAGCACAATGTTAGTAACAGCATGGCGTTCTCATTGGTTTCCATCGACGTGGACACTACTTGACGAGTCTGGGATGTCCATTGTGGGTGGTGGTCTGTGTCCGGATGTGTAGGGGAGATAATTGAGTATCAGGCTTGTCAATTAGCTGAAAATCATACAAATATTACGTGGTTCGGATTCCACGTAAAGCTGTAGGCTATTTAATTTCCCTGGCTATCGAGCAATTAGTTAGTAACCAGACTACTGAGGTCGTCCACACGCACAGTACACTCATGTAATCATTCTATCTGCCTTAAAATTCGCACAAAGTTAAGTTGGTAACTCATATGTGTTACTCCTATTCTAACCCAATCAGAGGAACAACTAACTTTCCACTCGGGCTAATGTACGAAATGTAACTTGAGTAAAACAACAGAAGCCATCGATTGTAACTTTTCGAAAAATACGCTCGATTATAAACACGATATCGAAATTATTTCGATGGTATAACTTTATTTGAAAATATATTACCTCGTGTATTTGAGGAAGAAAATAAATTTAAAATAAGGTTAAAGGATGTACCCTAGACTGTTCCGAAGTATATTTCTCTTTCGGGGAATTGTTAAAGGAACATGGGAATTTTTACTTCCATATAGGGAAACTAAGATTGCCATTTTGAGGTAGCTTCTTAAATTTGTTGAACTTAACAACCTGGAAGGGTTTGTAAATATTTTAAGTTTTATTTTTATATTCTGAGCTTTTAGGGTTACTTTCGTTTTAGTCATATATTAATATCAATAAATATAATTAAACATTATACACTCACCCATCACGAAATCTATTAAACCACTAAGTAATTTTCGGGTGATTTAAAAAATTCAAAGGAATTTAGAGGGAATTTTAGAGTAATTTAGGGGGAGACCCACTAAGAAAGGACTGTTCGAAACCCCAATCCTAAGAAGTAGAAACATCTAGCATTGATTAAATTTTATCAGCTGATACAAAAACATAAATATAAAAAAAAGCTTAGTTAAATCGACTTTAATTGTGAAATGTTTAAGGTCATTTCTAAACTTTGACTTTATTGCACTACTTTGCATCACCTAAAGTAGACTATTCTAGAATGTAAAATTTTGTTATTTAGAAAAATGCCAGCATGCTGAGATTTTATATTGACGTGATGGTTTAGAGAGATCCACTGAAGGGAGGGCAAGCAAGCGTAGAGAATCACCCGTAGCAAAGAGGTGGCTGTTGGCTAGTAATAATATAAATATTTATATACGTAAATACTTAGTATAGGATATAAAACTTATTTATTTCATGCATATTTAAATAATGCATATATAGATAGCTTACATACATATATATTTCCGATACATACCATAACTACCCACCCACCATTAACCATTAACGTCGTTGGATTCCCACCCATTTCAAGGTGTTGTACATAGCCTAATGGTAAGGAGAGTCACGTAAACACACACTTACTTCTTCATGGCTATTATATCTACAAGTACTCTCTGATAACGTAGTTATTATAATAATAAGATGATTAAATTTATACGATACTTTTAATAAATGTTGACGTTACTATTTTAAATTTAAAATACCCCCTTTTATATATTTCAAATAACATTAAAGATATTTAAATACAGATACATATTTTAAAAGTAAATTTTTTAGTTCCAAGAAAAAGCTGACTCATGTCACATTCGTATTTTTATCAAACCTGTGTTAATATTAGACTGTCAAATATAATAAATAACTTATGAAACACGAAGGCTGTATACATTCCATCAATATTTATATCGCAACCGATAATATTTGTTTCACCTTGTAAATTTTGCAACCCTTCCCTACAGCTGGGAAACATTAAGGGGATGGGGAATTACACAGAATACATTTTCATCCTGAAGGAGGAAGATTAAACTCATCCATTAGTGAAGGCTCATTTCGTTGGCACATTATTTATCACGGCTTCATACAGTGGTGTAATGTACATAAACATCCTCTAGATCCTATTAATGGTAAGAGGAGATAGGTACTTTTCGTAAGATTTAGTAAACAAAATGTTTCCAGTTTACGCTGTGCTAAATAAAATAATAAGTATCAAGTCCTTTAAGGAGGTCAAAAATAAGAGATTCAATTCTCAATTAGTGGGGATACAAAAATATCTATTGTCTAATTATAATTCGTGCAGGGAAATCAGGCTATATTTTAGACTTTTTTGAGAAAAAATGTGTTTATTGAGGGTGAAGTTAGGACTATAAAGGGCTCTCTCCCACGTAACGTCATATTTTTTAAAATTATCTAGTGTTAATTTAAAAAATAATAGCCTATATACGTGTCATGTAAAAATACAATGTATATATAGATGGTGTCTCTGATAAGCTCTCATGGTTATTGTTTCTGGTTCATTTAGGATCAAAAATATCATATTTTAAGTGTCCGAAACACTTTGGTTTATATATTATACTCAGTATTTACCAACAGTTTAGCCAGTTACAGATGTGATTTTTCTACGTACAAATCAGTTTTTAATTCACTTTTTCAAGAACTATGTCTGTATTAGTGACATGTGAGCCTATAAGCAGCCATTTACGCGTATTCAACCATAAATATTATAAATGGAATGAAACTTCCTTCTAAGAAGTGAACTTTACTCAATTGTTTCCGAACTGGCGTGGGATGATGTCTCGTTTGGTGTTTGGCCCAATATCGGCCATGTGACTGTGGAGGAGATATCCAAACAATGGATCACATAGTTTCAGAAGGCAGATCGCCTATGTGTTCCTTCTAAGAGGAGATACTAGGTATTTACTGAGTAGACGAGGCAAGTCGTGGTGGCAGAGTACGTTGGATTTAGCTTTGTGACGAGAGAATCAGGAATTCTTTGTTTATTTTATTCTTAATTTTATAAATTGAATTTTTACATATTGTATTAGTAAATACGGTACGTAACATACATACCAGGAATTAGCGTTAGCTTGTAGGGTGGGTGGGAGAATGGTCCTTTTAAACTGATAATTTTAATTTAAAAGAATTTAATAACCATACGCATTTAAAAGGAATTCCAGTGAAGAGTACCACATCATTAGGATTAGAACAAAGATATTTCCCAGCTCTTCAAAGTGGAATAAATATTTTACCACTGGACTGCTTACTCCTCTCTCCCCCATCCGATTTACCGTTTTAATAGAACGTGATTTGATTTTCAATTTAACATGGTAGTTGATTGTTTGTAGTTGAAATGGATTTACCTTAAGGATTATGTACAGTGTATATCCGAAATCTCTCAGGGTATTCAAGTTGTACCGATAAAAAAATATGAAACTTTTTCAGTATTATTTATTGAGTTTTGATCTCTTTTAGTATAAAATTATTATAATCAAAAGTGAAAAGGAAACACATCCCAAAATTTCCCAAAAAACCGTTACTGAAGCATCGTAAACAATGTTGTCCTTGTTTTTGTGGAGATATAGGCGATAGGTCTCTTGATACCGGTCAATAGTTTCCATCGACATGGACATTACTAGTGAAGTCTGGTGTGTCCGTGTTGGACCGTAGTCAGGCTCCGGATGTTGATTAATTAGAGAAGATAACTGAGTAGCAGGCTTTTCATTAGCTGAAAGTCACATCAGTACTACGTGGTTAAGATTCCACTTTCATCTGTAGGCCCAGTTGCTCTGGCTGTTGAGTTATCAGTAAATGGTTCTTTCTAAGAAAAAGTTGACCTTGGTTAGTAACAAGACTACTCATGTCACTAACACTCATGTTACACTCATGCAATTATTCATACTCGCCTAAAATATGCACGAGTCGACGTCTCATGTCTGAATAATAGTAGAATAAAATAATTATTTTAATACACTGTAAGTGATTGCAAGAGTGCAGTAAAGATTGTACTACCCTTCGATATTGGGGTACCAACATACGACAAAAGGGTCTTTTGAGTTAAGACGGCTACCTCTGAAGTCATGTAGATTTGAGATATATTTTTTGTGGAGTATCTTATATATTTAAGTAAGTTATAATACTTAGGGTCCAATAATTAAAGTGCACAAAAACCCCATATGGCAAAGTGGAATTTGCTAAAAAACATAATCACTAGACATCTTTCTTTAAAAAAGGCTTAGACAGACTAACAGATTTTTGATTTCGAAATATGTTCAAATTATTAAAATTTGATACTACGACTCACCTTAAGGCACATGAAAATGATTAATTAAGTGTAGGAAGAGTACAGATGACTTGTGTAGTCTTGTTACGAAGGTCGACTTACTTCAGAAATGGCTATTTAATAAAAGCCCAATAGCTTGGGCAAGTAAGGGTCCTACCGCTTTACGTGGAATCCAAATCACGTATTATTGATCTAATTTTAAGCTAATTGACAAGTCTGATAATTAGTTCTCTTCGCTTGCAAAGAGGCTTTCACCTAAGGAGGACACCCCAGACTTCACCAGTAGTGTCCTAATCGATAGCAACCATTGAGCGGAGGACATGTTGGTTTTAAGAGGACAGATCATATAATCTATCGCCTACAATCTCCACAACACCTTGTCCCCAAGTAGCTGAATTACAGCACTGCTCCACCAGTGCTGGCCATAAACGTACTACGACCATTAATATGAAAAGTGAAGTGCCTGCCAAGTACAAATTGGAGTTTTAATCTGTTTAGAACAATGCACTTTAATGTGCAGCAAGTTCTTTTGTTTCATCACAAAGCTAGACAAAAGCAAGAATTATCAAGAACAATGAGCTTTTGTCTCAGAGTCAAATTTAGTTTTCAAGAGGAAACAATGAAATTAGAAGGTGTCCTTGTGTAAACGAATGCCTTATGCGAGGCGGATTGTTTTATTTGTGACAGTTTGATTTTTCACTAACATACATTTACACTGAATTACGTTTTTCTGAGAATAGTATTCTCAGATATGAGATGCCGACACAACTTTGTGAGTATTTTAAGGTGAGAATGAATTATATAAGTGTAGGATGAGTGTGGATGACATGTGTAGTCTGGTTACTAACTGAGCTCGACTTGGGCTTAGAAAGGGTAGTTTATTAATATCCCAACAACCAGGGTAACTTAGGGACCTACAGCTAAAAGTGGAATCGAAATCACGTAGCATTGGTCTGATTTTCAGATAATCAGAACAAGGCTGACTCCTAGATCTCTTCCCTAAAGAGAAGACAGTCGGACTCTGTTTTCCACACAACATGGACACCTCAGACTTCTCTGGTAGTGTTCACGTCGATAACAATCATTTAGCAGACGCCATGCCGGTATCAAGAGGATTGAGTATGGAACCTATCGCCTTCAGTCAACACAACTCTTTGTCCCCCAAGTAGTGCTGAGTTAAAGCACTGCGCCACTAGTACCAACTATTCTGTTTCATGGGGCGATAGAAGTTGGTCTTAGTTAGAAATTTTATAAATTAAAATTTACGTTGAGTAATATAACGTAATAATTTTAATTAGATAAATATAAAAATAGTTAAATACTTGCTTGTAAACTTTTTTAAATTATTACAAACCCAAAGCAAATTTTAAGTTAAGATCTCAATAATACCTATATGTACATTAACCCCAAAACTCAACCAACCTGAAATAACAAGATGAGACATAATATTTCAAGACATATAATCACAGGGGTTTCTGCTGTTTATATAATAAAAAAATAATATAAATGATAACTATTCATAAATAAAGACAAACATTCATAGACATTAAAACATTATCTTAACAAAGAAACTTAATTTATTTTTCGTAGGATTAAGAGTACCTTATAATTTAGCTATTTGCAAAAAAAATATTGAAATATTCAAATAAATATTCATTTAAATCCTTTTTGGAATCAAATAACTAGCTTTAAACAATCGAGTCATTCAAAGTGTGCTAAATTGCCTATATTTATTTGTTTTTAGTAAAATTTAGCAAGAATCTTATTAGACTAACTTTATTCAGTTTGTTATTGTCAATATATATTTTAATGTTAATGTTATAATGTTTAATTTTAAAACATATAACGATTGTAAACTGTAAAATATCAACACCTAAATTAGATAAATGTATGTATTATTTATTATAAAACAAGAAACCTTAACCAAATTTTGCAAACAAATAACTAAAAAGATAAATTATAATTTTAAAACAACAGATTTACTGAGAATATATTATTCGAGATATGTGTCTGGTGAAATAATACCAGCTTGATTTGTTGCTATTCAAGTTTTAAGCTTGGGAGCTGGCCTAGTTTTATTTCAACACGTGTTTGATTTATTTCACCATGTTCAAATAATGTTTTACATCCGTTTGGTTTTAATCAAAATATATAAATTGATTGATATATAAGTGATTAAAAATCAATAATAACAGTAATTATGAAAGTGTGAAATGTTTCAAATTCTGGTTACTTACATAAAACAGTATACAACTTAATAACATATAACAATTATTTTACCTAAGTTAATATGTATTCTAAGCTTAATGGTTGGCATCGATGTAGATACTTCTAGAAAGGTCTGGGGTGTCTGTGTTGGGTAGTAGTCAGGGTCCGATTGACGGGTGTGGAAGAGAGTTTAAGGTTTACATACTCAGACCAACTGTATGTGGTTCGGATTCCACGTAAATCTGTAGGTCCTTATTTGACCTGGCTCTTTCTAAAGAGCTAATGGCTCTTTCTAAAGAAAAATTGAGCTTAGATAGTAAAAATAACTACACTCGTTAACATGTACTCATCAAACTCATTCCATCGCTATATTGCCGATTTCTGTCTTGTGAATTAATGATGAATAGGGTAGTTTCTAATTCAATAGCATTCGAAGGAAGTATCTGACTGCCAGAATCTTAATGCAGTCTAGGACTACTGGTTAGTAGTCTGGAGTCTGTCCGTCATTGTCAGGTCATTCCGTTTCCCATCTGCTCCACACATGGTCATCCGTCTATGCCCCACGCCCCTCTGTCTGCCACAAACCGAAGGAACGTTATACCCAGACCCGAAACAGACAGACGTCTCTCGTGAACATGCCCCAGCCCCTCATGGATATTTGCACAGGCCACCGTAGTTCGCTGATGTTAAACGTGAGCTAAACGATAGGCAATACGATCAGCGAAAATATAGTTTTGCGTAATAAGATGGACAGGTAAAGGTTCATTTACACGACCGATTGTAGAGTCTACGACCCATTTTAACCAGTCAAATCAAATCTGCTGGTTCGTTTACATTACCGATCGTAGAGTCTACGACCCATTTTAACTAGTCAAATCAAATCTGCTGGTTCGTTTACACTGCCGATCGTAGAGTCTACGACCCATTTTAACCAGTAAAATCAAATCTGCTGGTTCGTTTACACTACCGATCGTAGAGTCTACGACCTATTTTAACCAGTCAAATCAAATCTGCTGGTTCGTTTACACTGCCGATCGTAGAGTCTACGACCCATTTTAACCAGTAAAATAAAATCTGCTGGTTCGTTTACATTACCGATCGTAGAGTCTACGACCCATTTTAACCAGTCAAATCAAATCTGCTGGTTCGTTTACACTACCGATCGTAGAGTCTACGACCCATTTTAACCAGTCAAATCAAATCTGCTGGTTCGTTTACACTACCGATCGTAGAGTCTACGACCCATTTTAACCAGTCAAATCAAATCTGCTGGTTCGTTTACACTACCGATCGTAGAGTCTATGACTCATTTTAACCAGTCAAATAAAATCTGCTGGTTCGTTTACACTACCGATCGTAGACTCTACGGACCACTGTCGCAAGCATTATGTGTGTTAACCCTGTTTGGACATTTGAAACTTCAGTTTAATGAAAATTAATAATGAATAGTTTTTTCCACAGTTTATATTTTACAAATACTAACTTGAAAATTAACCTATCACAATTCTAACCAAATAACGTATTGTATGATGTGTGATATATTCTAAAATAATATTTTGCTGACTAATTATGACTATTAGTCCAGTTCTACGATAGGGACACAGTAATCACCGTGAAAGAGTTTAAGTAAAAATAAATTAACAATTTATTAAATTAATTATAAATTGATAACAGTTGTCTTAAGTGTAGAACTAAATTCCTTGAATCACTCAACTGGGCGCCTTGATGAACTCCCTTAAAGAAAGGATAAAAGTAAACAAATCATGAATTGGGACAGAACCAATACACCTAATTATTTAGGCTACAAGTAACTATAAAACAATAATTTTCGCTACCAAGAAGTAAGTCTGTACAAATCCTCTTATATATACTCATACAGTAGATATTTTTAATTTTCATAAACCAACAATAAATACTGTTTCTATTTCCGTCTTCGGTCAAGGTCTCCAGAGTATTCTTTCCATTCCATTCATTCCTCTGTGGCGTTGTTTTTGTTCCAAAGAACAATAGGCAGTGAAATAATATGGTGGACTTGAATGGAACCGGCGGCAAAGAAAGAGAGAATAAATCAATTAGCGGAAGCCTAATGTACCTAGGAATCATTTCTAAATAAGGAATGTTGGCTTTACCAGGAGAGGTGGCCTCGGCGGTAAGCAAGCTTGCTTACAATATCTACCATTGTTGTTCGCATGAACAGCTGTTGTTTTTTTAATTTATTTATTGGAATATTACGAACTCACATTTACCAATTTTCGTAGTTTTAAGACACCCCGGAATGTCTGAAGATAGGATATGCTATTTCAGCACGAACTAGAACTTCAGCACATAAAAGGTTGGTAAAAGTTAGCAATTAGAACAGAAAAAAACCGTTGTGTACGGAAATGTTGAGTTTAAAAACAAAATGGTGCTTCTTGTGAGGTTTTAAAAATCGGTTAATTTATTACTCATCCTTGACTTTTTTTTATCTTCCTCATAAACGTACTCTTTCATGTTTGTTAGGCATTTTAAAATCCTTTCAACTCTTAATGTCTTAAATATGTTTACAACATATTTAAAAATGCATTGGATATACAGTATATACCAACCGCCTCAAATATTTAGTTGTCAAACGGCCTAATGCTGGGGTTCAGTTAAAACGTATTCCCCTCTAAATACATATTTAATATAATTTAAATAAATTACGTATTCCCCACTAATTTCGCAGTGACTTTGAAAGAAAACGATTTGCATACTTTGCTCACAAATAATTTACTGAACTGTCCTTCAGCATAACAGGCCAGGGTGTGTCTGAAACTACAAATAAAAATTATATATAAGTATTTAATATATAATACAAGCTGATATAGCCATATATAACTGTACTGAATACGTAAATTTATGTTTAGATTATGAATAACTAAAATAAGCTTTTCATTTGTTTAATAATTGTAATGAGACTTGAGTCGTTTTGTAAATAGACATTGTTTGTTGAAAACCACTCCAAAATAAAGACCTTATTTGTTAATTTATTTATCATTTAAATCCCACAGAAGAATTTATTTAAACTATCAAACCTTTACAATGACGGCATGTTCAAATTTCCAAAATTTTAAATGTAAACTAGGGTAATGTTGTAAATAATTTTAAATGCCTTTGGCCCTTAAACATTTTGCGAACAAATGTTTGAATATAGGGCCTATTCATTAATTTTTGAAAAGTGGCTTAAATGTGCTACCATTTTTTTTAAATTCTTAATGACTCCAGCTTTCAAATGTTACCATGTATGATCACATTTAAAAGAAATTGCTATCACAAAAAAGTTTCATTAAGAAAATATAAAAATGCCCCCAACACCCAAAAATATCAACTTTTAAAGGGTGTATTCTTCAATCTAAAAACGTAAAGGTTGTAAAAAAACTAAACATCTTTCACGTTTACAATTGTTTTCTATATTTAATAATTACAAAACTGCTGCTATATCTGTTATTAGCGATGTCTTCAATTACTTTCTGCTAATTTTTTGCAAGAACAATGCATAGCAATAGACATAAATGATTTTAAAGATGTTTTCTATGCCTTCCAGTGCTGTAACCTACCTACTTGGAGACAAAGTGTTGAAGAGATTTTAGATGATAGGGTCTATGCTTGGTCCTCTTAATACCGACACGGCGTCCGCACAATGGCTGCCATCGACGTGGAAACTACTACAGAAATCTGGGTTGTTCATATTGGGTGGTAGTCAAGGTATGTTGTGTAGGGAATAGAACTGAATATCAGGCTTGTCAGTTAGCTGAAAATCAGACCAATACTACTTGGTTCGGATGTCACGTAAAGTCTCTTGGTTGCCCTGGCTATTAATAAATAGCTCTTCCTGAGGAACAGTCGACCTTAGTTAGTAACAATGGCTACAATCGTTCATTTACACTCATCACACTCATTCGTACCTCATGATCACCCAAATGTCTACGGTCCGCGTCTTTCTAATGAATTATAATAGTAATAAAGAGTAATCCGTTGTTTTCTATACGGACTTATATCCGGTTCTTCAATCTGTGAACATACATTAACGCTTTTTTACTATTGAATTTTTATGTTAAAGCACTTTGAACTGTTTCTTTACCTTAGTAAGAAATTTTTTAAAACTTCAGTCACAAGTTTACATTGGCCTACAGACTGAAGAACTATTAACCAGTCCGATAGTAAGTAAAAGAATTTCTAAAAAAGTAAGAACACCGTGTTGAAATGTTTATAACCACCGAGGCCAAAAACAAATTTTTAAGTGGAATAGTGGAAAATAAATAATAAAACTTTTTTAGGCCAGGTCACTATGAAAAACAAAACAAAATACAATATCCATCAATGCAGTAAAACTGGGTAAAAATATTAACGTTTTCTTAATCTAGTTTGTGTTTCGCAGAAGAAATATCCCAACTACGGACTGTATTACATTTGCTGGAAATCGAATGCAATAAAAAGCGAGCAATATCTTTCGCCGGTGCTTTTATTACAATATTCTATCCAACATCCTTTGAGGAAAATAACTTTGCAGACTTTGAAATAATATTGTATTCTTATCTGAATAATAATAGTTATAGATTGTAACATTACTGTCGAACAGGGTAGGAGAAGAGTAATTGGTAAATCAGTAATATAGGTGTCCCATCCGATGTCAACGGAATGTTTAAACTAGCCAATATTAATCACATATCCATGGAAGATTTTCCGTAAAAATGGAATTTACATACGTAAAAATACATTTAATACATTTCTATATACTTTTGTATAATGTACTCTTCGACTTCATGAAGAAATCTTCAGGATTCTAGGGGCTTAATTTAAAATAAATAAATAAAATTTTTTACTTTTCCCTCTTAAACCTAAATTTGACACCCATTACTTCCTACGACAATCAAAAACGTATATATTTAACAAACTAGGTAAGTTTAAGTTAGGACAAAGTTAGGTTGAATTGGTTAATTAGGTTATTTTAGATAAGGTTAATAATGTACTCACGGTCAACATATACTAACTTAACCCCTAACCCTCTATTTTTTTCTCATTGAATATCTCATTTATTATTAGTCATATGAATAATTTTATCCCATATTCGTTAAATACACTGTTTTTTTGTATAAACACGTTCTTATTTTTCCAATTCTTTTCAAACATTGGTATTCCCACCGAAACATTTCTATGGATTTGTGTTCATTGAATTAGTATTAATTAATTATATGATCAATTAAATTATATTACACACATAATAAAATCAGGTGGCACCTTTATATTCTATACTTACCAAGTATATCTAGAGACAGCTAGCATATATTTATTATTAAGATATTTAAACTTACTTTTCGTCATAATCGATTGTAAACAATTATTGTTCACAATTTTTGTTGAATTATTATTAAAATGGGTCAAATATTTGATTGAAAACTAGGTAAAATCAATCTGGCTCGTGTTAAAATAAAACAAGAGCAGCTTCCGAACTAAAAGCTTGAATGATAATAAATCACTTGGTTTTATTTCACCAGCGGTGAGACTTCAACAACGTGGGATGAACAAATACGTTGTATAAATATTTTTATTTTCCTGATTTGCCTGCGCAATTTATTTCAGGATACATCCATTCAAATTAACTTCAGTAATTACATTTAGGAAATATAGTTAGCAAACCCCTTTTGACTTTCAATTTAAACAAATGGTTCTCGATTAATGATTTATAAATTTGGTATTTTTACGAGTATATAAATCATCACATATATAGCTCGATTGACAATATGTTATTTTTTAATAATGATCAAATAGTCGGAGATTTGGTGGACTCAGAAGTGGTTAGAATTCTCGATCAGAGTGTGATAAATAAGACTTTGTTTTGTTAATTATTGGTTGGGGTTGTTTGTCCAAAACCCTTTTTTTAAGTGTTAGAGAGGGCTCCTTAGCCCTAACTTCGCCTGGTAAAATGAGACAAAGTTAAACTTTTTTACCTTTTTTCTATAAAAAAGTGACATTCCTTCCACTTATGTCACTTTTTTATGATATGATTTTATTCATATCATGGTAAGAAGACACGTTTTTAATATATTATTTAAATTGGACTTAATCGATATTTTTGTTTATTTTTTAGTTTTAGTGGGAAAAGGCCATGAGGTATGCTTATTAATTTTATAAGAAATCATAATTAATCTGTAAATTAATTGGGTTCACATGGAAACACAACAGGAAGACTTGATTCACAGTTAAGGTCGTTTAATTTCGGGTTCCAATGTATCGTAAGGGCTGTTTCGTTATGAGGGGGATCGTTATGAGGGGTGTTTCGTTAGTTGGGACACTAAAACTCTTAAATAGAGAGTTTTTGAAATATACATATCTACACATATAAAATAAATCATAAAATATTGCAATTTTATTAGTTCCTAAATAAAATCTGTTTAATTAATTAATTTATTATTTATAGGTAGTGAACAATGAACATGAACAAATACGCAGCTACTGAACATTTTATGTTGGAATAATTTTATCTTGTAAACATAGTTTTGTAATGAGTGTAACTATTATTAATTTTGTACCTAAGCTTATGTGCTACGTAACATTGTATTCCTATAAAATATTGCCATCGTCATGAATACTAAATCCAAGCATTATTCAGTTTTTACAATTTACAATATTCACGCTAAAAATAATAATAAAAAAAAAACTATTAATCCTTTTCCTTAACATTTTATGTCATTAATTATTGTATCTTTAGATAATCAAATATATAAACCACATAACCACATGATTGACGTTTTTTCTTATAATTTAATATCCAAGTTTATAGATTTATTTCTGTGAACTTGCAAGTGTAGATGTTTGATCAAGAGTATTGGAACGAAACTTAATAAAGAAGTCTGGAGTATTATAAGTGTGTTCCCGCGTTGTTTGGAAAGGGCAAAGCAAATACAGTAATAAGGCTCATACGAAATTGGAATTCTCCGTGCCTCCATCTTTGTAAAGCGTTTTCTGAAAACAGTTTTTCAACAAATGTAAAAAAGTTAAACTTATCATCCCACCACCATTATTGAGTAATTTCAGTTATTCTTATTCTCAGATATAAGACACCGACACAACTTGTTACGTACTTTAAGGTGAATATGGACGATTAGATGAGTGTAGAGTGGATGACCTTTGTAGTCTGGTTACTAAAGAAGTTAGACTTTTTGGGCAGAAAGGGCCATTTATTAATAGCGCAAAGGCCAGCGAAACTAAGGACATACAGCTTTACGTGGAATCTGAACAAGGTAGTATTGGTTTGAATTTAAACTAATTGACAAACCTTATACACAGTTCAATCCCCTTCGAAAAATCCGGAGTCTGACTACCACCCAACACGGACACCAATGTAGCTGGATTACACTATTGTGCCTCTAGTTCCGACGTACATATCCTTCTAAGTTTAATTCGTCAAGAACTTGAAACGTTTTGATATTATATAAGCAAGTCAGTATAATTTAAATTGAAAAATCCAAAATATAATTTAAGTGTTAGTCCAAAATATACAAAGTTAAAAGTAGTAAGTATTTTTAGTTATAAAAAAATAAATCTTGGAAAGTAAACAATTGTTTTTTTCTGAATAGTTTGAAATGCTATTTAAGGAATTCCAGCTGAAATGCTGCAGTGGTGGCACGAAAGATGCGTACAGCGAAATATGCGTACAGCGAAATATGCGTACAGAAGGAAATAGTGGTATTTGACGAGGGTAAGTATTCTCTCCGGTGACATGAAAGATGCGTACAGCGAAATTAGGTTAGGTTAGGTTAGGTTAGGTTCTCCAATCCCAAGAAACTAAGCGACATTCATATTTATTTTAGAGGTAAACGCATTTATATAATTCAATTGTTGTAAAAGATCCATTTGCCCTAAAAGTTGTACGCATTTTTCCGCCTAACTAATTGTTGTGACGTCATAGGTTACCCTCGTCATCTGTCAAAACTTGATCCTGTACGCATATTTCGCAAGATTCCTGGTGTACGCATTTTTCGCTGTACGCATATTTCGTTATTCGCTGTAGTTTTTACTATGATTATTATTTTATATATATTTAAGTATTTAATACGAAGCAATAACTCTCAATAAAAATAAATTAAGACCATAAATGAAAAATAACTAAAGCATGTAAATTGTAATAATAATTACTTTAATGCTTGCTTTTTGTACATTAAATGTTTAACATCCTTTAGAATTATTTTAGATTTTGACGATAATTTAAGATTTATTTTCAGATCGGCACCTCGTATTTGCAGTGTGCCAGAGCTGTTTAACACCATCTCCACGTTATTTGAGGCTTAGGTAAGCATTCATAATTAGTGTTAATACTATTTTTTTTTTTTTTTTTTTTTTTTATAGCTGATGTCTATTAAAAGAGTAATATTACTCAGATAAGCAGAGACAAAAAGACATACATATGACTACAGTACTAAGAAATTTTCAAATAGTGGGTAAATTGAAAAAATATTTTTAGATTTCATTTCAAGTCTTTTTCATTTTTAAATCGGATTCTGGATGGGTTGTGTCAAAAAAGGTACCTACCTCCTCGCTAGATCACTTGGACCTTGTACAAATGAAACATTAAGTATAATTTTTTCTGGTTGATTCATTCATTCCATTTTGAAAAATTCATTCCATCTAGACACTTATTTATAAATTGATATTAAACCTAGCTGTATGAAATATTATTGCGCCTACTTTTTAGTATATAGAAGAAATAAAGAGAGGTCGCATCCAATAGTTCGCTTAATGTGTGTCGAAATATTGTGTCGAGTAGTTATTTCTCTAGTTTACCAAGCAGATGGTAGGGCCAGCACCTTCAGGGCCCTCCCTTTATTTCCCCAAAACCCTTAAAAATAAATATGGCAATTATTACTTCAAATAAATAAAGATATAATACGTTAGTTGTAATCTATTCTGTAACTGCCACTTAGGTGTTCACTACCTAAATAAGAAAGGGACTTCTATTTATTTTACTCTATGGTGTGGTATACTAAAAGGTACTAAAAGGGGATGATACTCGGTGGAATTTACGTTTCATAACTAAACACTCCAAAATTAAGGTCCTCTGTTCACTTACCCTAAAGATTAAAGTTAACTGTTGAAAAAAACACGTAAACAAAATAATAATACATTTTAAAAATACAAGTATTTCGATAAAATGTGGTACTACTACATATTATAAACCAGTGTTATAATTGGTATGTTTCCTATTAGTATGTAATACATGATATAAAAATAAAAGATAAATACATTTAAAGATAAAATTTAAAAGAGGATAGTTTATAAATGCACACTAAATGTGTAGTGTTGGTGAATCGAGAGAGGTGGTCAAGTAGATGACAAAGTGTTGACAGCTTCCCTCATAACAACCCTGAGACACCCCCTAGGGAGAGCGGAAGAGCTCAAACTGCAAAATTGGTAAAGTTAGGAACTGTTTGTTGCACGTATAAAGTTGTTAGACAAGCCACTTTAACTTTTAACAATATAGTTTGGAATCTGTATTTGACGTGGTAAATTTAAGACTATGGAGACGAGAATTTGAATTCAAGAATTAGTATTGAATGAAAAATGTAGTTTGAGTATTCAGGATAAGTTGTTAATTTTATGTCTCGTTATTATTTAACTCAGGAAAAACCTATAAATATAATCTAAACATTCAGTAACATACTCCATCTACTATAATAATATATAAAAATAAAATATACATATAAAATGTGCAGGTTTATTATTGTTTATAACAGTACATATCTACAAGATGTATATAGCTTCCTAATAAATACGATATCCTATTACAATATATTCAATTTGTAGCTACGGTATATATATACAGGATATAAACTGTTTAGGTACTGGATACACCCAATATACAGTTACAAGATATACAATTTGTAGCTACACAACATATTCGATATAAACATGCAAGATATTATCAAATGTAGCTACTGGATCATCCAATATTCAGTTACTATAGAGCCTATATACATTTTGGATCAACATAATGATACGACATATGGATACAACATATATGCTAGACACGAGTACAGGATACATCAAACATACAGTTTTAAGATATACACGGTATACGTGACATATAGCTAGCTACAGGTTCCTAATTGATTATTGGCCTCTTTCCTAATAAATGTGCATGGAAGCATATGCTGTAACAATGAAGCACGTATTGTATGCAATGCACAATTTATATAAAGTAAAATAATACGACAAAACACGCAAAACATTCTCGTTCAATCATACAAAACTGGCATGTGGTACTGACTGCAGTTCAAATAAAAGGATTGTTTGTTGCTTTCTAACATCAAATATTTAGATCCAACATCTGAGGTGTATTTATACGTCAATTTCAAATAAATTTGTTATATTTTATTTCTCCATGTGGTATCAGAATCACTGAATGTTATTTCTCCATATAGTACCAGAATCACAGAATGTTATTTCTCCATGTGGTATCAGAATCACTGAATGTTCTTTATCCATGTGTTATCAGTCACTGAATGGTATTTCTCTATGTGGTATTAGAATCACTGAATTTTATTTTACCATGCGTTATCAGAACCACTGAAAGTTATTTCTCCATGTGTTATCATAGACACTGAATGTTATTTCTCCATGTGGTATGAGCATCACTGAATGTTCCTTCTCCATGTGTTATCATAGTCACTGAATGTCTTTTCACCATGTGGTATCAGAATCACTGAATGTTCCTTCTTCTATATTTGGGAATTCAGAAGAATACTTTTTGGTGAGTTTTTAGTCTAACAACACATTGAAATAGATTTTTCGATAACATTACATATATTTGTTATACATACAATATTTTGATTATACGGTTTATGGACTATATATGTAGCTTAAAGCTAATTAAAACATGTACTAACTATAGTTTTCTACATTTTCTAAAAATACAAACGATAGACTATAAAATATAAAAAATATAACGTATAAAGAAAATACAAAAATTAATTATTTTGTACTTTATATTTTACACATAGAAATTATTTAAAGTCTCTTAACAAAAAACTACAAAACAGGTTGCCACAAGGTTGTTGTGCAAAGACAAAATAATAATATGTATGCCCTTGTACAATCCATAGTTCTTTTAATTCCAACTACATTTTACCAGTTAACGATTTTGTTTAGTATTCTTTTCTTATCTCCTTTTTTTTAGATCATAAAGTTGCAACCTGAAAGAATTTTCAACTACCCAGCTAGCTTATGAAATGTTGGACGATTATCATATAAAACATGACGTCTCTGAATGAGTTTAAAATTTAAATCAATAGATACATGTTTAGTAAATACAGTATTGTGTTAACTATAGAAATTTAAAACAGAAATCTGTCCCAAATAGGTTCTAGTATGGTTTATTTTCTAAATGAAATTCGTCAACAAGTATTTACATTGAGATAAATTCAATATCAAAATACTCTTTAAGGAAGTGAAAATAAAGAGACAGTGTTTATCAGAGGACACGATATATTGGTGGTGTATGAACGATGGCAGAGACTTAGGGAGGTACTCTAAAAGCCCCCCCACAAACCTGCTTCATTCTTTTCCCAAGCTGGAGAAATGGAGGTCGGAGAAGCTCTTTCGATAAACCCGAGGTGGAACATTCCTAAGATGTTTAACGTTATTTTGTGCTTCAGACGTCGGGATCTTAACATATTATACGAACTTATAGCGTAATGTAATTAAGGGCACCAGTGTTTATATAAGATGGAAACAACCACAAAAACATGTATTTTAAAGTTAGTTAAAAACACAAAAATTACTAATTGTATTTACACATTTAATTTCAAATCTAATAAGGCAACTTTGGTAATTAATATGAAATTGAACATTTTATAATGGATATGAGAAAATATAGTTTCCATTTAAAGTTGTTTGTGTTTTTAAAAAATATAATATGATAATCTAAACAATTAAAAAAATACCCGAAATACAAATTGTGTACCTTAAACAAATATTCAGATTCCACTTTGGTTTATAGTTTCACAAATTAATATGCCCAATAACGAAAAGTAAACTAACGATACCAATTTTGTTTCACTTGTATATCTAATAACTAATTGTGAATCACTAAGCTATTCCGTTTCTTTATATAGTGTCGCACTACCTTATAACTTCTTGGATAGATGATTTATAAATAATTAAGAGAGTAATATTTGTATGACAGTTATTTGTTGTCATTTGATTGTTCGTGATTGGTAAAATTTATGAGATTCGGAACGCTTCAAGTGTTTTAAGAAACAAACACAACGTTTCGACAGGTAAAAAACTCTTTAAGAAAACTTTAACTTCTCTTAAAAAAATATATATATAAAAAAATAGTTTTAGAGGTAAGTTTAGGTCGTAAGAAACACCTGAAGACGACGGGAAATAATACCTGTCGAGACGCTGTGTTTGTTTCTTAAAACACTTGAAGCGTTGGAAATATCCAAAAGTTTTACGAAAAAAAGTATATATATAAAGCAACTTTATAACTTACAAAATAATAATATAACAATTAGCCCCTCCTTTTCTAGCTAATGAGGTCCATAGAAATTATGTCTAACGAGATAAGGCTAAAGTTGTTAGTTGGAAACTTTTTATACCGTAAACGGCGCAATAGATTTAAAATGTGCTTCTTGCATCGAGAGTCAATTTGTCCAGGTAGTCGAGTTATTTCGAGCATAGAGACACTACCGGTACCGTACTTGACTTTCAATACCCGATTAGTATCGAAAGGTAATATTCTTTTTACGTTGATGTAATGATATGTAGTTATTTTCATATTCTTAATAGCCAACATGGCTTTAATAGCTGCTTAAATATAAAAATTGTGGTCTTTCTTATTAATTCTTGTTGTTATGAGAGAATTTCTCTCGGTAATAGCATAATCATACAGTGCTTCTAGTGAGTTTAATTATTCTTTTTAATTTGTCTGTTTTTAAAAAAAATTTGCAGTGCTTCATGTAACAATCAACCCTTCGGCCCCATATATTTTGATGGTGTAAGGGTGAGTTAGTTTATATGAATTGTGAATTTAGCCTGTTTTATTCACTAGATAATTTTGTAATACTTATTTATGCGTTGTTTGAAGACGGGTTTGAAATTTTGACCTAATAAAATTTGTTTAGCATTATTATAATTTCTTAAATTCAATATTTTATCACAGAGTTTGTTAAATGTTTACGGAAATTTGAAATGACGGTGTTCCTTCTATTCATCGAAGCCACTTTGAGGAATGTGATTCTTCTGTAACACGAATTACTCTCATTATAAGAGTAAGGGGCAGCACCCATAGAATGAAATTAACATATCCAATTATTTTCTATAAATGAGTTTTTAATCTGAAATCATCTTTACAGCAAAAATTTTATTATAATTAAAAATTTTTTGACTTAATAAAAAATTATCCGCGATAATGTTGTATGTGTCAATGGAAGGACTTTCCACCATGAACATTTGATGAAGTAGGTCATGTTATTTGTTTCAGTTTGAGGGGTAGTAGTCATAAGCATGTCATCATGTATAGTGGTGGTATGCCATTACCACTTGTTTGTATAGGTGATTGACAATGGTTTTATTTATTTACATGTGTTATTATATTTGAATATTGGAAATTGTTAGAAATTTTAGGACCTATAAATTTTTAAATTCAGATTAGATGTGTTTTTAAAAACAGATGATAGCCAATTATAGTATATCCATTAAAATCAAATTATAAAGAATTATATGTTTTTTTCTGACGCTGTTATAAAGTTGTATTAAAAAAACTTTTATGTCCATAACAATGGTGTGGTATAATAACTATAAACTTATATTTCTTGAATGTCTTTTTTAATTGCTAATCGTCTGTGCAGTTGTATTGTATAAAACGATTTAAATGGACTCTGAAATCCTGTTAGGCAAAGTCTATAAAAGATGTATTGAATGATCCAAAATTGCAACTTTTCGCACAATCTTACTGGAAATACACTTAACTTTACATTTCTTTATCTATAAAGCAAAAAATAGCTTTCGTTATAAAATTAACCATGGCATTGTTGTGTTTTTTCCTTGCACAAAACCGAACTGTTCTTTACATATTAGTCTATGATGAAATAAAAAATTTAATAATCTACGTGCAAAAACATGTTCATATATTTTTGAAAATGTTGAAACATTAGCAATTGGTCACCAATTTTCCGGAGAATTACTATTTCCATCTTTAAATATTGGACGTATTACAATCTGTTTTAAAACCTGTGGAAAGAAACCCTTTGACAATGATAAATTAATCACTTCTGAAAGAGGTTTACAAATGTATCTTGCACAGTGGCGAAGGAGGAATTCTGTGATTTATTCCATCGTATCCGGCTGAATTAGTGTTTTTTAAATTCATTTAAATATGTAATCAAATATGTACCAGTTAATATAGGCGATTATCTATTTGACATTTATTTTGTTGCCCTATATCGTCAGTCTGCTTTCCATTTTCTTATTATATGACTTATCTACCGTCAGCACTAATGGAGCAGTGTTGTAACTCAGCTATTTGGAGGAGACAATGTATTGTGGAGATTGTAGGCTATGTGTCTCACACTCGGTCCTCTTAATACCCACATGGCGTCCTCTCAATGGCTGCTATCGAAGTGGGCACTACTAGAAAAGTCTGGGATGTCCATGAAGGGTGGTAGTCAGGGTTCGGATGTTGTGTATGGAAGAGAACTGAGTGTCTATCTGGCTTGTCAATTAGCCAACAACCAGACTAGTAGCCTACTAGCGAGGTAGCTTGGCTACTAGGTCATTAATAAATAGCTCTTTTTAAAAAAAAACTCAGTTAGTAACAGTGACTACACTCGTTCGTAATCCAATCACACTCATTCGCTCCTCATATTCACCCATATCTCTACGACAGGTGTGTTAATGGTGAGTATTGTTTAATAGTGAATTGTAATTACACCTTTTTATATCTACCGAACAAAATAAATTGAATAAGTTTTGTAATGACTTCACTTCACAATCACAACAAAACAGTTGTTTGAAAGAACGTTCAATGAAAAATATTTGTACCTAATGAAAAAGAAACTATTCAATTTATGGACATACATTATAAGTTTTCTTGAAATTTCAATATTTTATAAAAAATTCCAACAAGAAGTGTGTCTAAATATTGTTTCGGATTTGAAAAATGACGATGTGGTTCCTTGACAATTAATGATTCTTGGAAGCTGTCACTCTTGGAGGAATGATGAAGTGTTCGCGTCAACACGATTACTCTCATCTTGTAGGGGTAGGGGGAAGTGGCACTGTCCAAGAAAACTGAAAAAATGAAACATAAAAAAATGAAACAATTATTCTTCTGTAGTGAGTTTTTACTCTGTCAGCATTCATTTTTGACAGCAAAAACTTTTCCTTATGAAATGAAAACTGGATTTGTTCTGTACTTAAAGAAATTACTACCGTATGTGTATGGGTGTAAGTGGGAGGATCTTTACCACCGTACTGTACATATATGGGTAGGTCATTTCCATTGTACATGTATGAGCGGGTTGGAGTGTCTTAAACCATGGCACATGTATAGGTGGGTGGGAGTGCCATTACCACTGTGTGTTTATAGGTGATTGGGAGAATTTTTATTACATGGGGGTTATACATCGAAGGCCTCTCTAACACCGGAATATTTAGAAGCTTTTCTGATGTGCCTTATAAAAATTTTTAAATTATATTTAAGATAGTTGAAAAAAACTCAAGAATGTATAGCAAGATTATAGTATATTCATTAAAATCAAATTACTAAAAGAATTACTGGAGTAGAATTTTTCTCTCTCGCTGTATTAATATAAAAGAAGTATTAAAAATACGTTTCGTTACGTAATCAATGGTGTTTTATATATTAGACTACATAAACCAATTATATTTTCCTTAGAAGTTCTGCTTTAAAGCTCAGATTGTCTGTAAGAACAGAGTTGGTAGTTCATAAAAACTAAGCATGAAATAAAAATGAGAGCATTTCACCAAATCCTGTTTGCCAGAATACTAAAAACACGATGTTTACAGGCCCCATTGCAACTTAGATAGGCAACAACATATTTACTGTGTTAAATTAATTTAAACATTTTTTTCTTAGCGCATAGTTTTAACTAAAACAAATTGTTCGGAAACTAATTAAAAAATTAATTGTGTTTTTTTTTTTTTTAATTTGATAATAGACGAAAGAAATAGTATAGATACCGACACAATTTTTAACGTATTTAAGGGCGAATACGACAAAATTTATGAGTGTAGGATAAGCATGGATGCCCTGTGTAGTCTGGTTACTAAAACGTCGAGGAGCTATTTGTACTCCTCATGAATGGATTTTCGAGATACCCTTCCATAGTGGGTCTCAATGATACAAAAGTACTTTCGCTCAAAAATCCATTAAATCTGGTCAGTGATTATTGAGATTTCGTAATGAATGTCTACATCGTTTTTGGATTTTATGTATATTAAAATTAATTAATCAAAAAAGTATAACAAGGACAAATATTCAAAAGTTCTACCTCATAAAAAGTTGGAGTGTATACATGAGTAAGTTCAAGCATTCGCTAAAAACAAAATGATCACTTCTTACAGCAGACACTAAATGAATTAATCTAAAACATTTTACACTCTCATTTAAGGACAAAATGACGAAAGAAATATTATGTCTGAGTCTTCTTTTACTTTCCGGGTCACGGCAGTTACACAACGGGAAAACGTGTAACGAGGTGTACAGGTGGAGAGACGAGTGTTGCACCACCCACCCCTTGCCGTAACTATACATGGTCGAGGCCGAGCTTGTTAATTTTAGTGTGCATGGGACAAGGACCTTTGTATTCTTTCCATGTGTAAACGCTCTGCTTAAAACAAAACAACGCCTCTACTTTAACAGCACTTTAATATTCGCTTTTATGACTTTATTAAACAACCATGACCTACATTAAAGACAATTATAGTTAGTGTTAGTACTAAATATACAATGTCGACTTACTCCTTTAACAAGTAATGTTAGCAATGCTATATAACAAATAACTAACTATGACGTAATCGGTTAACAATGTATTGTTAGGAATACTACTAAACAAATAAATAACTATGACTTACTCCTTTAACAAGTAATGTTAGCAATACTACATAACAAATAACTAACTATGACTTAATCGGTTAACAATGTATTGTTAGCAATACTACTAAACAAATAACTAACTAGAAACAAATAAATAACTATGACTTACTCCTTTAACAAGTAATGTTAGCAATACTACATAACAAATAACTAACTATGACTTAATCGGTTAACAATGTATTGTTAGCAATACTACTAAACAAGTAACTAGACTTACTCTGTTAACATTGTATAGGTAGCAATACTACTAAACAAATAAATAACTATGACTTACTCTTTAACAAGTAATGTTAGCAATACTATGTAACAAATAACTAACTATGACTTAATTGGTTAACAATGTATTGTTAGCAATACTACTAAACAAGTAACTAGACTTACTCTGTTAACATTGTATAGGTAGCAATACTACTAAACAAATAAATAACTATGACTTACTCCTTTAACAAGTAATGTTAGCAATACTACATAACAAATAATTAACTATGACTTAATCGGTTAACAATGTATTGTTAGCAATACTACTAAACAAGTAACTAGACTTACTCTGTTAACATTGTATAGGTAGCAATACTACTAAACAAATAAATAACTATGACTTACTCTTTAACAAGTAATGTTAGCAATACTATGTAACAAATAACTAACTATGACTTAATTGGTTAACAATGTATTGTTAGCAATACTACTGAACAAATAACTAACTAGAAACAAATAAATAACTATGATTTACTCCGTTAAAAATGTATTGTCATAAATACTACTAAACAAATAACTGGACTTACTCTGTTAACATTGTATAGGTAGCAATACTACTAAACAAATGACTAGGCCTTACTCTGTTAACAATGTATTGTTAGCAATACTAACTACGTCTTATTCCGTTAACAATATATTTTTAGCAATATTAAACAGATAACTACGACCCGCTCCGTTAAAAATGTCCATGCCACTACTGTTACATAAACAAAACTACATTTCTACAATTATTACCAATCATATTGTATGTATAAATAAGTATAATTAACTTATGTCGGCACTGGTGGTGCAGTGCTGTAACCCAGCTACTTGAGGACAAAGTGTTTGGGAGATTGTATGCGATAGGTTCCATGCTCGGTGCTCTTAATGATTGTCATCAACGTAGACACTACTAGAGAAGTCTGGAGTGTCCGGATTGAATGGTAGTTAAGGTTCGGATGTTGTGTAGGGAAGAGTCAGACTAACTGAGTGTCAGACTTGTCAGTTAGCTGAAAATCAGACCAACACTACGTGGTTCGGATTCCACGTAAAGCTGTAGATCCCATAGTTGCCCTGGCTATTGGGGTATTAATAAATAGTCCTTTCTGAGCTAAGTCGAACTCAGATAGTAACAATGACTACACTCGTTCATCTACACTCATCACACTAAATTCACTCCTCATATTCGCCCATATCTCTACGATCGCGTCTTGGAGATGAATAATGAATAATAATAATGAATAATTACTCCCAGATAAGTTCATATAATTTCCTATTTTAACTTGCAGAACCCTTTATAATCCCAATATCCTTAACCATACCTATGTCCAACTGAAGGGTTTGATTTCTGACATAATTACTTTTAAATACTTTTGTCCCCATTCATGAGCCAGTGGCAAATTCAGAGGCCGTACAGCTTCAAGTTATAGAAAAGTGCGGTTCAATTGGACTCCGAATATTTTTGGGGGAATAATCTTTTCATCTTAAGACCCTCTTGTTACTGTTAATAGAATATATTTAATGACATATTCTAAGTATGATTTTGTCATCATACTTTGCACAAAAAGCTACACTCATTTATTCTATATTGAAGTCCACGTTAACCATATTTTGTCGAAACCACCTCAGTTATGATAAAAATAGCATAAAAAGTGGTAGTTTGTATTAGATAAATCGTTTTAATCTGTATTTTTGAAAATAGCTTTTATGATTTAATTGTAAATTATTATGTAATTAAAACCCGAAATTTCCCGATACAGTAAAGCAATCCATATATTAAATTGCCACGCATAACGTTAAACATAAAAATTTTGGATTTATTAAATTATATTGCCATGCTTATAAATGGTATTATATTGATACGTTACCACTTTTGTTTTATGTACTGAGGTCGTTAAAAACCAGCTTAAGCCACGACCGTTTTAAGTGTTTTGCACATGTTTCGAACTTTCGTCTTGAATCATATAGCACGATCTTAGATGTCCAAGGTTGACATTTTTCACACCAATAGTAAAGAGTGTTTCAAACTTGTTTTATAAAAAAAAGGTTTGAGACATCTAAATTATACTGTTATTATCATTTTTATACAATATATTTTACGGGAAATGGCTTCTTATTCAAAGCAAATATGTAACTATGAAGATGCAATTCCAAATGCCAAGAATAAATGCTGCCAGGTCCTGGAAGGTCTACAACTCAATACAATCTTACCACCAGCAGGTCAAAACATTTCAACTGTACTGTTCGTGTTTATTATTATAATGAGTTATAGTTTATGCTTTATGATTATAAAGGACCAATCTAATGGATCATAAGTTGATATTAAGAATTTCTAAAAATCATCTAGAATGATACAGAAAAACTCGCATATTTGACTGAGAAAAAATTAAATAAGAATTAAAATTCTTACAAAAATCAACTTATAGTCCACTAGAAAAATTCTTCATACGAAAAATTACTTTTTAAGTGTTATAGTATGATCTTTAATACGAACAAAATTTTTGATATATATTTTTTTTTCGTTTTTCGGTGATCATAAAGGCCCCATTAGATTTTATTTTGGTAACCGCTTCAGCACTAGTTTCTACTTGATATAGCTGTTTTTCGGTTTATAAATATAGTAATTATCTTTTTAGTTGCAATAACAGTTAAGTGACAGTTCATTATCACAGTAATGAATAGCTTCAAAAGCCGTCTTAAAATTGTCGTCTGAATATTTTCTCATATGTAAATTTGTACTTTTGTAGTTTAACTGTGTATTTAAAGTGTAAGTGATGTTAGTAAATATATATTTAAGTCAAGAAAATTAGATTCACCAATTATTTTCAATCTCATTAACAGAATCAGCATCACTTATAGTGAACTATAATTTGTATTGTTTATTTATTGACTAACCCGACTTGACTTTGGACTACTCTTACAACTACTTGACAGACCCACCCAACTTCCCATCTTATTAATTTTATTTTATTTTATTTCATGCAACAATACAGGCATAGACCCAATTACATTGAAGCAAAACATTTTAACATTTTGAACCCAATAAATATTTCATTAAACCAGCCAGTCTACACACTATTAAACAAATTAATAAACAAGCACTACATATTTACAAGTTATAAGGCCAAAGATTGATAAATATTTTATAAATATACAATAAATAGTTAATAAATAAATATACAACAAATAGGTAACAAATAATAATCAATATGAACTAAATAGTTAGCAAAATTCATGATAGTTGTTGGACCACCCACCTATCCCCCATATTACTTATGCTACTTGATGGACTCATCCATCCTCTCATCATAATCATGGTACATGACTCACCCACCCTTCCTACACAACCTTTATTCTACTCGATCATATTATCATTGTGAACACTTGACTCTTACTCTCCAACCCCTAAACTGCGTCTTCCTGTTGCAGGTCCCACCATGAGGGTTGGCGTGTTGCTTGTGTTGGTGCTGGCCCTGTGGGATGCCTCTTGCTCGGCCGCTACTCCACGGGGTGTTACGTAAGTTTAACATGTGCGACCCATCAAAACCACTGTTAGTGTAGAGTGGGTGGGGGGGTCAAACCCATAGCATTCCCAACGTACGTGTATTGACGGGTGGATTGTACAGTGGTACTGGCAACGGTGGTTGTAAATTACGTGTACATCTCACGTAATTAAGTTTTAACAATTGAAATTAATAAGGAAAGCGGGTTCAAAATCATTACTTCACATCAGAATAAGGGCACGTATATTGGTGTATAAATTCCTGGAACCACAACCTGGATAATTAGGATTCTGTAGGTAAGCGGCCAAGTTGTTACCGTCACATCTGACGCTGACAAGGTTTCTCACCGGTAATCACACAAAAGGGGGTTGGTAGGAGGGAAGGGCGTGTAGGGGAGGATGTCCTGTCAATGTGACACATAGGGATAATTATCCCCTGTCCGGATACCTACTTCCTGTAAGGTTACCACTGATCCGTTGTCCATTCACAGGGATTTATTGAGCTAAAACGTAATTTTATTATAATTTTGCAATGTAAATATAATATTTACTTATGGTTTAGTATGAAAATACTTATAACTATTGATTCAAGATGCATTTTTACTAATAGCAAAGATTATAGAACTTTAATTTAGTTGTGCAATCTTTGCTAATGAAATCATTCAATTATACGTGTATGAGTGGGTGGGTCACTACCATTGAATATGTATGGGTGGGCAGGTGGGTCAGTAGCAATCCATGGTTGTGGGTAACTGAAGTATCAGCCCTTTCAGTCACTTGGTATCTGCAGGTTGCCGGTCTGTAGAAGCAATACGGAGCTGTTTGTTACTCTACAGGCTGTTTGAAGTATCATGTCACGTTATAAGGGAAGTGACAAAGTAGTAACAAAGACTACAGTAACTTGTAATTTGTAGAATTTTGTTCCTAAATGAAAAATGTAAACGTAACGAGTTGAATCATAACAACAGCTATGATTTTTTAAGTGCTATTGAACTAGTAACACTTGTATAATTTTTACCGGGAATCTTTGAATATATTTAAAATCTTACTGTTGTTATGTACTTACTGTATTATGTTTTCTATTACATTACTAATGTTGGTGAAATTTTAATTTGTTTTAAGATTTGTTGTTTGATTCATCTGATGAAGTTGACAATATAGTTATTTTCATACATGGTAGGTAAACGAATGTAAGAAATCCACAGTAAGTTTTTACTGAACTGATTGGAATCCAACTACTTGATAAATGCCTTTAAAATTATAACAATTATTCCGACAAAATAGAGCTCATTCTAGACCACCTTAACTAGCAGTGACTGGTGAACGAGTGAAATAATTATGGCGTAACAACAGATAACAATTAATTATGAAAGGCAATTTTCGTAATACTAATATTGTGAAAACATATTTTATTGCAATTTCATGGTCAAAACGTTTTAATAACTCCTTAATGAATAACTTCTTACGTAAGAGTAAAACATTTTAGAAGTTTACCTCATGATTTACAGATTAAAAACTAGACAAATTTAAAAATAATTTAAAAAAACATTTGTGATTGGCAAAACTTTATATTTATTTGATGAGGTTTCCTCAATGAATAGCACTATATATTGAGTAGACTAACCCAAGTTAATTTAGAAGATTAATCTAATAGTGATAATATTAATGCGAACGATAATTATATGTTCTGAACATATTGTGTTGTGCAAATTGATTGATTAATTTATCTCTGTTGCGTTATATAGGCTTAGCAGTGCAGTATATGAAATATTTGCTATAAATAATGACAGATAAACAAAATCCAGCTGACTTGTAGATTTTTAACTTTCTCTTGTAGAAAGTAGGTAATATTATTATAATTGAGCCGAACAGTAAGAGAACTGGGTGTTATATTAAGCTCACGTAGGAGTTAGGGCAGCAGAGGGGACTCGTTCCACCGCTGAGCTGCTTTACTCCACGGCGACCCTAACTTCCACCTTCAAGTGTTTAGAAAAAAACTGTGACGATTTGAACAAGTTTATCAATTTCTATTTATAGTTTACACTACTATTCATTGTGTTATATTTCTATTATTAATTATTTTTTCAATACCAAATAATTAATTTATTTAATCGTTATAAGCTTGATTAATTGGCGTTAATCAAACCAACCAATGGTCACTTCTGGTAATGACGTATTGGGCGGGGCTTGTTATTGCACCACCAGCATTGTGGTTGCCATGACGATTTTTTAATGAAATTACACAGTGGATTAGTAGTTCTCTGTCTCACTTCTACCACCCTTTGCATCTTACTAGCACAGTCAAATCGGTAGGTCGTTTTCTAAGCGCCTATATATTCAGTAAAGAG
This sequence comes from Stictocephala bisonia, assembly GCA_035578905.1. Classification (NCBI taxonomy): domain Eukaryota; kingdom Metazoa; phylum Arthropoda; class Insecta; order Hemiptera; family Membracidae; genus Stictocephala; species Stictocephala bisonia. Next base: position 902,811 of record JAQJVL010000017.1, on the reverse strand, counting down.
GTTTTTGTTGTTGAACAGAATATATCAGCACTTATAAATTGCAATTGTTACATTTATAATATTAGTATGACTGTGAAATAGGCTCCTGGTAGGAAAGCCCGCTTACCAGTCGTATTGAACGTGGTAATTATTATGTGTAAAAAAAGCTTACTTTGCAAATGTTTTCCTCACTCAAGGCTGTATTTTATTTTATTGTTGGCCTATTCATAAACTGGACCGATTGTGCTACTCAGTTTTGGGAAGATACTTTTCACGCCATTCTGAATTAATCTACTCGTAGACCTAATTGTATATTTGGGCTACTTTAAGTTTAATGATTCTGGAGGTCTCCTTTCCTTAAATGTATAAAGACCACCATTTAATATTTACTATTGCTTAATTAAGCCGGTTTTATTGTTCTTTATCATTTACATTTATAATTGACAAACTTTTATTGAGATCGATACTAAATTAACATACTACTTTCATTAGTTAATTTTTAATATTTTTGAACAGAGATAGGCCATTTTATTAGTCGGCACTAGTGGTGAAGGTGCAGTGCTGTAACCCAGCTACTTGGGTCAAAGTTTCTAGATTGCAGGCGATAGGTTATGTGATCGGACCTCATAGTACCAACATAGTGTCCGCTTAACGGTTGCTATCAGCGTGGACACAACCTCAGAAGCCTGGTTGTCCTGTTACAGAAGCCTGTGGTAGAGTGTCCGGAAGTTGTGTAAAGGAGAGAGCTGGGCATCGTACTGGTCAATTAGCTTAAAATCAGACCAATACTACGTGGTTCAGATTCCACTTATATTTTTAGGCCTCTTAGATGCTTTGGCTATTGGGCTATTAATAAATGGTCCTTTATGAGGGAAAGTCGTTACTATTCGAGTCATCCACACTCATCCTACAGCCAAGTCCATATTCGCCTTAAAACACGCACAATGTTGAGACGACATCCCATATATGAGAATACTCATTAAATTCATAATTATTACCATATTGTACTTCTCTCTTGAGTGTATAAATAAGCCCTGATATAACATCTCACTGTTCAGCTCCCAATTCGTGCGAATGACCCACTTTGACAATGTTTATCAGCAAACTGACAACACATCCTGTACTGATTACTGGAATACTCACAGGATGCTTGGGGGAGGAGAGGAGTGGAGGAAAGACAAAGGATGTCAGCTGACCTTGTTTATTTCGTCAAAACACTACGTCTGCTGTACCAAATAAAATGTACATCATGTAAATCAAAATAAAATGTCACGGATCTTTCAATAGTGATGGAAGTAGCAAATACGAGACGATAAACTGAAATACTTGTGTGAATTTAGCAGTACAGTTATTTTATGTGTCCAGACGACAGCCCTTGCTTTGGTACGGAGAGGTTCTTTACGCTTGCGCACCCTTCCCTCCGTTGTTCTCTCTAAACCATCACCAAACAAATAAAGCCTGCTTCTGTTCTCCTGGATAACAAAACTTTTATAGTCTGAACACTCTGAAAGTCTACTTTAGATTTAGCCAAGCTTTTGAGTTAGTTTATGCTTTTTGTATTAGCCGTTCGAAATAAATGATTAAATTAGGGTTAATGCCAATGTTACTCTTATGGGGGGAGGAAATGCTAAGGGGCTGTTTCTAACCCTTAACAACTGATTTTCGATAAATGCCTTCTTAGTGAGTCTCTGTGGTACAAAAGAAAACTTACCCCAAAATTTCTTCAAAATCTGCTCAGTGGTTCCAAAGATTCGTGATGAGTGAGTTGGTACATCGATTTTGGGTGATATTTATTGAATAAGATAAATATATACTAATTTGATCTAAATAGAAACCAATTAATTTTTAATTTGCAAATAATCTAACCCCTATGATAAACAAAATATTTCGCTATTTTTCCTTTATTACATGTATTAAGGCAATGTGTTATTGTTGGGAATTCAAATTAAAATATGTATGGAATAGCTAAAACAATGACGTTTGATAAAATATACTAAAACCTATTTTGTTTGCGAGGGGAAAAATGTATTTTAATATGAGTTTAATCTTCAGCTGATAAACAAGCGTCGGTGTTGGCACGGAAAGCGTGCAGGGGTGTCCCCTAGTGGGTTCGATAACAAGTGGGTCACAAAAAACATAAACATCAACCTCAAAGGTAACCTAACTTTTCTTTTGGCAATATGACACAGTACATGTATCAACAAACGTACCTAAGTAGACAATAGTGACAAACAGTAAGAAAACCAAAGGATGACACAGTGTAGATTGTATACCATAATAAATGTTTCTGCATGTGGTAAACCACTGTGAAATCAACATAAAAAACGTCATGCAATGTATAGTTAAAAATTGTATATTAAAAAACTATTAGTCATAAAAGAGGGGATTGTTTTCTTTTATACAGAATAAACATGTGTTATTTTTTAAGCTAAAAGTAAAAAAAAAAAGATTTTTGTCCGATTTTTTACCTCCTGCCCCACTTAAGAATAAAAGTAGTAATTATTATACAGACGAATAAAATAATCTGTATTGTTTATCAAGTTGTAATCTAAATTATAAATACCACTGAGGCGCTCACTGCAGCCATTAGAATATGTGGCAAAGCTTTTTGATGTGAATTCTCACTGTCCAAAAGAGAAAAACTATGTAAGTGAAAAATCAAACGTCTATGAGACTTACTGTTATCTAGGCACTTAACAATAACTTCAACTATTTTTTTATTGATTTGTATGCAATAATAATAGGTACATTAATTACAGGTGGTTATACACGTAAACCCCGGGTCAGCATTATCACATAAACAATGTATATTTTTACTTAAATAATGAAGGATTAGTAGAAAATCTATCAAAAATGAGGAAAATATTAGAACTCAATATACAAAGTGAATAGAGTTGATGTATTGTTTGGTTTGTACAATAAATCGGTGTATAATAAATTAATCACTACTCAAATGAACTTTCTATAGTTGTTTGCTTCAATATTACATACTTTATAAACATATATAGTTTTCAATTTGATTTCAATTGTATGATTGGAGACACATCTTAATAAGTAGGAATAAAATGTTCTAACTATGGACAACTGGTCACTCTACCCTGGATGTATCCTGATTTATGTTTCAGGAACGAAGATATCCGGGACGCGATCCTGTCGTTGATCCATATGTTCCGAGATAGTACGGACAAGCTGGAACGGCACGAGTACAGGGAGCGGGTCCTCGGGGATCACCTCAAACGGGCGTTGTCCGCCCTGGACAAACGGCAACGTACCCTGGAGCAGAACACGGACGTGGTGGCCACCACCTTGGCGCGAATCGACGACCGCCTGCGTGCCATCGAGACCAAGCTCTCCCAGGTAGGTATGGCAACGATTTATCGATATATCGGAAATATCGATAATTATGTTTCGATATTTCAATATAAATATTATCTTTCGATAGTATCGGCAATATCGTTATTTTGGTCCGATATATCATATCACTAAATATTGACGTTGTAATATCTTCTTAAGATCAATACGATTCGAAAAAAAACATTTAAATTACCTCTCATAACGTACAAAACACGCATTGAAATAGTAAAATAACTTGATTTAGCTTATTTTGCGTGAGGTTAACGCACTAAAATGTAGTTTATTGTAGATCAGTGGGTGGAAATTTAGTGTTTATGAGAAGCCTAAAGACATTTTTAAATATGAAAAACAAAAAATAACAATGCTATTACATTATTCTTTTATAATTTACATAATAATTAAAGGTGTAAATATTTCTATTTTGATTTTTTTTTATTCACATCTATTGATCACAACTTATTTCGTGTAGAAAAATGTATTTAATTTTTAAATACAGTAGGCTATCCTAAATATTGACAGCAAAAGAAGAGTGTATTTTTGGTTATGAATAAGAGTTAGTGCATAATTTTAACCAGACAAATAATTTACAGTTCGATATATCGATAACCCGATATATCGATATATTTCTTTCCATATTATCGTTATATCGATAGTACGATAAACGAATTTTGGGTGGTAGACTATTGTGTTCAGTACAGTAGGTCTAGCCAGTAAATATTATCAGAAGGTCCAACTGTTCAACTCCTCGAAGGGTTGAAGCCCCTCAGGCCAGAAGGGGACCTTGGAAAGATAATGTTGCACTTTTAAACCAGTCAATTTTTATTTTTAACACTAATTACATAGTGTTATTGTTTATCTATTAAATGCTCCGACTTGACTTCAGAGCGCTCTTGGAGCAAAAGCTGAAACTACAAGGAGTTTGGGAATACTACAACCAATGGCGTGGCGGTGTAAGCCAGCCATAATCATATCAATAGCAATCTCTTTACGTCCTGTAATGTTGCCACGTTTCAGTCCAGCATCTGTTTTATGACTTACTTGTTAGATATTGTGAACTTGAGTGTGAGTAAACATATAATCAAGGAATTTCCTATTGTTGATATTTTATTTTATGTTTTTTCCTATTGTTTATATATTGTTCTTATCTCATTATGTATACATTATTCTATTGTAATATTGTTTGAACTAATTAAATATGTCATTACAAGCGCATTTACACCACATTAAGTAATTACTGTTTGGTATGTCAAACGCAGTACTCTTTGCAACACCGCCCTCCAGAGCTTCACTCAAATGTCACTGAGCGCGCTGATGTCAAGTCGTAATATTCATTAAATAAAGTATAGCAGAGTAGTTTGCAGTGACTGACTGTGAGTGTAAAAATTACGTTTCGACTCAACACCTCACTACTTATATTATAAATAATGTTCAGTTCCACTTCCATATAACTGTCGTAATTGCCTTTCCTGAAATATTAAAATTATTTTATAAATATGCATTTACAAATTAAGTCATAAATATATATTTTGCAAAGAACCGAATTTTATACTGTCCGCTTCCTTTATCTTTTCTTGTACGCCTTTATAATTACGTTCAACTTACGTTTGGAATTAATTTCAGAAAGTTTCGTTATCCACTTAAGAGCCAATATTTTACAATATGTTATTTTTCTTTGATTTGTCCATATAAAATTCACATTATCCCAGCTAATGTGTACCTAAAGTGTGAATAAAAATAAGAATAAACCCCATTGTAATGGTGTTTTATTATAAAAATTATATCCACCTTAAATTAGAAAATCTTTATGAAATTAAATCCACAGATTCTCATAGTATTATTTAAATATTTACTCTTAAAATATAGATATTATTTTGATGCAAATTGTTTTGTATTTTTTCCAGGCAAACGAGGCGGATAAAAATGTGTACACCGTTGATACCGTGCAAGATTCGATGCAAGGATGGATGACCAGCCTGGAAACCATGATGCGCAACATTTCGGGTGGGGCTCGAGTGCAGGACTCAGGGGCGGCGAGTGAGTTACGGATGGATGCCATGGAGGCGGCCCTAGGAGCGAGGTTGGATACGGTGGCGGCAGCGGCAGAGCGACTGGAGGCGGCGATGTTACGACCCACCGCCAGCACCTCTCCTGGGGGAGAAGTGTGGCTGCGAGGGGCGCTAGATGGACAGCGGCAGGAGCTAGCAGACATCAAGGCAATAAGCACCGCGATGTCTAGAGGAGTAGCAAGCCTTCCCACGAGAGAAGAGGTGGCTCAGCACTTCAACACTACTCAGGAGCACTTACAGGAGACCAAATACGAACTGGAGGCTGGAGCTGAGAAGGGTCTACTCAGTCTTCAACTGAAACTGGATGAAGCTCACAAATCCTTAAGTGCAGGCCACGAGGACCTTCACAAGACGATGACGGATGCAGGAGTCCTCGCCGAGGGTTTTTACAGTGACGTCCAGAAGAGCTATGAGCAGTTGCTGAAGGAAGTTAAGGGTTTGGCGAAAGTTGAACAAGTGATGATACAAACCGCAGACAACGTGCTGGACACCAAACGACGGATCGAGTACGGCGTCCACCAGATTCTCCTGGAAATAGGAGACCTCGTCAAACTACAAGTAATAGAATATTTATTTTAAATCCTAGTTATCTAGTTTTAACTAAAATTTTTACCAAAACTATTTTGCAAAGTTTCACCATAGAAAATCAGTTTATTTATCAGCAATAACGTTCCTCAGTCATTTGGTTTAATTCAATTCAAATAAACTAAAAAATTGTTTTAAACTATCATAAATTAGTCAATTGGCATCAGCTCATTTATAATTTGAATAGATTTATTCTTAAAAAGACTAACATTTGTAATAGACTTTTAGGTAAACTTTATACATTTACAACATTTTATAAAACTAGTCTAGTCACAAATGTTAAGCTGGTTTAACTAAAAAAAGAAGCTATGTAACTGTTTAACAAAATAATAATATTAAGAAAGGGTGCCTAATTTTTTCATAGAAGCAGTCTCTAATATCACGGCTTACGTTTTTGAAATTTTGAATAAATCATCGGTTAGGTTTTTACTAGGAGTTAGTTCCCCGTGATATTTGATGTTTTGTATTAGTTTTAAGACAGTATTGCTATTTGATACACAATTACTATGCAAGTAACAGAATTTGATAACATTAATTAACAACATGTTTATTTTATGTACATATTTTTAATAAGATATTTACGGAAATCAAAATAAACTATCATTATTTATTTCAGATGAAGGATCTGAACATGACAGTGAACAAGCGGTTCGACAACATCTCCTTCACCATCCTAGACAACCAGAACGGAGGACTCACCAACCTCAGCTCCAAGATAGAGTACGAGATCAGCCAAGTATGGCGGCAGATAGGCATCATGTATCAGCAGCTGACAGCTTCAGCAGGAGCCTTGGACCGACTGCAGCAACAGACTGACGCCTACGTCAACGGCAGTCTGCAGACCATGGACAGCATGGAGGGCAAGGTACAAAGAATGTGATATTCTAAAACTTAACGTAATTCTTAGGGACTCAATCACTGTATGGGAAAAATATATAAGATTGTCGCAATCTGCGTGAACTTTAAGGGTGCCGTATCTCAAACTACCAAGTAACTGTTAAAAAGTCGACTGTATACGGTGAACACCTATGCAATTTTACCGTCAGCAAGCCAAAACACGCTGCTCTATATTAACTGTACGGTTCGTTTTTATTATTATAATGAATTATATTGAACACTTTATGATTATTAAAGGACCAATCTAGTGGACCATAAGTTAATATTATGCGTTTTTTGAATTTATAATCTTCAAAAATTACATGTAAATTTTCACATATTTAACTGTATAAATAGATTATAACATTACTAAATGTTTAACAAAAAACAAAATATGGTCCACTAGAACAGATCTCCAACTATCAAATTACACTTCAAGTGTTACGATACGTGTATTCCTACGGACCGAATAGTTGCAATTGAAACTCCATGTGTTTGGTGTTTTCTTAAGTGAAAAGGCCACTTTAATTCAACGAGTAAAAATCGACTATCAACTTACTGTATTTTCAAACCTTGGACTATCAAAATCCAATATTACATAGTCACTACTTGCAGATAAGGTAGGTAATTTGAAGTCTAATCACCAAGCAATAGATAATTGTTTAAACTAATTAATCAAATTTCCGAAATGTTAATAATTAATTAAAAAATAAATAAATAAATAAAATTCTTCAAATGCAAATGTTCCATAAGGGTGATCACCAAGGAATGTACAAAATGAAGTGTGTTAAATTTGGTGAACAAAACTAACGCCAACTTAGGATATTGCTTTATGAGAGATGAAGGAGGAACGTAAATTTCCGGCAATCAGTCAAGAGGCACAATCTGCGTCTTACATATCCTTGTTATCACCAAGCAGGATATGAGTCTAAAATATTCTCCTTTGCTTTGTAAGAAGTAGAGACTGATATACGTGTGCCTACTCAAGGCAGTACACGTTTTGAAAATACGTTAGAATAGTATCATTATTCATAAAAATAAAATAACTTTTACGCAGTCGAAACATATCATTTAAAAAGACAGTTAAATTTTGTTCAAACTAATTATTTGGTTTGCACTGAATTAGTTGATTTAATAGTACTCATCAATCATAAATATTTGCACTTATAGTTTTAAAGTTAACCCTCAACATTCTTCATGAATCCACCAACTCTGATTGTACAATTTCTAAAGGACGCTAATTTTGAGTTCCTCTTTACTTATTTATCCGTGTAAAACAAAAAGATAGCGTTTCTAATTAATTACTGGCAATTGACGTTCTGAAATAATCATTGCCGAAGAATGTTTTTTTCAATAAAGCTTTATGTATTTAAAAGAAGAAATTCTCGACTGATTCACTGAGAAAGAAGGACTAGTATATTTATAAGGAACGTCTCGAACAGTGAGATGATGTGAACGTTTCTAAAACGTACTCGTAGGCTTATTCAACGTAAGACAGACACCGACTCTTTAAAACCTTTTACTAAATTCATTTTTTTCTAAACTGAAAATGGGAATGTCTAACCTAAGCGTGGATTATAAGACCGTTTCCTCACTAAGTATTTTGCAACTTATTTCTAAAATAATATAGGGTTGCTGAAGCGAGATTCTGTGAAGCATAAGATTTCTCTGCCGAGCATTTGGGTGCTTTTGCATAGGCGAGGGATTCATGCGTGAAAGCATGTGATTCTAAAGGTATTTATAAGACTTTGGTTGGTTTTTATCTTTTTTATAAATCAATAAAACATGCAATTTATAAATATTTGCATGTCTATTACCAAAGAGGACATTTTATCTTAGTTGGAAATAAAAAATACAAAGCACAGTATTTTCAAATTCAGATAACGTTTATTTTCAAAAAATAATACAAGTAACTGCCAAAGCTATCTTAAATGCTACTGTATTTACAATAAATAAATACTATGTTTTATTTCTGTTTTAAATGTATAAATATAACAATATGTATAGTCTTTAGTGGTATGTACATATTAAGTTCGCAAAGAGGAAAAAAATACTATCTTTCAAGAATTGATATAACTTAAAATTAGACGTGTAGTAATTAACCTGACATAAAAATGTACGGCACTAATTTTTATAAGATAAAATTCTTCAAACTCCTCCTGGAAACAAATACTAACACAACCAGGTACCAACATACTAGTTGTGATTTTCTAGCTACACTGATTCTAAGCTCTTCTTTTCTGGAAAAACAACTATTTAGTGTTAAAAGCATGAGATAATTATCCCCACTCTTCCTTTACGTTCTCAGGTGGGTCAGATCACCGGAAGGATGGGTGAGGTGGACGACAACCTGAACTACCTCCTAGGACGACTGTCTCTGGTCACCCAGGAGTTCAACCAGATCAAGAGCGGCTTGGGAGAGGCACTGGATAGCATCAAAAGCAGCTTCAAGACCGTCCAAGAACAGATCAAGGACGTGGGGCCAGGACCCAACCCTATACCTTCAGAGGAAACCATAAGTGATGTCGACAACCAAGTATAATAGTAACAAAGACTAGAGGATTACACGTAAATAATCAACCGGTACGGACCCTTCACAAAGGGCTTGAAAGGCTATCATCAACCAAGTACTTACACCCATCTACAACTGTCATTCTGGTTAACAGTGGTATTGGGGTGATATAAGAGCACTTCTTTTAAGACACATTCCAGACTAACTGATATAACAAATAACATCTTAGTAACCCCCCTCTCTATAGATAACCAGCGTAAATTGAAAAATATACCAATACTATTCACCACTAAAATAGGTACAACTTATAGAATTTCAAGTAGTAGAACCATTGCGTATCCCATATTAATAAATCTTATAACGAACGTCTGCTCAATAATCTCAAAGTATTTTAAGGACAGTTAATTGGCCAATTGCCAAAATAACAGTTTTATAAATGAACTAGGGTATTATTTTTATATTAGAATAACGTTACATCTAGTTTAAAAAGTAACATACTTCCCTTTAATAAACTGTAATAGATGGCATATAAATATGAAAAAACAACGAAACACATTCGTGAATTTAGAATATTACGAATATATTAGAAAAAAGATAGTTGGATGATTGATGAACAAAGAATTGTTGGACCTGTTAAGATAGGTACTTGAGATGAGTGATGAAAATATGAAAATCTTAAATAAATGGTTTTCTTAAATTATAGAGTTTGCATTTGATAGAAGATTGTTTGGAAATAAAATTTGTTCATTGAAATAAAACGTAATATAATTAAATTAAACATAATTTTATTTTATTTTATTATAACTCAAATTAGTAATATAATGCCCAAATGATCTAAACTAGACATTTTAAAATCAAAGTGCAACAACGATTTATAAAACAATATTCATTTTATAGACGATATTTAATTTTGAAGTTAAGCTAATGTCATTAGGTAATATTTAAAGTCAGTTATATTTCAGAACAGTGATATAAAGAATCGAGTAAAGACTGTTATAGGTAATTAGGAATTATTTTATCAACGTAAATGTATTTGTAAGGAACATTAATGTTGCTATCTATATAAAAAATGTCAATTCAAAGTTAGTATAAACGAAAAGAAACCAAGCTTTAATACACTGTGTTGCTTTAGTAAACAAGTATCTGAATGTCATATGTACTTATATCAGCACTACCCATCGTCATTGTTAGGAAATACTATTGTAGCTGCAAACATTAGGTTTTGTATCGATATCGGAAGACGTTACAGGCTTTTATCACGCCTTTTACAACTTGAAGTTGTACTTTAGTTTCTAGATTGTATTTTTTGGTAATAAACAAGTTTTATATTGATTTTTGTTTTCTAATTATTTTCTCACTGAAAAGTATCATGTATAGATTCTAAGTTGGTTTTTAAGACTGGAATTCAACACGTTGATTGTAATAGCGTGCAGCTCTTTGGCGTTATAAAAAGTTTATGTTAAAGAAGGACTTATTTTACCAGGTGAGGTTGTGGCTAAGAAGCGCCCCCCTCCCAACACTTAACCTGGAGACCAACGTATTTAGGGGGCTCAGTGACTAAGGCTTCTGACTGCGGAGGACAAGGCAGAAGGTTCGAATCCCCACTGAGCCACGGTCGGTACTTCACTTGTTGAATAAAGTTCACACACAGGCCTGCAGGCCCATATGAACTGGCGAGTGAAGTTTAAAAAAAAAGATAAAAAGGTGACTTCCGAACCACACCTAGTGACCGGGCAGTTGAGCTGCGTATACGGACGGAATCCCTCACCGGTCACCCAGCCAAGGAACAACCACGCTCGATGTTGCTTGAAAACTCTAAAACGATTATAAGCTGAAACCATTGGCTTTAAACGTACTTGCGATAGCACCAGAACCTTCTGGCCAAGTCCATTAGCATGTCCAATGTTATTGTATAGTGAGTATTCATTTTTAACGATAAAACCAAAGTTGGTTTAAGAGAGAGTTCAGTCGGTTCTTTTATTTTTTAAATCCTTTAGAAACTACAAAATTAAACAAATAACAAGAACCTACATTATTTTATTTAACTCCACCACACAAATATATGTCGACCTATAAACAGTTTTCTTATATACACTGCGTAGAAGAAGTGTGTTACTAAAATAAAAGAACAGTTTTAGAGTTTTTGCAAAAAGGCCGCCACTTTTGAAATATTTTCTGCGCAAACTACACACTTTCAAGCGATTGTGCTGCACTTGTATAGGTACGCAATATGTCATTGAATGGTTATATTTTAATTAGTCGGAAAAAAACTGTTCAGAATTACAAGTGAGAACAAACACTGTAAGTGATTACAAAATGTTCACACAAAGCTTAATCTTGTTTGAACAAAACGTAGTACAATATCGCATTACTTGTGAATACAATGAAAAATGCCTAGGGGAAACAGAAAGACCACTGGAAGTTAGGCTAAAAGAACACAAAACTAACATTAAAAAGGAGACACTACACATTCTAAATTAGCTGAATATGCCTGGAACAATGAACACAGATTTAATTGGGATAACACTAAAATACTTCACAAGGAACCACATTTTTCAAACGTAAATTCATCGAAGGTGCCTTTATGAAACTAATTAATGAACAAGTAATCAGTCATAGTAGCATAGAAGTTAGATCCATGTGGAGTCCTTTACTTAAAAACACACGAGATAAAAATTTCAGTACACTAATGACATTATCTAACCAGAATCCTACACCACCTGCAACTACAACAATAAAACACCCTATGACTCTACGTCCCCGTACCTTGAATCACCGCGTTCCTGGCGATCTCGGAGCGCACGTCTCTGACCACGTCAGTCTATGGATAGTTCTTATGAAGTGTAGTGTGTATGTTTGTCTTGTCCCCGTGATTTATCTCCTTAGAGGGAACTTCGTAGACACTGCATTTGGATTGTATCATCCTTACTTCGGGTCTGTGAGGTCTAGACGCCATCGTCACTGTGGGTCGTAAAACTCATCATTTTGTAGTATTTGAATATTGTATTGTTTTATTCCTACTAATTAATTGTTGTCTGTTCAGGTTAAAATGTAATTGTAATAGTTAATTAGATTAAATAGTAGTCTCAGTCCTTCCGAGTCACATATATCATTTTTGTGCATGCTTAATGTTATTTTAAATTAATTAATAGTGTTTTTCAGGAACCATATATTTATTGTATTTATACTTAGTTAATGTAATCTCACTTCAGTATGATTGGAATATTAATTTAATTGTGTTTTAACACTTTTTCGTTGATATCGTGAACTTGGCAGCGCCTAATTGGTTATATTAATTTCACCCTGTTAACATTTTTTATATTTAGTAGAAGTTCATTTTGTTGTACCCCATTCTATGATCTAGGTTAAAATGTAGATAATTATTTATGTAGATAAGTTTATTAGCTTAAGAATGTAGTTTTATAGCATTTTTGTGTAGATATAATTTAGTTTTTAGCACTTGAAAAAGATTTGGGTTTTACCTAATCGAAACGTCGTGATTGGTAATTTTCACGTAATGATGGCAAATGTCCAACAACCCTTGTCTTCCTCATCTGATACTCCATCATTTAACAAATTTCAAAAACAAAGCTTAATCTATCCTGTGTTTGTTAGCAGTGTGGTAAATGCAACAAGCTACATTTTAGTAATAGTTATCAACTTTATATGAAGAATAATTATAATAAAGTAGTTAAATTACAATAAAAGTTGATTATAACAGTGCATACATCATCCAATATGCATAACTTAGCTATACTCGCATATGCCACCTAACCTTGAACTCTGGCATATACTGATTGTTCAGGTCCTCCATTGATCCGGATAGTCACGAGTCTGTATTTGTAAATGATGAATATATTTTTTTTTTAGTGAAACATGTGCTAATTACATTGATCATGATCTGCTTGTTGAGCTGTATTTTTTTAAAATATAAAACTAGTTCAGTTGAGAGAGTTCATTTCTATGTCGATATTAATGGAAGATTTTCTCATATAACACTCTTCTATAAAGCACGCATCCTTTGATCGGCGAGGGACCACTGGTCCGGACAGTGATACCACATCTACCCGTGTGTATTTAATCTCCTTTTCCCTTTCTATCATAAGAACAGAAGAACTGGAACAAAGGCTTAAGGCAATCTAGATAAACGAACATCAGTCATATCTTAGTAAATTAATTCAATTAAATAGCAGTATTTATATAAAACTATATATCTGGACTAATTTAAAGACTAGCTCAAAATAAAGTCTGATGCTAGAATGATTTTTTTTATGAAAATAGAATGAAAATTCAAATAAAATTTACATCGGGAAATAACAAATTTACGTTCACATAACAATAGTTAATATTGTAAAAAACACGTGTAATAATGTTCTTTTAACGATACGCAATGTTAGGTTCGGTTAAGTTTGTGGAATGTGGTTTTATGGTGGAAAAGTTAAGGAATGTGGTTTTATTTGTGAACATTTCGCAAAACCAATTATAAATACGACTTCAGTGTGATAACGTGTGTATTCTTTCCGTGTTTTAAAACTTCGTAATTTATTTTTATCATAATAATAAAAAAACGTGGTTCTTTAGATAATAACCATACCGATATCATGGTTTGGTTAGTAAATATTTATCACCTTAGCATGTTTTATATAGAGCCGTAATAATGATAGGTGGATATTTAAATAAACACATATTTATACCTTCTTATTCTCACTACAGCTGAAACATAAACAAATTTATATACATTTTTATTGTTTGTCAAATGATATGAACTGTCATGCAGGCAGAATAGAACAGGAAGACAGTTTTTTAAGATCCAGAACACACACCCTTCCCCAGGGATTGTGGGTCTCTTGGAGGCTGAATGCTACAGTATACAACTGGGCTTAACGGTTTGGTTATTGTAATAACATATCATGCTTGAAACATTATAAAGTCTCACCGTCTCAGATGCTAACTTATTAAGTTTTTGTTGTAACTGCCTACCACCTTGCTACAAAATCTAAATTAATTTTAAAATAAAAGAAAAATGCATCTCTTCACTATGTTAAAACTAGTAGATTTACGTTCCAGCATTAATTGTTTACGCAACTCATATAGTTTATATAAGAAATATATCTACGAAAAGTATAGATTGTTTCACTCTACGTACTGATTGTTGTTAATATTACACCTCGCTGATAAGTAATTTTTGACATAAATTTTATATATATATAGAATAAACAAAATATAGAATAGTAAAAATAATTTATTTTATTATTTTCTATATATAGGTAGGCATGAAACATATTATATGTTTCGTAGTAATAGTTACTATCGTATTAGTTACAAAAAAATATTAGTTGAAAATATCTAATATTAAATATTACTAATATTTGTCCCCATGGCTCACTGATTCAATAAGGTCGGCAACAGTAATATTTATAGTCATGATGTACTTTTAATATCAGTAATATTTTAATATTAGTGTTTTCAGCCATTCAGCATTCATTGGGATATGCTGAGTGCGAATGTTTGTTTATTTGTAGTCGTACAGCCAGCCGTGTCACCAATCAGAGAGAAGGTGTTTGGATATTAACTAATATTTTTGTAAAAATGAATTTCTGTTTGCATTCACACTAATATTAATGATGTATATAAGAAATACCAAGAAATATATTTCTTGTGACAAGATTGCGCTGAAAGACCAGTAGTCAGCACCAGCGAATCATATCTGGAGGATACAAAAATATGAATATTAGTCTGGATCACATATATTAGTTATTCTGAGTATAAGTTACTTTTCTGCATCTAATACGAAAAAGCTAATACTAATATATTCAGCCATCCCTATATATAGGACGCATTCTGTTCATATTAGGACCATTCCAGAAGTATAATACTCAACATCCTCATATTTAATTTAATATTTGTCCTATATTTAATAGCTTTGTTTTTCAAAGTAAAATCCTTGTATGAAAATAAAACCTACAGTAAATGCGTTTGATAAAGAAGGTAATTTGAAAGTACGCCAATAAAGAATTGTTAATTAAAGTTCTTAAAGCTAGTAAGAACACGGCGACATCCTGTCTAACGTTATCTCGGGTGTGGAGGGGATAAGCCTAAATAATTCCACTTGATTAATTTGCCTGTACTCGACACAGAATCTAGTTAATTCCAAACCGGCTTTCGTCAGTGATTCCATCAAAGAGATTGTAATCAACCCAGCATGAATGTCATTTTGATTCGCTTAAGTAACATTTAGATAACTTTAAAAAAATTAAGTTAGATAATTTTGAGAAAATTATTTAAATAATTTAGATAATTTTTAATTTTGAACGTCGTAGGCTGGTTCTAGAATAGGTTAAAAATTATCTTTAATACTCCAGAGTAATACTGAAAAAATATGATCAGTAGATAAATTATCTTCACATTCAACGTGTTTCAAGATGGAACTAATACAAATTTACTAACCTGGTAATTAGGAAAACATAATGAGCCTCTGCAATGCACGTTTCTAATTCTATATATTTTTATCAGAAACAAAAATTAACACACGGTTTGAATCATTTATTCTAAAAACGATTAACCAAAATAATATCAATGAGTATTCCAGAGTAGGTCACATCTACTAACATCACTGTGGGCATTTATTTTCATTTACAATAGCTCAAATTGGTCAAAAGTGTTCAATTAAACCTAAACCTAAAATATGCAGATGAAAGTTTGACAATACTAAATCGAATTAAACGCGTCCACTTAATAAAATTAATGACATCTCTAATAGGATTTTAACAAAACAAGTATTTGTTTTTATCCACGTACATCATTACTGCTATTCTCGCTTTCTGGAAATGGTTTGATTAGACGGTTGTTTAAAAATTGAAATACGAAATTTTTCAATTAAAGTGGGATTTTTAGTGAAAACTCGTTTTTGGTTCCAAAAATAGTATATAAAGTATACAATGGATTTTTCGGATTAATTACTAAATTTGTGCAGTGAGATGTTCAATTTACTATTATTTTTCATTCTCATTGAATGAAACTTGCAATACCTACGTACGTGTATAGGCAGGTGGGAGGGTGAATACCGTTGCATTAGTATAGGTAGATTGGGTGGGTTAATACCACAGTAGTCGTTTGCATGGGTGGGTGGGTCAATGCCACCGTACGGTTATGGGTGGGGAAGTCACTACCACACTGTACGTGTAAGGGTGGACTGGTGGGTCAGTAACACTGTGCGTGTAAGGGTGGGCTGGTGGGTCAATAACACTGTACGTATTTGGATGGGCAGATGTACATTTTTAGTAAAGTATTTAGTACATTTAGTTATTCGTCAAAACATTAATACAATTTTAATAAAAATAATACTGATGAGTATAAATAATAACAAAGACAATGACAATAATATATCTTTTCTGTGTCTTGTGCTGGTTCTGAATAAAGATAAATTGAGCCAGACAGTTTTTCACAGGAGAAGTGCAGTCCCCAGAGGCCAGAGTGAACTACTTTGCCATCCATCTTCCTTAGAAACCATTTTCTTTACACGTATCTCTTTCTCTTTCTATAAGTGACTGGCAAAAGTCATTGCTTGAAGATGTAAAAGAATAGTTTTCAAACTTGAAACATAAAGATAAAAAAATCTTCTATTAAAAACTTTTAACGTCATAAAATGGCGAAAGAAAGTTTAAAATTAGTTATCTTACTAGCAATATTTTTATTGAGTAATTTACTAGATAACAGCTCCAAATCTTTTAAAACTCAGGTCATATTTCGTGATTTTATTTTTTTCTGCATTAAAAATTACGTATTAAAGTAAAATAACAAAATTACATACATCAATTATTTAGATTTTCTTATTCAGGTTCTTAATTTGAGAATAATATAAATTAAAATTACTATCTTGATGGAATAGCCTCTGAACCACTTTAATTTAAAAATAAATGTTTAAAATTATCTGGTTACTGATCTGGTAAGATCGTGACTACTTTTGCCGACAACACACTTGAGGTACCCGTTTTGACAACTAGAGAGAGTTTAAGCGATTGTCAACCATTGTTTTACTGTGCAAATAGTAATTTGTATTTTTATGTGTGCATTTATGCAATTGATGACTTTTCACCACACATGAGAAGAGATGAAAATGAATGCGCCTTGATGTGAGCTTAATGTTTTACAACTGTATAATGAAACCCTGAGTTTCGAAACCATTCGTCATTCCAACCAATGGTTGGTCACTTAGCAGTACCCTGGTAATTATAAATACTGTATTGTTAAAATTATTTTAAAATGCTCAATATTTTGTATGTAAAATAACGAAAAATTCAAAAACATTTTACGCAAAACCACACCAAAAAATTTATAAAATAACACAAAGAGTAACAACCGTTATGTAGCCAGAGTAACAACTAATTCGGCAATAATACATAATAATAATTGTAATTTTACAACATGCAGGACTAGTATCGAGGAGAAAAATATGTAGGCATAAGGCGTTTGTTTATATTAAGATCTTTTTCAAGAGTCAACAATGCAGACGATTTCTATAAGAGTCATCTAGACATACTTCTAATTTGATACACTTTATACCCAAACTTTCGTACATTAACTGTTCATTAAAATAATTATGTAATACCATTTAACTCTTTGCATACAAGTAGGTATGAATGGTTTAACAGCTTAGAACCTGATTGCTTAGTTAAAATAGATATGGATTTTTTTATAGCAGGAGTTTCCATATCGTTAAAAACACTAATCTAGAACTTGTTACACAAAGTCCTTTTAAAGTTGTTTGTCACTATGATAACCCATTTACCAGTTTTTCAACATTCTTCCATAGTCAAATTTCAATAAATCTATTGCTTTTATTGTGGCCTCACAGGCTTCCTCTTTCTAAAGAAAAAATATTTCAAGTACATAAATATAAATTAATTTTTCATCATTTTGTGAAATAAAATTTACTGTTTTTAGCTAACATTTCTCGTGGTGTTGAGAAGACCTACCTGATGACTCTAAGAGGTTGATTTGTCTTGTTATTTTGTGATGTAGCTCTTTAAAGTGCTGTGTATCTTACGTAATCTCACTTAGATATGTTAGTATACATATTACAAAAATGTATGTATTTACTCTAATTAATTTCTAAATCTTTTTCAGCATATGAATTATTATTCCACTTTCAATGTGTGACTAATGTTAAATATGTTTCTGGGTGTTTTAAAACTAGACTCGCCGTACATATGCATGGCTATTTTATCACGGAGATGGTACATTTATTTCATGTGTATCACTCGATGATGGAATATTAATGTGTATGCCACACTAAGTGAACATACGCAGCTTATGAACAAGAATATTACTGATTTATTTTTTATAGTTAATTTATACAGAAAGTGATTTTAACGTTTTAGTACTGCCTGTGAAATAAATGAACTGATTCTTTTTTATATATTTTCCACTTTTATTTTCTGATGTTGTTTCGGTTGAAATATTAATGAATTACTATCGAAATTCCAAGGATCAGAAAAATTTGCTTAGATTGGCCAAACTTCTTCTCATTTTTCGTGAAACAATTATTACCTGTAATCACAGAATAGAACGATTCCTTGTTACGGAAAGAAATTCACATTTGCTCATTTTAGTTCTTCTGACGAAACTATGTTTCTTGAATGAATAGACACATTACATGCACGATTGTGTCGAGTCGATAATTAATTTTTTGTCAAATACAGCGTCAAGACATATACGTGTATATATATTTTTTTAAACGAACTAAAGTAAAATTGATTTAATGAAATAGTTCGATTCAAAGTCAATATAATATACAAAGGTCACTAGCAAGTTGTTCTTGTAACATAAACACTATCAAACCATATCTTCTTAAATACTTAATTGAGCATTGTGACGGTTAATTTTTCTTGCGTTGGGAGGAAGTAGAAGATGGACGGGTTCATATACCTGAGGGGTTCAATACCACTACGAAGTTGTTTTACTCAGTGGTTTTCTGTAAATATAATTGGAGCATTTTATAGTTTTATGTACCTTTAGTATTCACTTTATAAAGTGTATACGATATATGCTCCAGTGGTAGCACTAAAATAACATTTAGTTATTTCAGTGTATCCTTGTCAGAGAAAAAAAATAAAGGAGGGGTAATAAGGGCTGCTCGCACTAGAGCAGGGAGCAGAAAACCTTAAACAGAGTGGAAATAACTATGATAAGTGATAGTAAATATTTTAACTTTGCTAACTTTTTCTTTCCAAATGTTTTATAAGTAAATATTAGACTGTGGCTACAGCTGGCCTATCGTCATCTTTATATTTCAATTCATGCTGTGTTCATATTTTGCTTTTAATCTTCCAACTGTAACTCATTAAAGAGGTACGTTTACAGGTTCAGCACAGAGAACAGCTCAGTGCATTACATTACATGACTGTATCGACGAGCAGTTGCCATGGCGACCTCAAACGCGTCGCTAAGCCTTGCAACTGTCAGTTCTTCCAGCAACCACAGCACTAGTCAACATACATCTCCTATCTTACATTGACCAATCAGCATGGCAGTCACTATCCTGTTGTTTCTTTCATATCCTGCAGTGGTCAGTTATTTCAACAACCTTCAAATAATCATCACAGCAACAACAACATGGTCAGCTCTGCAACTGCAAATGTAATTTTCTTTATGGGTCACGTCTTATCTCACACCATATTAATCAAACCTAGTGGAAACTACTAGCTCATTACTTCCAAACCTAGCGACTGTTTCCTTCCAGCAACATACCACTGTTTCAGGCACGTATCACCTCCCGTAGTTTAACGAACCTCTGGCAACTGCAATCTTATCAGTTCTACCCAATAGTTTACAAGTTAAAATGACTCATCACCACAACTACTGCAGCCTGGGGTCAGCTCTTCCAGGTTCTGCAACTGTCAGTTCTCTAAGCAACCACACCCAATAGTTCACATGCACAAGTATGACCATCACCTAGTATACAAGTTATACTGACCAATCGCCAAAGCAACTACAATCTGGTTAGTTTTTGCAGACCCTGCAACTATCCGTTCTTCCAGCAAACACTTTCAATAATTAACCAAGACAAATTGTTAAATTTCTTGAAAAAACCATGTAAGTAGTTTCAGGTTAAAATGTTCAATGTTTTGAGTAGCCATAACAACTCTTGATCTCGTATGAAATCCTCTTGTTACTACAGCCATTCTATTACTTCCAGGGTCTGGAATTATCTTCTTCCAGCAGCCATACTGATGTGTCAGACACTGATGTTTCAGTCTCCCGTAAAGTTCAGCAAACCCCATGGCCACTACACCATCAGTTCATCCAAAACATGAACTGTCAGTTTTTCCACCAACCACACACCTAATTGTTCCCTTCCGTCTAGTCTTCCATTAAATTGGTTAATCTCCTAGGTCACTCCATCTTGTGCAGTTCTTTGAGGCACTGCAACGGTACTTCCTTGTAGCGGTTACACATTTCTAGCTTCGCTTTAAATCTAACAATCCACCTGCTACAACGACTATATAATTACTTTAAGACCGTTCAATAACTGTCAAATGTTCAATAGCCATGACAGCGTATTTTATGCTCGTAGTATTAAGTTCAATTAATCACATTTCAAATAACAAAGTACAACCACGTCAGTCATCCCACGCCTAGCAACTGTCTTCCAACAACCACACCCTGGTCAACACATGATTAACACTTTGTTAAATTGAAAAATCACTATGACAACTAAGAAAAAACTCGTCAGTATTTTTGGGTCCAACCACCAATGCAAAATGGTACAGTGCTTATTTACACATTTTAATAGTATGGTTCTGATTAGAAAAGTTTGGATAAATAAATTTTCTGGAATTGATCAAAGTACTGGAATAGCACAGTAGTTATTTCTTAAAAATAACAATGATCAATCAGTTAAGGTTTACCTCATACCGGAGAGTGTTACTCTGGAATCCTCATGATGGAGAATTCCAGAGTAACTCTTCAGTGTTTACAAAAGTTGCTCCAGATTAGAGAAGTATCAAACAATTATTTGATGACTGAGAGCTAGTTATATAAGAACGGAATTCTAATGATACAGCAAATGACTGAAATATGTCCTAGAGACGTTTGAGTAGGATGGAAAACAATCAATTTTCCATTTTTTCAAAAAGAAATCTGAGGCCAATCTCCTTTTTACCTTACTCCACCAATCCGGTCCCACATATACTATTGATATGTACGGATAACTTATCAGACAGAGAAAGGGGGAGAACCAGTACAAAGGTATAATTGGTAAAAACTAACAGTTAAGACCAGGAATCGAACCTGCATTATCTCAAACTTAGATACAAAGTCCTAACGCCTTAGACCGATCGGCCATCGGCTCTCCCATGTTACATGTAAGATAACGAGTGTTTAAGTGTGGATTTATAATGATAAATGAAATTACTACAAGATGCCCAGGAGATGTTTTCATAACGCCAGAAAGAATGACAAACAAGTAGTTAAATGTGATGAGTGTTGTATTTTGAGATTCTGATTTTAAAAGAAGAAAATGCGCAACTCTGGTGGCACACACCTACCACCTCCCATCACCTAAACACACTCCCTAAAAGGTGCATATCGCATCACGCAACTACATCGTAAACATGTAATAGTCATTAAATTTTAAACCATAATTAAGATTGTGAGGCGTTTTACACTGCGAAAGAATAAATTAATTAAACTTTCACACCACAAATAAATGTTGCGTCAAAAGCGTAATTTGAAAAGTTGGGAGTCTTTGATGTGAATACTTTGACTGTGATTGACGAGTTGTGCGTTGTCAGTCCTTGTCAAAGGCTGATGCAAATAGTGACAGGGCCTGTGGCTGGCGTTCCATAGACCACCAAACCACTTCACCCCTCCAACAGCTTTGACAGCACAGTCATTAAAAACTCTACTACGCGTCATCGTATATTATGTATTTCTTTTTGTTTATAGTGTGTGCACTATTCCTTGATTAAGATGGATATAAAAAATAGACAATATTGTTTTAATTTTTATTTTGGTTAATTCTTAAAACAAAATAAATATGACGCCTCCATGAGGTCCTAGTGTATTATTAGGACTGAATTTCTGCTCTACAATAAAAGAACCAATAGAAGGAAAATTTAATAGGTTTACTGCTACATATTTCCTGTAGACCTACTTATAAACCATTTTTCCCTATATATTATGTGTCCTCGTCCGATATTTGATATTTTGATATTTTAGACACACAATGAGAGACAACCAGTATGAAAAATAAAAAAAAAAAATAATATTGCATGGGTTTGTTTCATTTTTGTCCATTTTATAAATAAAAATAAAATTTTGTCTTTTTATATTATCAATCTAATTAAAGATATTTTAAGTTATTTTTACCCGCTGACGGACATGGACTGCAGAGTTTTAAAATCTGTATATGATGGTATTAACATCTATTTTGTAACATTCTCATACAGTTGACGTTAACGTAAAAAGACCACCTATTTTAAGGGTGTTCATCCCGATGCCCAATTAAGTACTCCAAGGAATTTAGTTTTAGATGTAACCACAACTGTCCTTATGAGTATTAAAAGCATGCCTCACTAACACACACAACTTTTCTCCCTCCCTTCCCTCCATCACTGTCCCCGCCTGCCCCACCCTACAAATTGTACAAAAAGTACATAGGTCTAACTCTATCATTTGATAGTACACTTTAGCAATTAAGTTTTTCTATATTATTAATCTACTCTTTCTGCTAAAGGCAAATGTACAGATTTCAACTTAAAACTTGTACAGATGGTATTTAATTTAAGGATAAAAAATTAGGTCGGATTTAATTTTTTCAGTTTTACTTTACACTAGGTGTTTTCGTATCTTTTTTCCACCATATTCTCTATATTTTATTATACATCACACGGTTTCTTAATGAGTTATGTACCTAGAAAGGCCAAAATAGTCTCTTGTATCTATAAATATTTCTTTTTGAATTGTTTCCCTTAATAAATTTATTACGTGTAAGAATACTAACAATTTTAATACAGCATTTAAAAAATAATTTTTATCAAACACCCTTACTCTACTACATAATACGTCAAAAGTAAAAAAAAACGACGTTATCGAAACTTAATTTGTGTTTTAGTTCAATTAATAATTAACATACACAATGAACAAAACACAATGAGCCACGTATATTTTATCTCAGCAGCCATGTTCTACATTATTCTACATATTTAGTTGTAAAGGCATTCATACCTACTTGTATGAAAAGTGTTAAAAATGGTTTTACATTAAATATGTAATTTTGCATTTAATGTACTAAAATTTGGGTAAATAGTTTATTAAAGTTAGAAGCGTAGCTAAGATAAACTTTATAGAAACCGTCTCCATTGTTGACTCTGAGACGAAATCTTGATAGAAACAAACGCCATGTGCTTACATAATTTTCTCTTTGATAACAGCCCTGAATGTCGTTACTTGCTAGCTATTATTATTATTTATTGTGTACCAAAAATACTTGTCACTCTGGATATGTAGCATAGTTTTTTTTCTTATTTTTACTAATGTTTTGGGTAAAATATTATTGAATTTTCTACCGTTGTAAATAGAAAATATTGAACATTTCTAAATCATTTAAATTCAATTCCTTCTTCAATAAAGAACTTGAAAAAATAAAATAAAACATGTTATTTTACTTTTCCGCATTGTTTCTAATGAAGAAAAAATAAAAAAACAAAAAGTAAACAAGTGAATTTTCTCAAAATTATTCAAGAACTCAAGATATTCAAGCTTTAAAAAGATCTGGAGTTCTTACTTAGTAAATTGCTTCATCAAAACATTGACAATAAGACAACAAATGTTAAAACTTTCTTCAACCATCTTATGAGATTAAAACGTTCAAATGAACTATATTTTTTTCTCTTTGCGTTTCAAGCTAGAAAAATATTCTTTTACATCTTTAAGCAATGACTTTTGACACAGTCACTTATAGAAAGAGAGACGTGTAAAGAAAATGGTTTCTAAGGAAGATGGATGGCCTCTGGGGACTGTACTACTCCTGTGAAAAACTGTTTTGTCTCAATTTATCTTTATTCAGAGCCAACATACGATACATTACAAATATATTGTTAATGTCTTTGTTATTATTTTAACTCATCGGTATTATTTTTATTCAAATCATGTTATTGATTCGACGAACAACGAAATGTACCGGGTGCAAAAATAATAAAAAACTGGACACAAGTTTACTAATTAAATACCAGTTAAGTAAAAATAATTAAGTACGAAATTTACTTGGGCCTTATTTGATGTTATTTTAGACGGTGATAACTTCAGGAAGCTAAGTAATAATCTGTTTCCAACTTGAAATGGCAAGTTGCAATTAGATCGATCCTTGCTGTTGGATGTTGTCCTTTGCTTTTTCGTGGGTAAAGTTCTGCAATAAAACTAAATCTGCGTCGATTGGAAGAAAATAATTACATCTACGATAAGGACGCTTCGGTAATTTTTCAGGCTTCTGAAAGTGTATATTTTGTAAAAACCATCAACTAATTTGAAATTATGTACATTATTTTGTATTTTTTACTATGACAGAATATTATAAGTAGAAAAAAAAAGAATTGTCTGTTGTATTACTGTATTGCGACTCATTCATATTCCTTTTTTCTTCCAATGATGATCAGCAAAGTAGTTTTATCTTTAAAGTAGTATTATTGGTATTTAATACTCTATGGAATTCATTTTTGCATATAAGATAGTGTATAGGGTTATCATCGGAAATTAGTAGGCATTTTGGCGTAGTGCTGTAATCCCGCTACTTCGAGGCTAAGTATTGTAGCGATAATTGTAGTTGGTGGTTCTGCTATCAGTCAGCGTGTAAAATTTTAACACCTTAAACGCACACTACGCTCAATTGTTGCCATCAGTGTAGAAACTACAAAACTAATATAGGATATGGTGTTGGAGTTTCGAACAGAATTTTAATGTTGCTCATGCGAGTAAAGTGAGTGTTAGGTTTGTCAGTCAACCAAAAATCGGCTCAAGACTGAGTGGTTCGAATTCCACGAAATCGATATGTCCATTGGTTGCCTGGGTATTGAACTTATTTAAATGATAAATAAATAAAATAACAACGTTTTATTCATATACATAACTAAAAATGTAATTTAAGGAGGCCGTTCACCAACTGCCAAGCCACGGCTGGAAGTCGACAGCTTTAGAGTAGACATGCAATTTTACCATCAGTGGGCCATAACATGCAGTTCTATTTTAACTGTACGGTTCGTGTTTATTATTATAATGAGTTATAGTTATAGTGAGTTATAGGGCTCTTGATAGTCTAGTGATTACTTCAGCTCCTCATGGAGAGGGTCACGGGTTCAAATCCCGGGAGGCCCACTTAACATTTGCTCGATGGGTTTGTACCTTTGTCCCTTAAAAATGTTAGTACTGACAGTACAAAATGCCTCTTGCGTAGATAGAATAAGAGAAAAACACTTTATGAATATTTGAATAGTTTTTTAATTAGCATAATACGTGTTGGTATATATACAGTACAAGTAAACGTCAGACAACACAAATTTCATTTATTCCTTTACACGGTTTACACCATTTTTATAATTTACAATAAAAAATTATAGACGACTATATATATCTAACAAACATCGTACTGTATAACTGTTAACAGGCAATAAAGTGTTATAATATTGTGACATGGCAATAACAATAATAATATTAATAACAACAATAATAATAATAAATTAGAATACAATGTGAAGCATTAATACAAGTAGACAAAAAAATATCACAAGAGAATTGGACAACAAAACAAGGAGCAAACACATTCACTTTTAATCTATAAAATAAATAGCTGAGATATTAACATGCCGACCTATTAATCCTACAACAAAAAATTAAAGTAATCCTAATTAATTTACAAGATAAAACAAAAATGAATGCAATAATAGATACAACTATAACAAAACTACAACTTAAAGAAAAATATAAGAAGATAACTAGTGAAAAAAAACCACACATAATAAGACATACAATTTCAGCAAGTAACTGATATTCAAACAGTTTCAAGCCAGTTAAGAGCTAGGAAAGACCTCCTCAGTGACGCCAGCTTATTTATTACAATATAAGCACAAAATGCACAAATATTATTTGAGATCGATTTCGGTGAACCACGCTCACCTTCCTCAGACCAGAGGGATTCACAAAAGAATGAAAAATGGTGTTCTACTACTCAATTTATAGGCCTATTATCACGTGACCCCATTGGCTGGATTCGTCAAAGTGGCGACTGCTGTGATACTATTGGTTAGTCTCTATTGGCTGTTACTTCTGTTCTTTTAGTCGCTGAAAATGACATGGATGACATGGAAAGTTTTACTGTAGAAAAATAAATACGATCAGTTCTTCACCTATCAAATGACTTTTCAACTTTTACGACATGAGTACTATTACGGACTGAATCATTGAAATATTAACACAAATGTTTGGCATTTTTCGTGGAGTTTAACGGCTGTTTAAGCGTGATTTACACGATGAATGTTAGATTTATTAATATTTGAGTGTTACGGCAATATTTTCTTTTTATACACATTAAATTAAGTCGTTAGGTGACTTTATTTACAAAATCATATTACCTATTTGCGCCATTGCACATACTGTACTGTATTTATTTCATTACAGAAATATTTAACTGTTCAAAACGTACACATACATTTGGGCAAGATCAAAGGTTCGCCCGTTGTATCTCGGAGAAAGAACGTTTCACGAGCCCATTATGGGCGGGATGAAATGTCAACAAAGGAAACATATGTTCACATGACATGTCAAATTACTGTCAACAGCGAACAGATGGCACCGAAATGAAAAAAATAATAATATTGCATACCATAATATTTGTATTTTCTATAAACAACCCTAAATGTGTTTTCTGATGTTGAAGTAGATTATTTTCTTCATTATAATCTTCGTGTTTATATGTGTTATATACTATGTAATAAATCCCTTGTTACAAAATAGAAATAGATATTTCAAATATTAACTTTATGAACCTCTGTTACTTAACATTTAAACATACGTTTTAATACGTTCATCTTGAAACTACTTAAGATTTGTTATTTTCAGTTCCGAATATAGTCAAGACAATAAGTTGTTAGGCTTGTTACAAACTTGTCTGAATGCTGATGTCCTCAGGGAGTATTATTCTGACACCAACTTGAGGATGAAAGTTTGCAAACACATCGATCTGTGTTATCGGGCTGTAGTTACTTGCCTCTTAGAGATGAACGTTTTGCCTTGAATTTGCCATTCTGTTTCGACTGTCATAACAGAAAGAAATATTCAAGACATCAAGAGAGGATAAAGTGGACTTCGAACCTCCCTAAAAGAAAACATAGTGGTAAAAAATCTTAGAACTTAGGCTTAAGCTGCCGGTGTCACAACTATAATCTACATTTTCCGGTGACAACTGCATCAAGGTACTATCTACGATATTTACAAGATGACCAGAAGTTTCGCCCATACTGTGATGCTATACTCAGTCTCAGAGAAACCACTGAGGATGCCACATCACAGTATGGGCGAAACAACTGGTTATCTTGTAAATATTGTAGATAGTACCTTGACGCGGTTGTTACCGGGAAATGTAGATTCTAGTTATAGTGGTAAAAACCTCAATTTATTTGAAAGACTGATTTATTTGTATATTGTAACTTTAACTATGAGTAAATATTGTAAGCAATTTTCATAAGGTGGATTACAACCACCAAAAAGTTTATCTTTTAATAATAATAATTTTCATTCCATGTTCTTCATGAAATTAAAATATGTTTTCAGGTTTTTATTTATTTATTTATTCTTCCAACGGTACAAAAGGTTAGTAAGTTTTAACTAGTTTAAATTTTTAGTGATACTTTCAAGATATTTTGTTGCATTATACATCTGAAGATGATCTAAGGATCGAAACATGTAGTATATTAGTTAAAAGTGATTGAAAAAGGTAATATATTTTATTTCTCCATTATATAAAATATATTATTTTCTCATTGTAATGGTTTAAATTTATAATAGGGTAAACTGTTATTGAGAAAAATTAGTCGGCACTATGGCTTAGTGTTGTAATCCAGCTTATTCATGGCTAAGTATTGTATAAATTATAGTAGGGATAGTTCTGCTGTCATATAATAACCCTGTGTTCGATCAACGGTTTCCATAGGCGATGAAACAAGTAGAGAAGGCTGGAGTGTCGAGTTGGGTGGTACCCGGGAGCTGTCCGAGAGAAATAGAGAGAGAGGGAGAAAGAGAGAGAGAGAGAGAGAGAGAGAGAGAGAGAGAGAGAGAGAGAGAGAGAGAGAGAGAGAGAGAGAGAGAGAGAGAGAGAGAGAGAGAGAGAGAGAGAGAGAGAGGGGGGGGGGGAGAAAGAGAGAGTGTGTGTATACCGCAAATTAGACATCAAAAGGTTAATACTAAACAAAATGGCGGCGCTCGAAATGTTCAATACAGTTCTTAAGTGCAAGTTTAAGAATGGCTTATTTTTTTTGTAACCATATGTAGCTACAAAAATTCACACATGATTACTTTACACAAACACCTACTTTAAGATGTATTCAGTGTCCTGTTATTCTTCTATGGGAACGGTCCATGAGGAGTCAGTAGAAAAGTTTTAGTATAAGCATGAGTTTATATGCACATCATTTTAAAGGGCTGATCAAGCATAGAAGAATTCCACAAACCGCACCTCAAAAGCTTTATTCGTCACAAAATGGTGGTGGTTTAAAATCTTGCACTTAAGATCAGTATTGAAACTTTCGAGTGCCGCCATTTTGTTTAGGATTAACCTTTTGAGGTCTAATTTGCGGTATGATGTTCTACTAGCTAAGACCTTTAAAATCATATATATCTTCCTATGCTTACATTTAAGTTTTCTTACGACTCCTAGTGAACCGTTCCCCTAAGAAGGTAGTGGATCACTGAATACATGGTAAAGTAGCTTTTAATGTCCAGCAGCAATGTGCACAGTTGTGTACCTTTATCTATAACGGTCTAAACAATATTCAACTGTCCTCGGACTTTTTGAACACCCTGTAAATGACTAATCCTTCTCATAAATACGTTATATATTATAATAATTTAAGTATATCACGCTTTTTGGTAGTCATTAAATTATTATACAATTATTTATTGGTACTATTTCACCTTATATCTACAGCAAAATATTCACATAGGATTTGCAAGACTATGCATAAATTCCCTGTGAATTTGTTTAATACGAAAATCCTATCATGCAAAAGTGTGCAGGCATTTCGGCAGAGAACAGGGGTTCTGTTAACATATCCCGGAGAAGGGACATTTCACGAGCCCATTATGGGCGGGATGAAATGTCAACAAAGGAGACATATGTTTACATGACATATCAAATTACTGTCAACAGCGAACAGCTGGTTCCTCTCAGAACAATATTTTCCTTGATGTTATTTCAACTCTAATAGAATTATTAATTGACACTGAAATAACAATACACCTGCAAAACTGTTATGATTACTTTGTCGCTTTCAACCGCAACTCTTCATTGATAAATGACAATTTGCGTATTTTATGTTACTGAATCAATTATGTTGTTTTTATAATTTAGTAATTAACAATTTAGTAATTTTCTTAGACACGTTTATCGACAGGTTAATTTCATTCAAATAATATTTATTGAATCTTGAAAATAATAGTTGTATATTTGTTGTAAGTACAATGAAACAACGAGATAAAAAACATACTTATGAAATTTTTGAAATTTTATTTCAAACACAGTCTATTAAAAAACATCATTAAAATGTTGCCATAGTCGTTTGGTTATTATTATAAGGTTTGTTGCAATACACTATTGTTTTGAACGATTTAACATTAACTACCGTCTAATTGAAAACGTCTTTATGAGTTAACGTAACAAAGGAACTTATGATTTTTAATATTTTTCGAGATATCAAGCCCTGCGAGTATTTAAAATAAACATCAAGTTTCAACAGCTATTATAACAGCCATTCTCAGGGTTTACTTCCTTAAACTAATGTCAATAAAATCTAAATATCTTAAAAGTAAGTAAATAATCATCTTAAAAACCCCTTACACAACTACACACTAATACACCAAGTCTGATGTTAAAAGACGTGCATTTTTAGAAACCTTACAATTTCTAATATAATGTAAGTATTTCGATTATCTTTGACGGTCAAAACAAGTTTCTGATATTAGACCCCTATGACCGTCATCGGGGGAATGAACCTTCCACACAGGAAATGGAACGTGTTGAGTCGCTTTCGCACGGGTGTGGGACGATGCAACTGCTGGAAATGTAGATGGGAAATGACAAATGATTGCGGAGTTGAAATTTAAACTATGGACAACATAGTTAATGATCTCATTATGTTATGTTCAGCAGGGATTATATATGTGACGGAAGATCAATATTTGAACTCCAAGAAACAAGATAATTATTGGCAAGAAAACATTTTTTACACAGTTTTATTGGTAAAGTGTTGAAAGGTAACCGTCAACGAAATATAGAAACTCGTTTAAAATGTCTCAAAAATAAAAGAAACCTCTGAAAAAATGCGAACACCTTTCAAGAGTTAACAATGACAACTCTTATTCATTAATAGTCAACCATTTGTTCTTTCTGGAGTTTTGCTTGAAGTTGTTCACCTTACGAATGTAAAGATCTTATTCTAGCCGTGAGAGAACGTCTGGGGGTTGATTACCCTTGCGGTAATTGCATTACACAGGGCTGTAAGTGTACTTACCAACAAGTTGGAAGCTTGCCTGCGGCTACTTCAGTATTGAGTAAATTTAATTATTTGTAAACATATAATTATACAGCTCTTATTATTTATTAATTGAAAATATTCTTCTTCTCCATTTAATAATGAAATATTAATTACCATGTTTTTCACTATTTCAAAACAAATTTCAGTTCATATTTGCATTATTTTAACAAAGATGTGCGTTTAAAAGCATTTTCTCGTTTTGAACATAAAATGAATATAAATGTGTTTTAAACCTACAAAACAAGGTATTTTCTTTAAAGTGCAGATCGAACCGTAAGCGTATAACTACAAGTTAAAGACATGTATCTGATATCCAACTTAGAACATGAATTAATTTTAATTAATTTCGAAACATCCTAATTAGGTAACAGTTGGGCGAACAGAAAATTACCTGCATGTTATATTTAGTGCATATAGAAACTTCTGCCTTAAAGTGCCTTAAAAAAATTTACATTTCAATTTAATTGCTATTTATTATTTACGTTACTATTCATTGTTTTATTGTTCTCATTAATATTAAATAATTATCTTAATTAATCATAGTAAACTTGATTCGGTACCGTTATGCAAATCAACCAATGGTCATTACAGGTAAATACGTACTAGGTGGTTCTTTCTACTATGCTGTCAGAACGAGGATGTTTCACAAAGTTAAAATGACTCTGTGTTAAAACTAAATTGCTGTTTCCCTGGGTCAAAATCACTCTGTCATAACCATATTCGTGGCCGGGCGTTGTGTCGAAAGCGCACTGGCTTGAAAAGTAAAGTTGCCACTGCAGTGAAACAGACCCGCAAGAACGTAGCCAACGGTCTACCTGGTTTCCATGACAAATTTTAGATGGAATGACAAAGTAGGGGGAAATGTGTTTTTTATCTCACCTCCACCACTCAGTGCATCTCTCTCGCATCGATGCTTTCAGTAGGTTACTTTTTAACCGGACTATCTATACCTTCGAGTGCAAATGTAGGTTTAGTATGGACAATTTCAATAATTTTTTTATGGCGTATATAGCTTTTATTTGTTGAGTAGACTATCAACGCATGATTCATAATTCGAAAAAGGTTTTCTGACTTCAATCAATATTTTATACCAGTTGGTAATAATATGCTAACATTGCAAAAATATTAATTCTGAGATGACGTCTTTTATCAAATCAACACACGACATTGCTGCCGGGGTGGAATGAAAATTACTTATATATATTTAGTTCAAATATATTTCTTAGGTTATAAAATTAGCAATAAAATTAAAATTTTAATTTAATAATACACTTATGATTTATTATATAACATAAGTCAAATGCTTTGTAGCAATTACATTTCAATTTAAAAGTAAATTGAGTCGTGTTATTATGAAGGGAAGCAATTATCAATTACCCGTTATATCCTGGAGAAGGAACATTTCAGGGACCCATTCTGGACGGGATGAAATGTCAACAAAGAACGGAAAACAAATGCTTTCATGTCATATCAAATTACTATCAGCAGCTTGTTTCATTTATAAAAATAATGTTTGTCTGATGCAGGTATTGGTTCACAACAACTTTTAAATTGAGTTATTTTAATAATAGTTTTTTAATTAGCATAATACGTTATGTGAACTTTATTTTAATAATAACGAATACTAAGAAACTCATATTGCACTTTCAGTATGTTCAAGCTAGAATTTAATGTTTCGTCAATAATATTACTTCTTCAACAATCAACAATATTACTTCTGTTTATTCAGTTAAATTATTCTACGTTTCATTTTGCAATAAATATTGTTTAGTTAAATGGTTACCGACAATATATTTTAAAATCATTTTTGCAGAGCTAATGAACGGAATATTTCTTCAATTTCTACACTTGCGCTAGAATTGTTTTTATCAATATATCCTCAAGGCTTTGAGATTAGCTTTATAGGAAGGTCAGTGAGTCTTGAGGCTCTCTGGCCTTATCACTACGGGAAACGTAAGCGAGTCGTGAGGCTATGAGCTAGGCACAATGGCTTGACATAAATAGTCAAACTTAACATATGCAAGATGTGTCATGTCATCCATGATAGTCCTAAAGTTAGCTAGCCTGACATTCTCCCACCCTGACATCTGGGGAACGTCTTTTGGACCCACCTGTCTACACGACATTTACGTGACGAAGCCGCCCACCCACCCTACGTACATCTGGACGATATAATAGGCTACCAAACATACACCTTTACAAATCCGTTCACCCTGCGTAAACTTTAATTTGCATTTTTTAAAACTTCATTTTGTAACAATGTAATCCGAATTTCATCTTTTAATAAACGACGAAAGTTAATTTACAGCATGTTCAGAGTGGATATACGGAAACAAATATCCCCTATTGTTAAAGTTGTAGAAACAGGAGATAGCGTGAGAAAGCAAATGGGAATTTAGGAATAGCAAACTGAAGTTCCCATATTCATTGAGCTCGTCCCTTAACTGCTTTAACTTGGCATTTAACCCCCCCCTTCCCCCACCCTTCTGAAAACTAACTTCATAAAGTACCAAATTTGGGAACCCTTTGACTTGCGGCTTCTACAAGGATCGAAAACAGTTATTGCTGCTTCTCTAATATGGGATCGTTCGGTCAGTTTAATCTCGGTGGTTATTATAGAAGATTGATATAAAAGACTATATATGACACCGATATACTAATGATATGTAAATTCCATGGACAATTAATTGCACCTAGAACCAAGATAAATACATTTTCTTGAGGATTTGTGTAATTCAGGACCAACTAATGAATAAGGATAAAAATAACAAGTCAAAAAAAAAGAACAAATAACATTAGGAGTCCAACTAAGTTAGTGCAGCTTCATTACCTAAGGTCAACTTATATTTAGAAAGAGATAAAAAATATGTATCAATATATACTACACGACACAGAAATAAAAACAATTTGTTTATTCAGACTTTCCACAAATTTTCACTGCATGTCTATTATTGATCCAAATCTATAAGCCCAGGCTATATAGTACTGACTGTGTTGGTTATTACCATTGACTGTGTATCATTGTTATTGACTGTGTAAACATATGCACACGACATAACCTTAAAACACTTAAGAACTGGGTACAAATCAACTGAAACAAAATATAATATTGTTTTTATTAAATGTTTTTGATTGTTACAACACATCCATGAAATAGGTTGGAGTTGTTGCATTTCTTTCCTGGATTAACAGGAAAGAATGCAAATTCAAGAACAAGGGAGAACAAATTCCCGTTGATTAGAAATAGGTTTTCTAGAGCCACTTGCAATATTTAAACTACTTTATTTGTTGTCATTAAGAAAATACTTCCAAAATTAACTTTCTTCTCTTCATCAAGCCACAATACCAAATAGAGATAGAAACAGCCCAGCACCAAGCCACAATACCAAATAGAGATAGAAACAGCCCACCACCAAGCCACAATACTAAATAAAGCTAGAAACAGCCCACCACCAAGCCACAATACCAAATAAAGCTAGAAACAGCCCAACACCAAGCCACAATACTAAATAAAGCTAGAAACAGCCCACCACCAAGCCACAATACTAAATAAAGCTAGAAACAGCCCACCACCAAGCCACAATACCAAATAAAGCTATAAACAGCCCACCACCAAGCCACAATACCAAATAAAGCTATAAACAGCCCACCACCAAGCCACAATACCAAATAAAGCTATAAACAGCCCACCAACAAGCCACAATACCAAATAAAGCTATAAACAGCCCACCACCAAGCCACAATACCAAATAAAGCTATAAACAGCCCACCAACATGCCACAATACCAAATAAAGCTATAAACAGCCCACCAACAAGCCACAATACCAAATAAAGCTATAAACAGCCCACCAACAAGCCACAATACCAAATAAAGCTATAAACAGCCCACCAACAAGCCACAATACCAAATAAAGCTATAAACAGCCCACCACCAAGCCACAATACCAAATAAAGCTATAAACAGCCCACCACCAAGCCACAATACCAAATAAAGCTATAAACAGCCCACCACCAAGTCACAATACCAAATAAAGCTATAAACAGCCCACCACCAAGCCACAATACCAAATAAAGCTATAAACAGCCCACCACCAAGCCACAATACCAAATAAAGCTATAAACAGCCCACCAACATGCCACAATACCAAATAAAGCTATAAACAGCCCACCAACAAGCCACAATACCAAATAAAGCTATAAACAGCCCACCAACAAGCCACAATACCAAATAAAGCTATAAACAGCCCACCACCAAGCCACAATACCAAATAAAGCTATAAACAGCCCACCAACATGCCAAATTACACTAATTATTACTATGTAAATAAGTAGAAAAGCATTTTTACTGTAAGGAAACCCGACATGGGCAAAATACGAGTAGCTATACATTTTTGTTGTTATTATAGTGAATCTTAATAATAATTTGTTTGCTTCATTTTCATTGTTACTGTTTTTTTTTATTGTAGCTTCTTTATAGTTTGTATTAGTCCGCACTTACAAGTAATTCTCACTTAGCAAGGCCAACATTAATCAAAAAATTCTAAATGAATAACTATTCTATTCAACTCAATAATGAACATCCTTTCACTTGGATGATATTTTCATGACCACTCTCTTCCTTTAAAACGGATAAATGTAATAAAGACGAAAGTGTGGAATGTCAAAAAATGTCAGTGCGGCCTTCTTACTTTGGTTTAACATTTTCAGAAATAAATGTTTTACAAAGTAATGATACCTTTGTTTTATAATTGTGCAAGTTCCTCTAAAGCTAAGGAAATTACAAAATGATCGTGAATTAGACACAATTACACAATGAACCTAAATTAAAGAAAATTACACCAGATTAAAGTTTTCGTCATGTAATTATAATGAGATGTAAAGTTTAAGGCATAAAGACTTTAAGGTTTAACCTTCTTCAGATGCCTTATATTGTGCCTGGTTTTTATTCTCAGATATGAGACGCCAACACATCTTTGTGTATATTTTAAATACGAATGATTTCATGACGAGTGTAGATGACCTGTGTAGTCTTGTTACTAAGTGAGTTCTACTTACGTTCAGAAAGGGACATTCATTAATAGCTTAATAGCCAGGGCAACTAAGGGACCTACTAGTTGTACATGGTTTCGTAACCAAGTAGTGTTGGTATGATATTTAGCTATCTGACAAGCCAGACATTCAGTTCTATTCCCTAAACAAAATCCGAACACTGATAATTTCCACCAAACATGGACATCCCAGACTTCTAGTAGTGTCCACGCCAATAGCAACCATTGTGTGGATGCCTCGTCAGTATTAAGAGGGCCGAGTTTAGAACCTATCGCCTACAATCTACAGAACACTTTATCCCCTAGTAGCTGGGTTACAACACTGCGCCACTAGTGACTCTTCGAGTAAATCAACATGTCTGAACTTGTAAAATCTCTATCAAAGTTTCTTTTCTTCAAAAAACACTTTTTCGTTTTTTGAGCTATCGTTTCCAATTTTTCTGGAAACCTTTAACATTTATATTCAAATAGTTCTGAAAATATTTTAACTTTTATCTATCACAGTTTTCACAGTATTCAATGAGTTTAAATTAATTTATACACTTTTATTTTATTTACATTATCTTGACAATAAATATTTATTGTCAAGATAATCTTCCAATGTAACCATTAAGTGATTGTGTAATGTAGGGTCTTTGAAGGGAAATTTATTATTTTGTAGCTTAGTCAATCTCACCGGCTACTCGAAGGTCAACGATTGTGTATAAAGGCTTATTAATGAAGGCTGCACAGCAAATATAACATTAAATATTAATAAATTATAGTATAATTTCTTTCACCCCTTTAAAAATTATAAGAAACATAAATTCACCACCATTATTTTCATGATATAGCGATAGGTTTTGCAGGAACAAAAACGGAAATTTAAATAACTTAGTTTTAAAAACCTTATAAAATAGTCTTCACAACGCACAATCCAATGTTTTTTTTTTAATGTATTTAACCAAGGAAAAGGTATAATATTGTTGCTTATTAATTAAAAGGGTGTTTCAGACAGGGCGAAAGGACTAGTTACAAGGATCAATACTCTAATGTGCAAATTGTCTCTTTGGAAACTGTTTAGCAAAATTTTAATACTGTGCATCTGACATTTCGAGTGGCAGAACTCCTCTTGATTTCAGTTCAGTTTACTTGATAAATAACAATTATTTCATATTATATGACCAATTACAAACAAGTGAAAATTCATGACACTAGTTCAATACAATTTTCGAACAAAAGGTATAAATTTCCCTTTAATTTGTTTATCATCCTTATACCAGGTATTCTTAATGCAAGAATCATATTTTAATTAATATACCATTGAAATGAAGTCTACAATTATCTATAAGTAACGTCATTGTGTGTCAGTATTTACTTCAGCTTGTTAAACTGGAGACATTGGAAAACCTTAACAATGTAAATACTTTAGATGTGTTATTTTGAGGAAGTTTTTGTTGTAAATCTTACAATCAAATTAATTGTTCAAAAACTGTGACGAAATTCTGTTGGGCCGGACAGTGAGCGACCTTCATGTAAGTCATAAAGCACGCACAACACGCCCTATATACGTAATGTATGCAGGGGTTTTAGCAGCGGAGGGGAAACGTTCCATTGTTTCACTGCCGTCCACCACGAGCGAGATTAACTTCCACCTTCAAGTCTTCAATTTCCGATACAGTGTTTAGTTGAAGAAAATAACTTAATTGAAGTGTACATGTTTGTTTGATTTTTATTTTTAGTTTACATTGGCACAATTAATTGTACTTTGAATACTCAATAACGACTTTATTCAGTCGTTCCAAGCTTGATTCGTTATTGTTAATCGAACCAACCACTAGCCACTACTGATAATTACGTAATGGGCGGTGCTTGTTATTGTACTGCCATCACACTGCTTACTGTCTTCTCAGTTGCCATGATAATGTTTAAGTGGAATTACTCAATGGGGATGAGAAGTTCTCTATCTCACTTCCATCACTCAGTGCATCTCTCTTGCACCGGTGCTGTCTGTAATTCCCTTTCAAAGCGGCCTTTCTACAGTGTTGCCATTTGCTCCCGATCGTGTATAAATAAATTCCGACTGTAAGATTGTGTTGGTGCACCTGTATTACTCTGGACTTTTTCTACCCCAGCTGTTGCACTCCCGCGGTAGAAAAGTCATTACATAAACACGTAACTGTTAGTGATCAGCACAATGACTCAGCTACAACTGATAATTATTAATTAACACTGACATAACAATACAACTGGGAAGCTGTGATGATTAGTTTGGCACTTTGAACTGCAAATTTAATAGATAAATGACAACACCATTTATAGTTACTCAATTATTTTCATTGTTAAGTTTACGTGCGCGTCTATTACTTAAATGAATTAGTTAATTTTAATGTAGAAGTTTGTTGATGTAGCTAATTTCAATCAGCGAACACTAATTATACCTTTAACACATTAATTATTTATTTTCAAACACAACGACAGCTATGGGTTAATGTTTATATTTTTTCACTACACTACTATGAGTTCAGCTGTTTTCGTTATGTGTTTACAACCTGCGA
This sequence comes from Stictocephala bisonia, assembly GCA_035578905.1. Lineage (NCBI taxonomy): Eukaryota > Metazoa > Arthropoda > Insecta > Hemiptera > Membracidae > Stictocephala > Stictocephala bisonia. Next base: position 864,053 of record JAQJVL010000017.1, on the reverse strand, counting down.
AATCATATTTTCAACAGCTGTCTATTGTTTACTACCGAAAGTAACATTGTTCACAACCGAAAATTTTCCACAGTCAACAACACCTGTTTTTAAAACATGTTTCTAATTTAATAAACAGTTAACAATCCAAAAATGAGTTTATATTCCGTAGTGTAGTGAAAAGTATCGTTCAAAACTCGAGTGAAAGTGTTTTGTATGTTCTCGACCATTTGAAGTGCTCGACAAGTCTCGCACTTCAAACATATGGTCTCGAACATGCAAAACCCCACTTTCCACTCTTGTTATGAAATATACTATTTTAACTTATAGCTAATTTATTATATTATTACTAATATGGTCCATTACAAAATATGTTATGCATATCTACCTATGATTTGTTCTCATAATATCATTTTATTTATACGAATAAACGTAAACTTCAGGGTCTTATCAATACGTTGGAAGGTTTATAAAACAACTACCATTTAATTTTAAACGTCTCCTTTGAAGAAGAATAATACCGCAACATATTATTAATATTTTTAAATTTTTGGGAGTTCCAAAAACACAAACATTACAACATTATGATAGTACACCTGTCATTCTCAAGTGTTATCCTATATTTTTAACAGAAACTAAAAATCCAAAAAGAAGTAAACCAGATCAATATAAGTCCCTTCAATAATTCATGCTCATTAACTTAATCTCACTATACGTTTACCATCGACGAGGACACTACTAGAGAAGTTTCATGTGTCCGCGTTGTGAGGTAGTCAATGTTCAGATGTTGTATAGGGAAGAGGACTGAGTATCAGACTTGTCAGTTAGCTGAAAATCTGACCAATACTACGTGTTTCGGATTCCACGTAAAGCTGTCGGTCTCTTAGTTGCCCTGGATACTGGGCTGTTATTAATTTGCTTTTTCTGAGCATAAGTCGAACTCAGTTGGTAACACTGTTTACACTCATCAATCAACACTCATTCAGCCCTAATATTCCCCACATCTCTGCAATCGGTGTCTGAGTAGGACTAACGAATATTTGGAAATTTATAGGTATTATTTAAAATTCGATTGATTGCACAATACAAAGTCTCACTGTGCAATTGTTCAGGTAATTAATGTAAGTCTAAGTTGGTGGTAATTAAAACTCCTGTAATTACATTACGGAGGGATTTAAGTGCTCATAACAAGAGACCTTTCAACTACCTACTTCAGGATAAAAGTGATCTAACGGATTGGAAAACTTATCTATTGAATATTACTTTAATATTTATCATAATTTTTTATTATTCATTGAAAATAGACTTATTCTTTTATAACAGTAATATTTAGATTGACATATTTTTGAGGTCATTTAAAATTCTGCATCAATTCATAATTATTTGCAGAAATTTTGTGATTTAATATAGATATGTTCAAACCATGTACCTCATTTTTACATTGAACGATAATTCCATTTTTTTAATGTATGACAATTTACATTCAATTCGTGTAAACATCTTCAAAATAAGTTATTTTCTTAATTTTTTAGTCGGCACTGGTGGCGCAGTGCTGTAACCCAGCTACTTGGGGACAAAGTGTTTGGCAGATTGTAAGCGATAGGTCCTTGGTCCTCTTAATACCAACAAAGCATCCGCTCAATGGTTTCCATCTACGTGGAGACTTCTAGAGAAGTCTTGGGTGTCCATGTTAGATGGTAGTCAAGGTTCAGATGTTTTGTAGGGAAGATGACCATCAGACTTGTCAGTTAGTTGAAAATCAAACCAACACTACGTGTTTCGGATTCCATGTAAAGCTGTAGATGTCTTAGTTGCCCTGGATATTGGGATGTTAATAATTTGCTTATTCTGAGCATAAGTCGAAAACCGTTAGTAACTAGACTACACTCGTTCATCAATACTAATAACACTCATTCACCTCCTCATATTCCCACATACCTCTACAATCGGTGTATTAGTAATTAGGAAATTTATGGATATAATTTCAAATTCGATGGATTGCACGACAATACAAAGTCCCATTGTGCACTTTTCCAGGTAAAAAAATTGGTCGGTAATGTAGTTGGTTCAATCCCAGCTTCATGTGCTAAAGGTTCTCAGTTCGATCCCAATCAGAGTCAATACATTTTGAGAAGGATCAGCTGATAACCACCGGCTGTTCATTTGTCATTGGGCTATTAATTAATGACACTTTCTAAGGAATAGTCGGCCTTAGTTTGTAACAATGACTACATTCGCTCATCTACACCATCACACTCATTCGAAATCAATATTCGCCCATATCTTGACGATCGGCGTCTTATGAATAAATAAATAAATAAATAAAGTTCTAAGCTGTTGGTAAATTTAAGTGCTGATAATAAGAGCGCTTCCCTGCGGCTACTTCAGGATAGAGTTAATCTAACGGATTATAAAAATTATCCTTTAAAAATTACTTCAATGCATATCTTAATTTTTCATTATTAACTGATAATATTTATATTCTTTTAAAACATTACAATTTGGATTGACATGTTTTTAAAACTCTGGGTCAAATCATAATTATTTTCAGAAATTGTATAATTTAATATAGATCTGTTTTTCAAACCATGTACCTCATTTTGAACATGAAATGAATGATAATTTAAATTAAATTCATGTAAACATATAAAAACTATATTATTTTTGTTAGTTTACACGGATTGATACAAACATTCTAGTCTTTAATGGCAATAATTTTATGTGTCATCATCCATCAAATTCACACTCTATATTGATGTCAGGGTGAATCAAATACATTTTTAATAGGTATTTTAATAGGCCTACATGTCTTGAATAGGTAGCCTACTTGCCTTGAATAGGTAGCATACATGCCTTGAATAGGTAGCTTACATGCCTTGAATAGGTAGCCTACATGCCTTGAATAGGTAGCCTACATGCCTTCAATAGGTAGCCTACATGCCTTCAATAGGTAGCCTACATCCCTTGAATAGGTAGCCTACATGCCTTGAATAGGTAGCATACATGCCTTGAATAGGTAGCTTACATGCCTTGAATAGGTAGCCTACATGCCTTGAATAGGTAGCCTACATGCCTTCAATAGGTAGCCTACATGCCTTCAATAGGTAGCCTACATCCCTTGAATAGGTAGCCTACATGCCTTGAATAGGTAGCCTACATGCCTTGAATAGGTAGCCTACATGTCTTGAATAGGTAGCCTACATGTCTTGAATAGGTAGCCTACATGCCTTGAATAGGTAGCCTACATGTCTTGAATAGGTAGCCTACATGTCTTGAATAGGTAGCCTACATGTCTTGAATAGGTAGCCTACAAGTCTTGAATAGGTAGCCTACATGTCTTGAATAGGTAGCCTACATGTCTTGAATAGGTAGCCTACATGCCTTGAATAGGTAGCCTACATGCCTGGAATAGGTAGCCTACATGCCTTGAATAGGTAGCCTACATGCCTGGAATAGGTAGCCTACATGCCTTGAATATGTAGCCTACATGTCTTGAATAGGTAGCCTACATGCCTTGAATAGGTAGCCTACATGCCTTGAATAGGTAGCCTACATGCCTTAAATAGGTAGTCTACATGTCTTGAATAGGTAGTCTACATGTCTTGAATAGGTAGCCTACATGTCTTGAATAGGTAGCCTACATGTCTTGAATAGGTAGCCTACAAGTCTTGAATAGGTAGTCTACATAACTTGAATAGGTAGCCTACATGCCTTGAATATGTAGCCTACATGCCTTGAATAGGTAGTCTACATAACTTGAATAGGTAGCCTACATGCCTTGAATATGTAGCCTACATGTCTTGAATAGGTAGCCTACATGCCTTGAATAGGTAGCCTACATGCCTTGAATAGGTAGCCTACATGCCTTAAATAGGTAGTCTACATGTCTTGAATAGGTAGTCTACATGTCTTGAATAGGTAGCCCACATGTCTTGAATAGGTAGCCTACATGCCTTGAATAGGTAGCCTACATGCCTTGAATAGGTAGCCTACATGACTTGAATAGGTAGCCTACATGTTTTGAATAAAAATGTCTGTTATTCATCAGTAGCAACATTATTTTTGTTGTTGTTATTATTCATCTCTTTTATAATGACGTATAATATTCCATATTAGTTCGAACATTTAACAGTTAGAACATCTTGAACAATTCAATTATATGATGTTTCAAACATGTGATACGAATATTCCACCGTTGTAATATGGGCGGGATGAAACGTCTACAAAGGAAACATATGTTTACTTGACATGTCAAATTACTGTGGGAATAGTTTAAATTTTTCTAAGAATATTGACACTTAAATCATTTTTAAATGTTCTAAAAACATTAAACTGATCAATAAAAGTTCGTGAGTAGGTTAATACAATAAAATTATTCTTGGTTCCCGATTTATTTGGAAGATTGTAGCTCTTTCTTTTTAAAAATACGTGCTAGCTATCATCATAATTCAATTTTACAATTATTTATCTACCTAATATTTATTTAGATATAATATGTACAAGGTGCTACAAAGTCCTCTACAAGCTAAAATAATAGAAAGTATCTTTATGGATGGAAAAACGTATTGAGAAATTTGAATGATATTTATTCCAAAAAAATAAGTAATAATGATAACATTCATTGTTGAACAGCAATGGGTTTCTTCTACAATTTGAACGCTTATGCTGCAAATTGTTTCGAAAATAATTGAATCGCTGAGGCCCTGAGCTTTTCACTGGGAAACGTCTGTGAGTTGATTAACGCTCCTGATAATTACATTACAGAAGGCTGTAAGTGCTCTTATCTACAAGTTGGGGACTTCCCCTCGGCTACTTCAGGACTGGGGACATTGAAAGGATTGTACAGTTTCAGGGCATTATTCCTTGAGTTGAATTTAACATCTTTTTACTAATAATAAACGTATTTTGAACGAATTGGGAACTGTTAGTGGATTATACCACGAATTATGTATTTTTATGTACATAGATAATTAAATTAATTACATAGATACTTAAAAATTATTGTTAACGGATTATTGACTTTTAATTACAATTATTATATTTATGAATTCGGATCCACCCTTCAACCCGAATACATCTAAATGGATCCATCCTCCCGAAGAACGACTTGGACAGACACACCCAACGGTAGTAAGTCTAAACTAACCCACTCGTATACTCGAGTAAGTCTACAATGGACCCATTCAACTTAATGGGCTCACCAAAACACATATCTTGATGGACCCACCCTTCAACCTCAATACGGCTTCTTAGGCCCACCCACTCAATATACGCATTGATGAACACTTTCAAAAGTAAATTTAAAGTAATGTAATCAAAACTTCGTCTTGTAACAAGCTTTATTTTATTTACAGCAATTTCAGTGATAAAAATTAAATTAATAGAATGAAAGTTGTAGTAACAGAAAATAGAATGAGAATACAACTGAAAATGAAGAAAATGAGTGGCAAAGTGAAGATTTCGCGTTCAATGCGCTCATTCCTTAACAGCTTCAAACTTTGTATTGAAATAAAAGAAATCATTGACCAATAACCACGTGTGAAGAAATTCAATTGAGGATTTGTTTCTTTCATGTCCAATCTATAAATAACGATAAGACACAAAATGTCAGTATAGCTAGTCAAACTGTGCTATTGCAGCATCGTTAGCTAAGGCAACACTCATTTTCAGTGAGGGGTGTTTTCATGTAGCTACGAAAACAACTTCGCCAATTCATAACCAAAGAAAAATAAAAGTATATCGAGAGAACAGAAGTTTGCAATATCAAAATACGTTAGTGCAGCCTTGATACATAAGTTCAACATATTCAGAAATAGTTTTAAGGAAACACGTTCTGTTCGTTCCTTTTGGAAAATTGAAACACGTTCGTCAATTAGAGAAAATTAAAATTTGTATAAAAAATACAATTGGGCTCAGTTGTTAAATTTGAAATTAATTCCTTAAGTGCACAAAGGCAATATTGGTAACAGTAACAGACACATAATTAAAATAAATTTTTTCGAACACATAAAGTATGACTACAAATTTAGTTAAGTGCTATTGGGGACAAAATTTCCGAGTTGAATAAAATTTACGATAAGAATTATTACATTGAGTCTTATTAAATAACAATTGAATTTAAGATTCGGAACTAACACACCTGAAGCATCAACAACAATATCACCCTCATACGACACCAGAAACTGTGGACTGTATGACAGGAGAGTGGGCAAGGTCTCATTATTCATCCCTAAGACGCCGACTGTTGAGATGTGAGAGAATATGAGGGGTAAATAATAATAATAACAATAACAGCTGATAACATGGTAGCAGTCTGACGCGTGTTTATTCGCTCCGTATAATATTACGTATTTTGTGCGGTATTTTGTGAAGTGTATTTGTAAGACAGTGCAAACATAGTGAGTACTAACTATTCATCTTAAATCTAATAATATTGCGTGTCTTATTACTATTTTCACCGCACAATATCAAGTATTTGTGACTGCGTAAGCAGGTTTAAGGTTAGGAGCGGTACAGTGCAGTAAGCGCCAGCCTGAAAGTAAACAATATGGGTAAACACAACACTCGTAATAACAGCTGTTCTAGTCAGGAAGTTCACAGAATGTCAACAGATGAGAAGCTTATTTACTTGATTGATGAAATGCGTCAAATTAAAGAGGGAAACAAAGAATGTTTAAGTGAAATAACTAAAATTAAAGAAGATATTGCAAACTTCAAGGATGACATGAGCAAGGCGCAGGACATGTGTTTTGACAAAATAAAAAATTGTGAAGAATCAGTAAAAACTAACTTCAGCAAAATTACTGAATGTGAAAATGTTGTTGATAACTTAAGGAGGGAGAACATTGCCCTAAAAAGTTCGATTGTTGAGTTGAAGAAGAGAGTTGCTACTAGTGAACAGTACTCAAGAAGCAACTGTTTGGAGATTAGTGGTGTACCAGAATCGAAATCTGAGAACATAACCGAAATCCTGAAACGTGTGGCGAGTGCTGTCAACTTCAAGCTTGAGGATGCTATGCTGGACACTGCCCACAGACTCTCTCAGAAACAGAACAATCAGGACGCTCCGCGCGGCATTATTGCTAAGTTTTGCCGTCGGTCTGACATGGAGGACTTGCGACGTCGAGTCAGAGTGAAGAAGTCGATCAATGCTACAGAGCTAGGGTACCGCAGTGATAATAGAATCTTCGTCAATCTATCCTTGTCGAGAGAAACCCGTCAGCTGTGGGCTGAGGTGAGGAAGTTTAAGGATGCCAACGACTACAAATACGCCTGGATAACGTCTGCAGGGAAGATCTTCTTGCGGAAGGAGGAGGGCCGGGCGGCTGTTCTCATCTCGGACACTATGGACCTGGTTCAGCTCAATAAGAAGTTACATCCTCAGCAGTCTTCTACTTAAAATAATGCAACCACTGAAACGTATGTTAGTAGTATTGTTTGTTTATATTTGCATGTATGTGTATTTTTTTCAGTATTTATTCAGATTTATTTATTTGCACTCTACTGTTGTTCAACTCTATATTAATCTATGTCTACTCAAAGAAATTAAACCTCTGATAGATAGGCCTAAGTCAGCTGATCTAGTATTGTATGTCTATAGCTGCATTCATGCATGTTTATTCATTATTAATTTGAATTATTTATTTATTTGCACTTTACTATTATTTAGCTCTAATATTGATCCACGTATACTTAATGACATGTTACCTCTGAAAGTAAAGTTAGTTAAAATTATTAATTTAAATTATTTTTATATTTGTAAATGATAGGATCAGATAGAAGATTAAGTATTTATTATCAAAACGTGAGGGGATTGAGATCTAAAACTACAGATTTTCGTTTAAACGTTTTAAGTAGTAACTGGGACATAATAGCTTTAACAGAAACTTGGTTAGAATATTCAGTGTTTAACGCAGAACTGTTTTCCGATGACTATCAAGTATACCGTCGGGACAGGTGTAGAGTGCGAACAGGAAAGTCAAGGGGAGGAGGAGTGTTAGTAGCAGTTAAACATTTTATTAAAGTGCAGAGACTTTATGATTTGGAAAATGAGGGAGAAAACTTATGGTTAAAACTAGAATTAGCAAACAAATCATCAATAATTTTATGTTGTACATACTTTGTTCCTAATGCACCTTTAGTAAATTACATCTCATTTTTTGAAAAATTAGATTCCTTTAATTTGAAAAAAGAAAAACTCTTAATTCTTGGAGATTTTAATTTACCAGTTACTGGAGTGGACTACAACTTACAGTCCGGAAACGAAATATGTAAACAGTTATTATTTTTTATGAAAACATTTAACTTAAATTTACATAATAACGTTACCAACAAACTGGGAAAAACTCTTGATTTAGTATTATCAGATATGATAGATATAATTGTTGATGAAGATTGCTGTCCCATTGTGAATGTAGATAATCACCACCCCCCGCTCAATATTATTCTCAGTGTCTCTGTTTGTAAATATAATGATAATTTTGATAATGTTTCTAATATATTTAATTACAAAAAAGCAGATTTTTTAAAAATATACACATCTTTAAGAGATATAGATTGGTCTGATTTGTTAAATGCATATAATGTTGATGAGGCTGTTGATTGTTTCTATAGTAATTTATATGATGTTATGAATCAGTGTGTGCCCGTTTATCGTAAATCTAAATCTAAGTATCCGCCTTGGTTTGATTGTAAATTGATTAATTTGATTAAAAAAAAAAAAAAAAGTTAGACGAAAATATTTGAAGTACAGAATTTCTGGCACTTTTAATGAATATAAAGAAATAAGAAGTAAAATTAAAGTTGATATAAAGAAAGCATTCCAAAATCACATTAATAATGTAGAAAACAATTTAAAGTTGAACCCTAAATCTTTTTGGAATGTGATTAATAAGCTAAGATTGACGGATGGCAGACCGGCTGTTATGAGACTAGATGGGGAAGAGGTAGAGGGCCCTGCACAGATAGCTGAAAAGTTTGCACAGTACTTTAGCTCGGTATATGACCACTGCCAGCTGGACAGTGAAGAGCTGTGGAGCCGCGCACTCCGCTCGCCGGCCGTGCCGGGTATTCCTGCTATGACACTGCCCGCTGTTTCACATGACGAGGTGTTGCTAGCTCTTCGTAAATTAAAACCTAAAACTTCTGTTGGTCCTGATGGTCTACCTCCTTTCATTTTCAAGGCGTGTTCTGATTTATTGGTTGCTCCTTTGCTTCACATATTTAATATTTCTATCTCTAACTCTCAATTTCCTACTGTTTGGAAACGTGCAAAAGTTACTCCTATTTTTAAGAAAGGCCAGAAATGTGAAATACGGAATTATAGGCCTGTATCAATTTTATCAACTCCTGCCAAAGTGTACGAGTCCATACTGTACAATAGATTATTTTATCATGTAAAAAGTTTTATTAGTCCTCATCAGCATGGTTTCTTTCCTGGCCGATCAATAACATCTAATCTGTTAAATTTTAGTGAATTCTGTATATCTGCCTTGGATAAGGGTGGTCAAGTAGATGTCATATATACAGATTTTGCGAAAGCGTTTGATAAAGTGGATCATTTGACATTGCTTTCAAGATTACATTATTTTGGTTTATCTTCTTCATTAATAAAATTATTTGCGTCCTATTTATCCAGAAGAATTCAGTACGTTTCTTATAAAGGAGCTGTTTCATTCAATTTCCATCCCGAGTCTGGAGTTCCACAGGGGTCTAATTTAGGGCCTCTTCTGTTTATTATTTTCATAAATAATATCACATCATCAATAAAAAATTGTCAATTTTTGATGTATGCGGATGATCTAAAAATCTTCAAAAGTATCGATAGTGTTTATGATTGTATGCAGTTACAAGATGATTTAGACAACCTCTTTCAATGGAGTTCCAATAATTTAAAATTTAATCTGGATAAGTGTTCTGTTATTCGTTTTTCCAAAAGATCTGACAAAAATATAGTTTACTCATATTATAATATGGGTGGCGTTCAACTAGCATCCAATAATTCCATTAAAGATCTGGGTATCACGTTTGATGAGAAATTTACCTTTGTTAATCATGTTATATCTATGTGTAAATCTTCATTTGCGGTTCTAGGCTTTATCCGTAGATCTGCTAATTTCTTAAAAAATGCCAATTTAGTCAAACTTCTATTTTGCTCCTTAGTACGATCTAGATTAGAATATGGTTCAGTTATCTGGATGCCATCATACGCTTACCTCTCAGATATGGTTGAGAATGTTCAGAAAAGATTTTTGAGGTTTTTGTATTTCAAGGAATTTGATCACTTTACAACAGTGATTCCATATTCGGAGCTACTATCGATATTTCATTTAGACTCTCTGAGTGTGCGGCGGAAAGTGGCTATGTTGGCTTGCCTGCATAAGCTTGTGGGTGGTGGGCTAGATGACTCGGCTCTATTATCAAAACTACAATTCAATGTTCCTCGGCCTAATACAAGGAGTCGTATGTTGTTCACTCCCTGCTTTTCTCGTACCAACCTGTCTGCTAACTCTCCACTCAATGTTATGATTAGGCTATACAATTCGCTTTCCGTAAGTGTTGATATTTTTAGTTTTTCGTTACATGATTTTTTAAAAGCTGTAAAAGCCAGTATGCATTAATTTAGTATATTGTTAAATTAATTTATTGTAACATTTTTTATTGATCTAATTAACGGCATTGTAATTTCAAAATATTTTAATTATACGTTTTTATTTGAGCATGTGCAGAATAATTGTCTTGTAATATCTTATTTAAATATTTATTAACCCACTTTTTATATGTTTAGTTTGTTGTAATTATTAAATAACCTAATAGATTTTGTATGAGCATAATCTCGTCTGTTTGCATGTTTAATATATTTATTATTTGTTGTTTGTTTTTCTGTAAGCTGTGAATAATGTATTATTTTAGTGCAACATTGTAATTGGGTTATAATGCCTGTAATGTATGCATTTTGTTAATAAATGAATATGAATATGAATAAATGAGTGTAGGTAAACAGTGTAGTCATTGTTACTAACTACATTCGGCCTATTTTTGTAAATAGTCCAATAGCCAGGGTGAATAAGGGACCTACGGATTTACGTGGAATCCGAACCACGTAGTATTGGTTTGATTGTTTGCTATTTGACAAGATTTATACTCACTTATCCTTCCTACACAACATCCAGAACTTCACTACCACCCAATAAGGACACCCTAAACGTCTCTAGTAGTGTCCACGTCGATGGTAATCATTGAGCGGTCACCATGTCAGTATTAAGAGGACCGAGAATATAACCTATCACCTACAATCTCCACAACACTTTGTCCCCAAGTAGCTGGGTTACAGCACTACGCCACTAGTGCCGACGTTTCAATTAGCATTGGTCCCTCGTAATTAATGTGGGACTCAAAACCCTACCTCAATAAAGAAAATTTGGTTAGGTTAAACTTTATTCATCAAGCTTTAAACTTTGCAGCCTAGCATAATTACTTGACAGTTTTACCCTTAGATCTGCAAGTTTAACCGATGTCCAAGTTTGGACATTTTGAGCCTGAACTTAACGTAAACTAATGCCACTTCTTATTTTGTAAAACAACCTACAAAACTATTCTTTTGAACAAAACGTTTCTTGAAATAAATATACCAGATTTATTACAATGTTCTTTATATAAATTCTATTCAATGATTGAATTACAACTGGGCCGGACAGATTGCAACCTTGTGTATTTTATTCAGCAGCGGAGGGAAACCATGCCACCGCTCCAACGCCGTTTATGACTAAATTCCACCTTGAAGTTCTTTTCACTGTTTAACTTCCACACCGGTGTTTAGATGTAAAAAATAATTTAAATGATTTGTACAAATCGGTATTGTTGTTTACGGTTCACATTATTATTCATTGTGTTATTTTAATCGTGTAGTCTTTCTAAGCTTGATTAGCCGGGGCTTGTTACTGCGCTGCCAGCCTACAGAATTCTGTCTTCCTAGTTTCAATGACAATTTTTAAATGGAATGACACAGTAGGGAAAGAATAGTCTTTATCTAATTTGCACCACTCAGTGCATCTCTCTCGCACGGGTGCTTTAGGTAGGTCATCTAAGCGCCCGATCCGAAGTTATATTTTGATTGAAATTTTTCCTGTGTGCTCTACACCTAGTATCTAACTCCATTTAGTATAGTGGATCAACTGCAGGTAACAATTTAGCTAGTAAAGAAGTTGTTAACAACATAAAACATTTTTGTACTGTATTATTTATCGGTACCTTGGTCGACTACCAGAAGTTCATAGATGATTATGTTTTGGAATTTATTAATGAAGATTGCATGATAAATTTTATTGATGAATCTTTATCAATGATTTATATAACCCCCACACAACATTTCAAAAATATTCAGAGAAAAAAACATTACTCAAACCAATAACAGTGATTTTCTCATTGCAAAATAAACCCTAACAAAAAATAAATATTGGAAACAACAGTAAAAGTACAATACAAGAAAAACAGAAAATTTAAGATAGAAAAGTAAATTAGTCATTGCGTAACGCTGAACTGGTACAGTCTACCCTAACTTGTCAAGAATTACTAATTCACAAAAGGACAACAGTTTTATGATTAATGTTAGAATTCGTAACAAGAAATTAGCGTGTAACAGTAAACAATATTTCTCGTTTGAGAATAACTTCCCGAACAACAGCGTTTAACCAACACTTACACTACAGGGAAAAATAGCAGAGTAAATGAATAGCCAAGCAGCAGGCAGACAAAATAAGAAGTGAAACGACGTGACGTGACAGACGGGACGGTAGAGTGAAACACAAGGACCACCAAGGAAACGAAAAGGCACACAAACATCCAACAAGCAACGAAAACAAGACGATGATACAAACACTCAAACTATCCTCGGAAAGAACAACGAAAAACGAAATGCGCCACGGCACAGCGCGCTTTGGAAAATTTTTTGCAGCAACCAAACTGGAAATTTAAATACTGCAGTTTTGAAACATCTGTCAAAAGTGTCTTCACCACACGTAATACAATTTTATTTCAATATATTTCGTAAATCGACACGTTTAATACGATTTAATTTTAATATTAATTAAAGGGTTGTTTCAGACACGACGAAATGACTAGTCTCAAGGATCAATAATGTGTAATCAGCGAAATGTCTCCTTGGAAACTGCTCAGTAAAGTTTTAATATTACGCATCTGCCACTGTGGGTGGCAGAACTCCTTCTCTTGAATTAAATTGAGGTTACTTGATAAGTAAAAACTAATAAAATTTATACGTCAAAAAAATACAATTGAAAAGCTACACAACAGTTTAGTACAATACTATAGACTTATACTAATAGAGTTATAATACATTGAGTTATAGAAAATAAACACTTATTAGCCTATAAGTAGGCCAACTGTTGATGGTGTTAAGTATTCAGTACTAAATATCATAAAAATGATTCGATAATTCATTAACCTCATAATTTAATTTGTAACTTACTAAATGCAATTTTAATACACAGGACGATAAATAAATCAGGAATAGTACATCTGTTTTATTGTGAAAATAAATAATTGTTTCGGTTATTATAAATATAACTTTTACAACAATTGAGTATTTTTTTTATATTTTTCGGTTATTACTTTCACATAAAAAGTGCCAAACTACAAGAAACAAATGTAGGCATTTATTAATAATTTATTTCCACTTAATGTGTATTGAAATTAAATAATGGCCAGTTTAAAATAGGAACTTAAACCCTTTAATTTGTTACCTGAATACTTGGATTTGAGTTGTAGATATTCAGTTCAAGAAGTTCTAGTAGTATGAATGTAAATTATTCCCTATTTACTATCCTTTTACTGTGTCCCATCAACGAAGAACGCATTTCTAAATTTGTAAATATATAATTGCTGGATCAAGTTTAATTTCACTATGATAAATAAACCAAACAAAAAATGTATTTACAGATTGTCAGTAATATAAAATAAATTTCCATTTATTCTCTTAATGACTAAGAATATTGCAATTTTCCATTAACAAGTCTAAGCGCGTGTTCCTGTGGGGGAGCGTGCGTGGCGAGTGTTATTTACAGTTGAGTACCCGCCGGAACAGGAAATGATGTTTGTTGATGTTCTCTGTTGGGAGTAAACGATCTATGCCTACTGTACACACTAGTTCTTATTTACCCGCCTCATAAATATCATGCAGCTGCACTGTTCTGTCTGCATTTATTGCATTTGAAACATAATTTACCATAAATCATCATGTAGATAGAAGGTAAGAAAATAAATAGTTGCTGATTTGATTTAAATAAAAATAAAACTTGTAAAAATATTGCCTCAAATTGTGATACAATGTTTATTAAATGCAATTCTTAGTATATATTTACAACAATTGTTTTTCAAATTAGTAATGATACTTAAATAATGTGAACTTGTAAATGAGTCAATTTGGTGTATAATAAATTCCCATGGTTTAATGTCGAAAAACCGACCTTCCCTATTACCGTTTATTACCAGTGTTCATTCTTCACTAAACATCGTATATATTATGTTATTTGAAACAGCTGATTCCACTGTTCAGTCTGGTGACAATTTTATTCGGTTGGCGTTGGCCTAGACTAAAAAAGTTACAACGACGAACTTGACAGCTGTGATTGTAGTGTCGTCATTGTTGTTTACTACTTTGCGGCTGTGTATAGTTTTTTGTAAATAACTTTTTTTTATTTTAGTAATAAAGCCCTTACAAGTTTATATAAGTTCTCCATTAAATAGCTATCTTGGAAATTGTGTACTGTATATAGTGAAAACTTTGTGTGTCTGTAAAGTGTGACAAACATTTTCTTGTTCGTCTTCTTCTCTCCAGAAATAAAAATCTCAAACTACTTGGCAAGTCATTTTGATAAGTGCATAATATAATACTATATAGTTTTATGAACAAAGTGATGTATAATTGGTCTAATTTGGATAAAAAATAAATGTTATACAAATTTATAAAAAGGTTGAAAGTTGGCCAAAATAGGCTGAACCACCGGTGATAAAATAGTAAACCATCAGAGGATTAAATCAATGTTGATATACTCCTCAATGACTCGTTTTTATTATGTAAAATATTTCAGAGCTTATAGATTGTAAATATATGTATATATCTAGCAAAACCACACATACCAATGAACCACCCTCAGTTTGAAAATGTAGGGCTGCTCATATACTAAAGTTAGATTAATGTTGAAGCTATACATTACAATTAAAACAACAAAATATATATATTGATTTATTAAAATCTTAACTGTGTAAAAATATATAAACTTATCACTCTTCAAGCCCTTTTTACTTGAAGAGACTATAATTTTCATGAATGAAAGGACTCTTAACACAAGTTGTATGTAGTATATAGTGTTAGAAACGTTGTTTCTGAAAGGTTTCACCAGATAAATATTTTTATAACTGGTGTGTTTAAGTTCTTTTACAGTTTAATCTGTGTCTATTTCATTTTTCACTCCTGTTGGGGAACTTTTTTTTCTTTTTTTTTACGATTTGGAGGGCCAGGCTTCAAACCTGGTAACGGCACCTAAGACAGAAAGGCTTATTGTGCGCCCTCCTTTACAGTACTTCAAAGCTCATCCAATACAAAGTCCTTAGAGAACCTCGAGATTGCCTTGATGAGGTTTTCTTGTGCTATACCTTGGCCACGTTCTAAATCGCCGCCCAAGGTGAGAACCCGCTTCCTAGCTAGGGCCGGGCAGTAAAAGAGGATGTCCCGTCCAGACTCTTCTTCCTCCCCACATTCCCTACACAAAAGAATGGTGGTTGAGAACCCCATCTTGTTCATTTGTGCACGAAACGTCCAGTGTCCAGTTATTAAACCAACGACTCTTCGGAGTTCTGATCTTGCAAGAGAAAGAGCTTCAGCCGTGTTGGAGTACAACAGCCCCAACAGGACCTCCTTGGTTTGCCTGTTACTTGGCATTGCCTCTCATGTCTCCTGGAACTTGCCGGCAACCCATGTAGAGGTAACCTTCTTGGCGAGGCTGTAAGCAACGGCTTTGGGCCAACGAGACGTTCCTCAGTACATTTCCTCGCACAGTGGTCTGCCCTCTCGTTTCCTAGAACCCCTAAAAGTGACTCACCTCTAGCATTTATGTTTATACTCCCCCATGCAGTGTGATGGGCGTTGGTATCCAACCCTGCCACATATGTCGTTGGAGCATCACTCCGTATTCTACGACCCTCCTCAACGTAGGGGGACGGAGGGAGCTCTTCGGAGTCGTATGGCAGGTATACCTGCGAACAAGATTCTGACGTCACCGTGACTTGTAGGCAGGTATACTTCAGTTTCAGCCGTGTCCCATTAGCAGTGCCGAGCCCCATCACTCTCCCTCCAACGATCCATGGCTCCTGAATCAGGGCCATTCTTACGTCGTCGGAGAGAATCTTCTGGCAGAGCGTGGCTGTGGCCGCTCTGGAGTGGTGAAGGTTGATCTGTAGCACTGCCATTACTTCTGTGGGGGCTTGGGTCCCCCCTTAGGCATGAATGTTATCCTCTCCAGCTCCAGAAAGGGCCACATCAAGAGGGCATTAAGTATCCTAAGGAAGTCTTCATCAACCATGATAACTAGGAATAGGCCACTGGAGTTGTGAGTGCTCCAAACAACCACCCAGTGATCAGTGTTCAGCTCGTTTTGCTTCTTCAGGCCTAAAAAGACCTCAGCTTTAGTAACAGCACAAGTTGTTACCGGAACGAACGTGGTCAGCTTCACCATCTTGACCAGGTTCTTGGCCAGTCCAAGTCTCAGTTGTACACCCTCGAAAGGGCTCATATCTGAGACCTGGTTTTCAAGCCATTCCCTGGTCATAGCATTGTTGCAACCGATCACGACCACTCTAGCCTCAACATGGTAACTCTTGACGTTAACATTTGCTCCACTAGAGAACCTTATCTGTCTTCTAACAGAGGCCGCTTGCTCCTCCGTCAGAAGCTGTTTGGGGTGCTCTTGCCTGACAACGGCCAGCTTTTCAATCCACAACTTCTCAGTAAAGGACTCTGTGTTGCCTTGCCGCATAGCCCTCTTCTTCTCACTGCCAAGCTCCTCCAGTATTAATTGCGAACGCGACCTCTTCACACCGGGACCTATGGAGGCGACAGAGGACGAAGCCTGCTGGCTGGTTCCCTGGCTACCCGCGAGGGATCTGTCTCGTCATCTTGGTCCCCTGAGGTGCCAGACGTACATGACGGCTTGTTCCTCTCACCGTGCTTCTCCTCCAAAGCTTGTCGCCTCTCCGCCGTTTCTCTCGCCTCTGGCAAGATCCTCCTCCTTCCGAAGTCTTCGGAGTTGACCTCGGGGGATCCTATTCTTAAGAGGACTACCCATATCCATCTTCTGGAGATTATCCTGAGAACTCTCATCCTCAGACCGAAGCAGTGCATCCTCCTCTCCTGCAGGCAGAGCCGGCGTCGGAGAGGACAAGCTGAGGTCGTCCATAAGCAGGCATTCGGGAGTTATCCCACCTCACAACAAATCAATTGAGCGCATTCATATTTTAATACGGGGTTTATATGAGCGTTTCCTGTAAGTTTTATAGTTTTTAGAATTTATCTTATCAAGAAAAAAGGTCTTTTCAATTACCGAAACATTGTTTTCTTGATTTCTAGAGGTCATAAAAATAATTATTGTGTCTTGTATTCCTTATTACATGAATAGTTGTGATAAATTATTTTCATATATGTAAGTACATGCACTTCAGGGTGTTTTTAAGTAACAACGGTGTTATTTGATGTACTGAAAACTAATTAAAATTCCAGTACATTTTTGTTCAACTAGGATGAAAGTGATTAGAATTATTTAAGATGGTAATGAATTAAACCTTAAAATTATGAAAACAATGTTGTGGTTAGATTTTTCATAGGCCTCTTAGTTCCTTAGTAAACAACATTCAAACTCGAGTGCACATAACATCTGCGCCGACAGAAGTGTGAATTGTTGAAGAGTGGCATTGTTTATATTCCGAGTAATACATAAGGCTGAGGATTCCTCTGAATGGTTCTTTGGATGTTTTAGCTTTCAAATAACTTTATTTTACATACTTAACTCAAATCTGCATTACATAGATAAAAATATTTTTGAAATGTTAATATTGCTTCACTAAAATACTTATCATAAATGTTATTACTAGTATTTATTGATTTTTTTTTTTACTTATATAAATTTAGACTTTAAGTCCATCCATTAAAATTTTAAGGAATTTTCCTTGATTATAATTTTCCTGGGAATAATCATGTGAATTATATGATTAAAAAAACTAGGTTTACAAACATTGTAAAATTACTATTACAAATTTACTATGCACATATACATAGTATATTTAGTTATGGAATTGTATGGTATCGTCAGCACTGGTGGCGCAGTGCTGTAACCCAGCTACATAGGGACAAAGTGTTTGGGAGATTGTAGGCGATAGGTTGAATGCTCGGTCCTCTTAATACCGGCATGGCGTCCGCTTGATGGTTGCTATAGGCGTGAACACTACTAGAAGTCTGGGGTGTCCATGTTGGGTGGTAAATCATTGTGCGGATGTTGTATGGGGGAGATAACTGAGTATCAGGCTTGTCAATTAGCTGAAAATCAGACCAGCACTACGTGTTTAAGATTCCACATAAAGCTGTAGGTCCCTTAGTTGCCCTGGCTGTTGGGCTATTAATAAATTGCCCTTTCTGAGGAACAGTTGAACTCAGTTAGTAACCAGACTACACTCATCCACACTCATCCTTCACTTATATAACTATTCATATTCGCCTTAAAATACCAACATTGTTGTGTCGGCGTCTCATATGTAAGAATATTGATGAAATTCAATTAATTTATTTAAAGTTCAAAAAAGAGCGATTCGAATAATTTGAGATGTAGGTTTACCTTTAAAAAATCCACACTGACTTCTGTTCAAGATATTAAATTTTATGACTCTTTCTTTACTATTTATACAAGACAAGCTTCATATACACAAAATATAATTTACATGCATTTCCTCAAAACAAAAATATCCATAAGTATAAACGAATAAATTCAGATCAACTGAAAGTTCAACAATATAAACACTCAACACCAACAAACAAAATTATGGATTTATGGTTAAATAAAAATATATAATAAAATGCCTTATCAAGTAATAACTACAGAAATGAAACTATTCAAAAACTATATGCAAGACTTTACTAGACATAGTTTATATACAACTAAATACTTTTTCAACTTTAACTTTCATTTATAAATAAATTGTATTCGTAATGTTATTTTATAACAATGTAATAACTCACTTGGGGTTTAATTTGATTATTTATACTACTAAACAATCAATAGAAATAATAATATAATATTAAAAATATTCAGGACTTAATATTTTGTATTTTATTAGTAACTTTGCTAATTTTAAAACAGTAATAATTGTTCTCTTCTATGGATTAATTTTAAAATGAATTTTCATAGAACTTTTGAACGTATTAGCATTGAAATAATTTTAAAAATTAATATTCATAGAAGGATGGTTGTAATTTGACATCTTAAGAATGTCGGAGGTTATAGTGAGAAATTCCAAACCACTTTGAGCCCCCCCCCCCAGCTTCACCAGTTCAAGCTCATGTCAAAGGGAGGGATGGTGATATTACATCCATCAGTCTCTGTGTAAACTGTACAAGGGCGCTTACGGGTCAAATAGCATCGGTATTTGTAATACAATATACAGTCTGACTATTAGTAAGTATTATCATTCTTTCTCTTTTCGTTAACTCTCTTTCAAGTATCTGAAATAGGCTACTTAAAGAATAGTTTTCTTGTTGTGACCTGATTTAAAGGTGAACAAACTATTTATTCTACTGTCGGTGCATAAATTATGTGTACTCGAGTTTGAAGGCTGTTAAATAAGAAACTAAAAGACTTATGACAAATTCAGTAGCAGAATTGATTTCCATGTTTATTTTTATACTAACATATGCATTTTAAAATTTGATTTTATGTTTTAACAATTTTAATCCTAGTTGAAACAAAAAAAATCAAGAACTTGTACTATTATCACTGTGTCAAATTTACAATTTTAATACTCAAAACCCTGTTATTGTATTAGATTGAGATTTACATACAGGGCTGTCAGAAATTTTTTCTATAAGTTTATAAATTTCAGAATTTTAACTTTTTAAAAGAAAATGTTTATACATCTGTGATCTTGTAACAACATCAAGTTTTTATACAAGAGCAGCTATTGTTTCAGTCAAAATTATAACATTCTCATCAGCCATAGTGAAATGATAAATTATAAAGTGAACAAACCAATAATAGCAGAAAAAAACAAAAATCTAATTTACCTCGTTGCCAAAATTGTTGCGTATCTTCATATTATTATGATTTTTATGAATACATTTACAAGAAAAATTTACCATGTTTTTGGCTAACACAACTCAACTTTATTTTTGAAAATTTACAATGAAATGAAACAGCTGTACAAAACATGTTTAGAATAAAGTTTTTGACGGAGAGGACATTCAATGTATTGAAAACATGATAGATATGTAAAATATTAAAAGAATTAACAGCTAACAGGTCTATTATGTTTAATTTGCAAGGTAATATAGTGTGGAGCTATTAACTTTATGTTCTGCTTTTCCAAAATTTCTCAAAACACACATTAATCCTTACATGCCCTTTTTACGTAGACTGCCGCAACTATACTTTTCTTATTATTATATTTTTATGAAAAGGCGTATTTTATAGTTAGTTGTGAAAACCCAGACTAGTAACCCACGAGTCTAAGGAGTAATGATTAATGTATCTTTGTTGTTTAAATAATAGCATTTATAAAGACAAATTACCTTTAGTTTTTTTTACATAAGCGAAATTTGTTCATATCCATTTATTACCCTTACTCACAGTCTATTTTAGCAATACCTTGATGATTAACTCTTGAGAGAACAAATGTGTATATGTAAATTATAACCAATTTTTGTTAAGGTTTTCAGTTATACGTGTTTTGAGTCATTAAGAGAGCGATAGGTATGGAATTGCATTTAGGATAGGTTAAAAACACTTCACAAGTCTTCCAACCATATTACACCAGAATTTGGATTAATATTATATTGAATTTTTAGCATAAGAAATGAATAACTTATCTTAAATTGTTGGCTTAAGTGGGACGGTGTAGTTACTTAAAGCTAAAGCTTCCAGTAATGACCACGTCAAGGTGCTATTTAAATCACCAAACGTTTCAACTATGCTGTAATGTGGGATCCTCAGTGGTAGCTCAGAGCCCCCCCCCCCTCACTTATAGGGACTCCCATGCCTCAAAGATACCACTGAGGAGTGAAATTATATCTTAACCAGCCAACAGTTCGTGAAACAAAGATGAAATAATGAAATATGTTTTGTTTTTCAGCAATTAGTATTTTGTTTTACGGTGCTTTTATTTATTGTAAGTATAATGAATGATTTTGAGAATGTAGGCCTTATAGCTGAAAAAAATTTGTACATTTAAGGATTTGATTCTTTGCTTCTTATGTTAGTTTTTTTTATTTATTAATTTGTTATTGAGAATGGATTTTTTATAATGTGTACTAATAATGTTAAATATGATGGGAGATGACTTTTTAGTTATAATGCACAAATACTAGACTCATATGTATTTTGTTTTTTTAACTTAAATATTTTTGTTTTATTGGTTATATAACTGAAATTCTGACCAGTTAATTTCCTAATTCATAAAAGGTAATTATATTATATATTATTTGAGGAAATAAATTCATTTATTCATTAATTTATTCATAATTAAAGAATCAGAGTTACTGTAGCACTAAACTTCAAGAGGGGAGGGAAGTTATGAGCCTGGAGGAGGGAAAGCCAATGGGGAACTACTTTCTATAATCAAGTTAATGTTAAGCATAAGTTTGTTGGCAGCACTGGCAGCAAGTGTTGGACCACTCCAAGTGATAATAACCCCCACCACCCTTCCTCCTCCCATAGAATAGTAAACAAAAAAGTTCAAAGTACTATAGTAAACAATGGTGTAGTTACCATAAACTAATTGATGTATGAATTAGTGGTATGAGAGGCCGATAGTTTTCCAGTTTGATATTTTATGAAACCGTAAGTAAGACTGTTATGAAACAAAATGAAATCAAAAATGGCTTTATTAACAACAAAGTGTACAAATGGGAGGTTAGGACTAGTAAGTCCTCTCTTACCCAACAATATTACACGTAAGGTGGTATTGACCCACCCGCCCTCCCATATACTACTGTGGTATTGACCCACCCAGATACGTACGGTGGTATTGACCCACCCAAACATGTACTGTGGTATTGACCTACTCATACACATACGGTGGTATTATAACAGTAACAACAACAAAAATCATTTAAAAACCTAATAAAATTGTTATGTGGCTGTTGTGAGTGAATGCATGTCTGGAATCTGTATGATAGTGAGGTTTTTGGGTATTTGTCAGAAAATGTGTGTGTGTGTTTAAATTACATACACAGTTGTGTTGGCGTCTCATATCTAAGAATCTATGTGCTTTTTCTAGTGAAAATAAACAGATTTATTTATGATCTTTATTTTCTCTGTTAAATTTTTTACCACTTTCTCATATCTGAATGCAACACAATCGCAACATTATTTATTTGTAAGACACCAATCGTAGAGATATAAGCGAATATGAGGGGCAATAAGTATGATGAGCATAGATGAACGTGTAATAGCCATTGTTACTAAGGTTGAATTGTTCCCTAAAAAAGCCATTTATTAATAGCTTAGTAGTCAGCGCAACTAAAGCACCTAAAGTTTAATGTGGAATCCAAACCATGAAGTATTGGTCTGATTTTCAGCTAGTTGATAAGCCCGATACTCAGTTACCTCCCCTACACAACATCCGGACCTTGATTACTACACAGCATGGTCACACCAGACTGCTCTAGTAGTGTCTACGCTGATGGCAACTATTGAGCAGATCCCATATTTGTACAGTATTTACACACATTACCAGCAGTTTGAAGCACTATAAATGATCATTTATGATTGTTGAAAAAAAATAATATGTACTATTCTCATCTTGAGTTCATGATTCAAACCAAAGTTCACAATTTTGTTTGAAAAGTTGTTGCTTTATTTTTTTTCATAACTATAAAATATTTGTATAGTTCGTAACAATGCATTCCATTTTTTTTTTTTATTACTTTATAATTATTCAGCTATGATAAGTAATAATAAGTTCTCTACAAAATAAAATAGTAGGAAATAACTTTATAGATGAAACATTTTTTTCTAAATTTGAATAGTATGTATACTAATAAAAGAAATAATAATAATGACATATATATATTTTTAATAGTTCAATAGTCAGGACCACTCAGGACCTACAGTTTACGTGGAATCCAAACCTTGTTATATTTATCTGATTTGCAGCTAATTGACAAGCTTGATACTCAGTTATCTTCCCTACACATCATTTGAACTTTGATGAAATATAAAATATCTTCTATAGTTAGTTCTAGTAATAAATATAGTCTGTGCATATTGGTTAAAAATCTATATTAATTATGTAGACTTTCACTTGCCCATGTCAGTTTGATTAGTCATTGTTACTAACAAAGGTTGACTGTTCCTTTGAATGAGCCATTTATTAATAGCCCAATAGCTGGGGTAACTAAGGGACCTACAGCTCTATGTGAAACCTGAACCACACAGTACTTGTCTGATTTTCAGCTAACTAACAAGCCTGTTTACTCAGTTCTCTTCTCTGCACAACATCTGACACTGATTACCACCTAACACGGACACCCAAGATTTCTCTACTACAATTCACTTAAGAGCAAAGTGTTATGGAGATTGAAGCTGATATTTTCTGTTCTCAGTCTTCCCAATACTAACACATTCACTTAATTGACCACAGACTCTATGATTGGCATTATTATAACAAATAAATAATTAGAATCAGAATCAGGCAGCCCAACTTTTTGTCTTTTCCACTCTGTTATACACAGAAGCTATGAGGGAACTATCACTAAAACTTGTCTTTTATGCTAATGTCATTAAAAGGCAGGAACGGACTGAAGAGATTGATCAGGATTGCCTTGTAATTAAACAAGCCGGCTGCTAACGACTCAATTCCTTTGCCCTGTAATGACAGTTTCGGTAGAAAATTATGTTTTCAAATGCTTACTTGAGATGTAAATTGTGAAACTTCACATAACAATTCTAAAAATA
The DNA here is from genome assembly GCA_035578905.1 of Stictocephala bisonia. Lineage (NCBI taxonomy): Eukaryota > Metazoa > Arthropoda > Insecta > Hemiptera > Membracidae > Stictocephala > Stictocephala bisonia. Next base: position 839,847 of record JAQJVL010000017.1, on the reverse strand, counting down.
TAAACAATAAATCATTATGAAAAGTTTTACCATATTAAGTCAAATACTGTATTCTTTTGTTATTCTTTTAAATCAAAAGTAAAATAACAACTCTGTTAACAATTTCATAAATTAAAAAAAAAAAAATGGCTTAAAATTTATGATGAAAGAATTTTATTGTTTGGCTTGATCGGATTGTGTATTTAATAAATATTGTTCATATGAATATAAGTTTAATATCTGGACAAACATAAACTTCATATGAACAAATAAATTTTTGAAAAAACTCTAACTTGTATGATATTAATAAGAGATCCTCTCACAGAGTCAAGACCCAAATCTGGTTACTATATTATAAAACCAGACTCCACATATTGTACACAATGATCTTACCTTTATCTTCAAATTCAACTATTGAATCAATTTTGTTGATGTTTAAAGTATGTATAGAATCTAATGTTATTTATACATTTGTTAATCAACAAAATACCTTATACTGTATAATGTCTTTTTACATAATTGTAGAAGCAGGACCTCAATAAACCTAACACCAGAAACAAGTCCACTAACAAAATATACATGAAAATATTTAAAGACAACCACAAACACAAAGTCTCTCTTCTCACGTAATGAGGTGCCAGTGGCGCTGAAAGTGTGTTGTGCCTCTGTAAGTTTTCCGTTGTATTTTGTCAGTGGACTTCTGAAGTAAGAAATGTAACCCTTGACATTAATTCCTGACCTTTAACACTCTATAACCAAACTTCCGTGATAAACAACATAATTGAAATTTGGAATTAAAATCTCTAGTTACATTAAATTTATTTTTTATTTTCATAGTAAAAAGAAAAATTAAACTATTTTTCTGTTGTCCTAATTTACAATATATTTTTTATGGCTTTGAATGCCAGCAGCTACCAAACCAAAAGGAGGAGGAATTACAGATTTTTTAAATTAGACCAATAAAGAATATTTAAATTAAATAAAACTAGAAATACAAAGTACTTGTTTTTAGTGTTTAAATTTATCTCCTGTCACACAGGATGATTCAGTTTTGTAACCATTCAACACCTGCTTCTCCCATTGCATGAAGACCACCTAAAAACACAACGGGTAATCATTAACAATGTGATCCAATTGGGGGATGATGCTGTTTGCAAAATTTGCGCCAAATATAGGCCCAAGCTTTATTACATATTTCATTTGATTACAAGTCTAATGTTATGTATTGTCAGAAAAAAATAATATAAATATAGATTTAACATTATTCAAACATTTCCTAAAACACATATTTTATTTATTATAGTAAAAATAATATGAGTGATATAGTTTGAAACCCCTAAATAGGCAAATCTAGACTATTTTTTACGCAGTAAAAAGCATTTTTTGCTAAGCTTTTCTTAAATTCTTTTTTATATTGTCTTTCAGTGTCGCAATGTTTTATATGATAACATAATTTATTATAAATCTTGATTCTGGGATAGTGAGTCCCCTTTTCAACAGTTACCCTTTTATGACCTGGATAAAATAATAATCTTATTTTGTAGGCTTAAGCAGCCGGTGTCATTACTAATAACTAAATCTTGCCAGCTGCCAACCTAAATAATTTTAATTGATAATAACGTTTTTAATTTTAACTTTGAGCAAATAAGAAGCTAGAAATGCAACAAAAAAGTGTTTCCCTGAACAAACAGAATTCTGAATATTCATTTACAAAAGTAAAATTGAGATAATGATAAAAGCAACTACTAAAGTATATATTTTAAATAACGGTAAAACTAAATATAATCTGACAATGTGTTTGAATGTTTTAAAATTTTGTTTATTAGTTAGAACATGAAACAGGGCCAAAAGGTGAAAATCCTAAAACAGACGTTAGGTTAGTTTACCATGTTAAGATTAATGTGCATCAATTTCAAAGAGAAATGTGTGAGAACTGAAACTGACGTTGAAGAGCGACCATTTGTTATCAGAAGATGAAAACATCTGGAATTGTAGCTTTGTTTATTAAGATATAGTTTTTATCTTTTATAACTTTTGAAAACCAGATTAATACTTAATCAATCTTAATATAATTTAAACAAAAAATATTTGAATTCTTACTAAATAAATAGTTGACTTATGTGCTCAAATAAATGTAATTAATAAGTATATTTTAAATATAGGCAGTTTGAAGGCTCCTTAGCTAATCCTAGGAACTATATAACACACATGGGTTCAAGGCTCAAATTTTCTTTGAGCTGACAGATAGTATTTCAGCCATTAATAAAGATTACTAACAGGCTGAAGTAAAAAACTAACAATGGAGTAAAACTCTTCAATAGCTTACCAACTGCACTGAGGATGGAGTCCGATAGCACTAAGTTCTGGTGTCAGATAAAAACATACCTCATTGATAAATGCCATTACAGCGTCAAGGAATATGTGGATGGCAGTCATGTAGAATAGTTCCGACATTCTTGATTTAAAGGTAAATAAGTTTTATGTATTTTTAGTTTTCTTATTTTGTAAATATTTTAAAACACAAATAGTGTGTATAGTTAATACTGACTTTGTAAAATTATTTAGATTTATATACTCAATGTATAATATTGACTTGGCAAATGTAAGAAATATTGTCAATTGTGCCCAATAAAGTATTGATTGATTGAAAATAAGAACCGTTTTACTAGGTTTTATTTTACTTTGGGTTTTATTACTTTGACAAAGCCTTAACGTTAAAATTGATCTTTAAGGAGTGTTAAAAATGGTTTTCTAACCCTTTTTTAACACTCCGTAAAGATAAATTTGGGTTTTTTAGACGCAATACATGAACGGTCAGTGCAATTTCAAATTTTTTTAACCAAAAGTCTACATTTTTATGGACTTTCATTAGAGGTATTACAAGGTATGGGTTGCAATTTGAAAATGTTGAGTTTGGGTCTGATGGGGGGGGGGGTAGGGGTAACAACCCATTTTTGGAAATATTGTTCTTTTGGTTTCCCAATGAGTAATAAAGATCCCCTGAAACAGAACTTTTCTAAGTTGTTTGGTTTTGAAGCTACAAACATGGGAAGTTTTCAAATAAACGCATTGTATATCTACTATTGGCGCACATTGCTATAACCCAGATACTTGGGGACAAAGTGATGTGGAGATTGTAGGCAATAGTTCTCTTAATACTGATAAGGCGACCAGTGATTAACAGGCTTGTCAATTAGTTGAAAATCAAACAATACCATGCTGTTCATTATTATTGTTCATTAGTAAGACGCTGATTTTCTTCCTATATAGGCGAATGATTGTGATGAGTGTAGATGAATGAGTGTAGTCATTATTACTGACTAAAGTCGACTGTTCCTCTGAAAGAACTATTTATTAAAAGCCCAATAGCCTGGGTAACTAAGAGAACTACAGCTTTGCATAGAATCCGAACCACATGGTGTTGGTCTGATTTTCAGCAAACTAACAAGCCTGACACCCAGTTCTCTTCCCTACACAACATCTGAGCCTTGGCTACCATCAACATAGACATGCCAGACTTCTCTAATAGTGTCCACATCAATGGCAACCATAAAGCAGACACCGTGTCGGTATTAAGAGGACCAAGCATAGAACCTATCGCCTACAATCTTCTCATAAATTTGTCCCCAAGTAGCTGGGCTACAGCACTGCGCCACTATAGTGCTGATTCCATGTAAAGTAAAACTGTGGGGGCCATAGTTTCGCTGGCTATTCCGCTGTTAATAAATGGCCCTTTCTGACCACAAGTCAAACTTAATTAGTAACCAGGTCAACTTAACTACACAGGTCATCCACACTCATATAATAATTTGTATTTACCCCATAATACCCTTAAATTTATATCTGAGAGAATCTAATGTTAATCTAGAGAGAATCAATGGTGCAAACTGCTTACTTTAAGACACCATAAAGGAAGTCTTAAAGGGGAAGATGGAGTGACCTGACTTTGGATGTGTTCTCATAAGAAAATTTTAAATAGTTAAGCACATATTTTGGGTTTCTTCTAATAAAATTATGTTTTATATGTTATTTTGCAGGTATTGTAATGGAGAATGTTGATGGCTCCGAGTATTATAAAAAGCATTTATTTAAGACTTCTTTAAATAAATTGAACTTTAAGAGTAAAAAACTTGAAGCATTTATTTAAGACTTCTTAACAGTCAACCATAATCTATAAGTATTTAACTTTTAAGGGTTTATGGGTTAGTTGAAGAAAAATAGGAAAGTATAGTTTTAAATATAGGTTAATGTAGTAAAACCTGAAGTTGATAGGAGTTTTATAAGCTTTCGATCGTTATGTCTCTTTCTTAAAACATTTGAAGTATTGGAAATCTCCAACGATTTTATCAGTCATTTATTTAGGATTTGTCCAAATTTGAATTGATAAAACAGCTAATGAACTAACTAACATTAGTTCATTTGACATTAATCTTTTGAAGAATAGAATAGCTTTGTGATGGTCGGAAACCAGGTCAAAAATCACCAACATTTCTGACCACACAGACCTTTCCTTAAATACCTTATACCTTGTACATATGTACTTTCGGTAATTATTATACCATGCAACGTTACGTAAAAACTATTACAACTTTTATGTTTTACCATACTCAATTATCTAATAGATTCATATACACAGAGTAATAAGATATTGGTTTTCAATTAACTTCATTGTGCAAAGACACATTACATTTTTATTAATAGCAAATGCTGTACATTGTTACAACACAATAAATCTTTGCAATCAATAACATAATTATATAAATATAAAATTACACACAAACCTGAACAACTTTTACATGTCACATTGATATTAAAGAATACAACAACAATATTTTTAAATAAACATCATTGTCAAACATTCCAATATATTACACGATTAAATATAACAAATGTTAAAATTAAACTTTCAAAACTCTCACATGGTAACTTTTAATATAATTATTTTGTTAATTCCCAACAATAGGGATCTGATTCATTCAAAATATAATATTATAGTAGTAATGCACATCAGTCACCTGTACATTTTCCAATAAAGAAATATCCTACTCTCTTAAACGATTAATTTCCGTCTATGTGCCTTCTTTAAGAATGAACCACCACAGTGTGGGTATATATGTTTTTGGACCCCGTATATCAAATGGCATATCTTCTTTGGTACTCACTAAAAAAAAATGTCAACACTAGACTTAAGAACTTCAATTTCCTTGCATGGTTGATTAATGTTATGTGATTTTGCATATTCTTTAACAGAAAGAAATAGGGATTTGCTGAATTTTTAACATGAGCAATACTATTAGCACCTTCAGTTATAACACAATTATGTCGTATGTTTTCCTAACGTATTTATCAGATTGTTAGCATTATTTAGGAGAGCTAGTTGCCAAGTGGTGTAAGGCACCAGGACTTTGAACTGAGTTAGAGATTGCACAGTTCTAATACTGGCCTTGGCTGTTAGTTGTATGAGTAATATCCACCTTGCACTGTACTAGTTCTCCCCTAGATTTCATTACCTCTGCTATCACTCGTGTTTTTAGTGAAAACGCACCTCTAGTACATAAGAGAGCTACCAGAAAGAAATCTCCATGGTGGAATAAGAAAATTATTCAATTAATCGCTGAAAAAGATTATTATAAGAAGAAAATGTTATCTACAGCAAATGAAACTGATAAAAAACATATTCTAAGATTAGAAACATGTTCAACATTGAAATAAGACAATCAAAACAAAACTATTTTAGAACTGAAATGGAGAATTGTAAAAACTCTATAGACTTTTGGACTAAAATAAGGGCAAGTGTTACTGATCCATTCGATCCAGCCATACACAATTTGTCAACGATTTGGAGGAAATCAATAAGTATTTTGTCAGTATGGGCTTAGGTTTCACGGCAAAAGCTGATTGTGAACAGTTGTATGAAAGGAACAAATCATAGAGTGTCATTAGCGATTTTTATTTCAGGAATGTTACAAGGAGAGATGTGCAGAAGGCTTTGAATAGCATCTCGTCAGAGGCTGTTAGAGCTGATGGCATATCAATTAAAATGATTAAAATGATAAGTCCATATTGTATTGATGCCATAACACAATTAGCAAATCAGTCATTGGCCACTTCCACTTTTCTGGATACGTGGAAGGAGGTTATTGTACTGCCACTGCCCAAAAGTCAAGACACCTTCATCTATATCAGGCTTGCGTCCGATTTTGGTATTGCCTGCCTTGTCTAAGGTATTGGAGAAGCTAGTTGTTTCACAGATGGTAGATTTTGTGGAGTTGGAGAATATTCTTCCAGCCTTGCAGTCTGGGTTCAGGTAGGATCATAGTACAGCAACTGCGCTTTTACTAGTTTGTGATGAGTTACTTCAAGCAAGGGCAGAAAAGAAAGCATCTCTTCTTGCAATGCTGGACTTTTCACATGCATTCAATTCAATAGACCACAGGATGTTGTTGGCTGTCATGCATTTTTATGGTTTTAGACCGGAGGTGGTTTCTTGGTTTCATTTCTATTTGGTGAATAGAAGACAAAAGGTTAAAATTGGGATGGATTTCTCCTTATCTTTGAGTAGGGTTGCTGGTGTCCCACATGATATTTGCCTTGGGCCTATTCTATTCACTCTTTTTTCCACCACTATGGATTTAGGTTTACAAAAAAATCGCTTGTATTCATACAACGATGATGCTCAACTTTGTGTTTCATATGATGCCGGAAGAGAATGATTAGCTTATATTTCATAGGACAATACGTAATGAGGTATTTTAATATGCACAGGCTTGACCTATCTACCTCTATATAACCCATACACGTACAGTAGTATTGACCCACCCGCCCACCCATACACGTACAGTGGTACTGACACATCTGCCCACCCATACACATACAGTGGTATTGACCCACCCACCCGCCCATACACGTACAGTGGCATTGACCCACCCGCCCACCCATACACGTACAGTGGCATTGACAAGCTGACACAGTTGTATCCATTTTGAATTCCGACTTAAGCATTGTCCATGATTGGTCTGAGAGACATGGGATTAAATTGAACAAGGAAAACTGTAGTGTATTGTTGAGTTCTTCCAATATGGCAACGTAAACTGTAGGTGACGTGTTGCTTGGCAGTATCAGAATAAACAAGTATGAATCTTCAAAGCTCTTGGGCCTCGTGCTGGATAGTGACCTCACATTGTCTGGTCATGTAAATGCTGTTTGTTATCGAGTCCTTGGTCGACTAAGAATGTTATACAAGCATAGGTACATGTTTCCTAGAGAGACCAAGCTCTCTGTGATGGACTATTGCCTCCTTGTTTATGGCAACATTGTGTTTAAATGGGATTTAGAAAAGTTTCAGAAAGTGCAAAATATGTGAGTCAGATAAGAATGTGGGCTAAGAAAGTTTGACTATGTTATGGAGGCGCGATGATAGCTGGGTTTGCTAACTGTGACTGATACCTGTACCCTGCACTCCTCACGCCTAGTTCACAGAATCCTTACCACTGGCAGGCCAGGAAATTTGAGGGAAAAACTAAAATACAGGTCTCAGATCACTCGCAGTACCAGACAGAATCAAGTTTTGAAGATGCCTCGCATTCGCTGTGAATTTGAAAGAAAACGATTTGCATACTTTGCTGCCAAATTATTTAATGAACTGTCCTCCAGCATAACAGGCCAGGATGTATCCGAAACTAAATATAAAAAAAATGTGTATAAGTATTTAATTTATAATGCCAGCTGATATATCCATATATATCTGTACTGAATAAATTATGAGTTGTTTTGTAAATCAGCATTGTTTGTTGAAAACTGCTCCAAAATAAAGACCTTATTTATTTATTCTTTATCTGATAAAATCCAAGCAAAAATCAGCAGTCTATGGGGAATAGATAGAGTAGGCTTTAAAAAGAAATCGGTCTCTCCAGTAAAAAAATTATTTAAAAGCAAATCAATACAAAGGTTTATTGGTTAAACAAATCTCTTAGTGAAATGTAACCCTCAAGAAACTTTAAATTATTTCACCAGAATGATATATTTTGGAGAAAATACTACTACACATTTATAATAGTATTTATTAATAATGATAAATCATAAGATTTTTAAAAGAGAAGTCGATTTCCTTTTGAACCTTCTCTGCCCATTCCCCATAGACTCTTGATATATCCGAGAAACTTATCAGTTAGAGTAAAGTGAAGAACCAGTACAGTACAAGGTGGATATTACTAATAATAATACTTCCAGTCCAGTCCGGCACTATCTCTAACTCAAGCTTAAAGTCCTGATGCCTTGAACCGCTTGGCCACCACCTCACCAATAACTGTTTACAAGTAGTATGAAGCACCTTAACAAGCAGAAAACTAGGCATAAAGAAATCCTACTTCTCTATTTGTTGTTACATAACAGTAAGTTTAGTGCATGTTTATGTATTAATGTCATTATGTTTCCATAGTCCAGGATGAAGACAGAAATAGCGTTTCTACACCTAATCATCTTTTATTCCATCTCAAAAAGCATGAAATTTTAAAACTTAAAAAGACTTTGTTATTTCAATTCTCCTGGAAAGAAACTGAACCCTCTCTAGTTTTCAGAATAACAACTATAAGCAGTATTTATTAATTTATGTGGTGCTGTGTTGTTGATTCATTTAAGTCATCCAGTTTTAGGAGCGATACCTGTATTAACACTCAGAAAACAGTAATGAGTAGTCTTCAGATTCCTCTAGGTCTCTGCTAAGGAAAATTAAAGAGCTTGATAACAGATATGAATAATTTTTGTTTCACGTCAATCAGGCAAAGTTATGCTATAGTTAAATATCACTTTATGTCCTCTAATCTACAGACTTACTCTTAATTTACAGAAAAATTTAAGATCTTAACACAAATAAATTTTCGGCTTTATATAATGTCTGTCATTACTTTACATACCTAAATCCTAAGGTTATTTACCAATGGACCTAAAACAAGATCACCTAGTCACATATGGCCCATGGACAGACTCCACACTCCTATATATTCATTACTCACTTCAGAGGTCTTACTCATCCCAGAGTCACATCAGGTCAGCACTGAATGACTTTTTGGAAGTTCAAATATACTAAATGCCACTGACAGTAATCAATAATGGAGCCTTCTAGTTGGTAGAACTCCACATTTCACTTTGCAGCCACTTTGTCTATAGATAGACCTAATCAATAACCATTTTGCTGAATTCTTCTTATAGTTGTAAATTATTTACATATTCTTATAAATTAAATTGATTTTATAAATAGCTTATATGGTAGTTTTAAAGTTGGTCACAGCTTATAAAATTAGAGTTAAGATGAATTTGAGCTCCAGTGTACAACAGCATCTTTCCACTTAGTCTTTATACACAGCTCTAAGAGTGGTACATTGTCTTTTTTAGTGTTTTCACTGGCTGAAAATCCAGTTGTATCTGCAAAAAAAATCATTGCTTAGAAATATGTTTGACCAGCTTAAAAATATTATTCTTGAGAAAGCAAAATTAATGAAAATAAATGGATTTTAGAAAAGAACAAGATGAACAAAGAACAGTTAGGTACTACTGTAATCATTATTCAAGTGAATGCTACTATATTTTATGTAATGAATGACCTGACTTCTCATGAGCGCGCTTGGTGGTATTTGAGTACAGCTCTGACGTGCAGTGTTGCCAAGAGTATTTAGGTTTGACATACAATAGACAATAATTAGTTGTTAAGGCAGAATCCGCTTGACAATTTTGAGTTGGTTAAAAAAATAATACAATTGAACAATATATAAATAATGTGATAAAAATAAACAATAGAATCATGTAAAAGACAATATAAACAGTAAGAAGGGTCACACTCATAAAATAAATTCAATACAAGTAGGTTAAAAACAGGCGCATTTAGAGAATTGAAACAAGGCACTATGGATAGTGAATATGGTTGTGGCTAGCTTACATCGTCACGCCATTGGTTATAGCACTCCCAAATGCCTGGTAGTTCTAGCATTTGCTATTAGAGCGCTCTGAGGTCAAGTCAGAGTTTTCAATAAATAAACAATATAAAAGTTATGTTCCTTATCACAGTTATTTTTCTTTTCGACATAAATACTTTCTTTTTGACAAAATGTTTATTTCTACCATTAGATATTATATCTACACTAACACATGCTCCAACTCGCTTATCTTGAATTTGGATATTCTAGATTTAGGGTTATAACATGACTTCAAAACGTAGGTAGGTTTACAATTAATGTTACTACATCATTCTAATTTTGTTGTACCAGCATTAAATATTTGATAATCTAAGATCCTCTATTGAAATACATATTTGACTTGCACTTTTTAACATAAAATTGATATTAATGGACTTAATTTTACTATGTAAATCTAAAAGGGCTTTGGAACATAAATTTGTAGTTAAAATATACCAGTTATTTATTAAAATACTGTAATAATGATTACAATCCAAACTAAACTATGACAAAAATCTAAAAAAGCTAAAAATTTTTTTTCCTACTAGAGGATTGTTACATTTGATGAAGCCTAAATTGCTTTATTACATTTTTGAAATAGCTAAAGAAAGTAGACCAATTGGATCACCTGAAGATTATTTATAAATTATTTTAAGTATTCAACAAGTTATTAAATTATTAGTTTTGTATAAAATCAATAGTGAATATTATAATCTATTTTAATCCTGTCAGTGCCAACACCTGGAATTAAGTTAAGCCAGATGTTTAAAAATCTGCTAGAAATGCAAACATCCTGTAGATTTGGACGTTTAAAAATGTGTCAGAAGTGCAAACGTACGGTTAAAGCATAGGTTCCTTATTAATCTAATACAGAGGTTTACAAATAGGTTCCTTATTAATCTGTAAATGCATATTTTTCCAAATATATTATATTAGTCTGTTTGAGACGAATTGGTCTTTGATTTAAAGTACATTTTATGTAATAAAACATGTAAAATTCATTGCTATGAAGGCACTACTATTTCTGTAGCCGCTGACAATTTTGGAATGTAGAGGGTGTCACAAAAAAAAGATTTCCAGGCATAATTTTTAGATTTTACACCTAATTTAAAACAAATAATGAGGAATAACACATTTTTTGCTTCCACTCTGTTTGGTGTCTGAAGTATTGTTTTACTAACAGATTTTAAAATGCTCAAACACTTTAGACTAGCATTACTAAATTGCAAAAACATTTATTGAGTTATCTTTAGCCATATCAAATAGTGGACATTTAAAATTTGGAACTCCAAATTCTTGTAAACCAAATATCATTTAAATATTTTAGAGAGCTACCATTTTGAAGTGGATAAAGATGACTCAATGGCTATTTATGTTGGTATAAAATTGTGGCAAAATATTAAGTCATTTAGTCAAATCGTTTTTAAGATATTGATTTTTTTGTAAAGATCACAAAAAGATATTAAATAGAGCAGAATTTTAGAATATGTATCCATCATATTTTGCTCTAAATTGGGTGTACAATCCAAAGATTAATTGCCAAGATACCTTATTTGTGACTGTATGTGTCAAAATAAGAATCAAGTTTTTCATATGTGTAGTTATTTGCCTTACCAATGGTAAGCACCGTGTCCTCAGCTTGGCCAATCAGACCGTCGTAGTGGTAGAGATGGAACTGTCTCTCTGCCCTCCAGTCACTGACCAGTTGTTTACAAGAGGAGAACACAACACTGAAGTGGTTTTCACAGTTCACCAGCCATATAGGGTATCGGGGTGTCTTCAAGTTTGATCCCACCTAAAACACGTTTTGACTTAAGATTCATAGAACTTATCATTTATGTGTTGAAGATAAGCTTCAGACAATCAATAGAGAGCTAATTTTAGAAATAAACTATACGCTATATAGATGTTAGATAATAAGATAAATTAAATTGTTAATATTGATATTGGGGTATAGAGTAATTTACTAAAATGGAGGAGGACGACCCATGAAAAGGGAAACATCAATGGTTGATATGTCAGTAGACTTTAAATTTTATTTACCGTGTATTATAAGAACAAGAATTTATGGGATCATTTTAGTCAGTATCAACCTTGATTATAGGTACAACACAACAGATATCACAGGTAATAGTGATGTTTGTGGCAGAAATTTTATTAGTAGTGAGGTCCGCCTCAAAAGCTGATTTAACTCTTTTGTATTCATTATTATTAGTCATTTTTAATTTTTAAGATGCCAATCGTAGAGATATATGTGAAATATAGGGGGTGAATGAGTATGATAAGTGTAGATGAACGAGTGTAGTCATTGTTACTATGTGATTTCGACTTAGTTAAGAAAGAACTATTTATTAATAGCCCAATAGCCAAGGAAACTATGGGACCTATAGCTTTATGTGGAATCCAAACCATGTAGTGTAAGTTTGATTTTCAGCTAACTGACAAGTCTTACACTCCGTTCTCTTTTCTTCACAACTTCCAAACATTGACTACTATCCAACATAGACAACCCATACATCTCTAGTAGTGTCCACGTTGATGGTAATCATTAAATAGACGCTGTGTCAGTATTAAGAGTACTGCGCATGGGACCTATCGCCTACAATCTCCCAAACACTTTGCTGCCAAGTAGCTGGGTTAAAGTAATATGTCACCAACGCTGACCTGTATGTTTTGATGTGCATGGTACGTCAAGGTCTATAAACGCAATAATACTAGATCACTATCGGTGTTGAAACAGACGAGTGGTCTAAGGCGCTGTACTGTAGCCAGTAACTATTATTTAACAACTATTTATTTTCAATGTTAATTAAAGAAATATGAAATCGTCCGTAGTTTTTTGAAAGAATCACACAAAATTGCTGAAACTGAGCAATAAGATTCTCTATCATTAGTGCATCTGTTTCAGTAGAGTACCTATTTCCTATGCCTATCCCCTCCTGTGTCATGACCATCAAGACCTGCTGCCATTATTAAAGTCTAACTCATTACTTTGTCTCTACATTCCGCTCCTTCCATTTATTATTGGCTACATTTGCCACTAATAGTAAACGATTATTGATCTTATTTTGTTTGATTTCACGCTGCAATGCTTGTTTTGTTTTAGTCCTATAGTGATGTGTCAAATGTGGAAAGTGCAGAATTTTCTTTACAATTTTTTGTGAAATTAACGTGTAAACAATTATCTAAATTCAATAAGTTGTAGCAATGACTGAGGCAAATGGTTGCAGTGATTTTGCAAGTTTCAAATAAAAGATACAATTTATAAAGGTAAATTTACGTGACCTAGAAATAGGAATTTAATTTTGGTATCGAACTAACATTTTCATGTCATGATTTCAAGCTTAATTACAAATTGTATCTTTAATTTAAGTAAACACAGGAAAAAATAAATTTTAAATTCAATACTACTCTTATCATTAATCGCTAATCAACTTTTCCTGTGTTAAATTTCAAAATTGTATTTTCAATATTAGTTTGGAGTGATGCTGGTATTTTATAAGTACCTAAGAAGCCAGCGGTGGCACCGCAATGCTAATTGTATACTTATGCTCTGCTAGGTTTATTCTGTGTTGGTTGATGATCACCTTCCACTTTATGGCAGAGACGACTAGGCAAATACATCACGCTTCACTTTCCTTACATACATACATTCCTTGATTTGGAGGATTCAGAAAGATTAAACAGGTTCAGATTTTTATAGCTGTTATCTAGGGCTAAAAATACTAACATCCAAGACTTAATCACCTGACACGAGTTGAAATGCTCAAAAATTGACAAAAATCCAATTTCTGATCGCTTTGAAATCCCTCGCAGTAGGCAGGAGTCGAGCTGCAGATTGTTGTCAAAGACATTTGACACCGCATGGCCTGTTAGAAGAAGATTGACCAACTCCAGTGAACAAGTTCCACTTGATCCAATCAGGGGAGCTGTCTCATCATCCATGTCTCCAAGGACACTAAAGGAAATACAAAAGCTGATTACTCAGATGATTCATGTATTACTTGCTCAATCTAAAACCAGCTCTGGCCTGGCAACATTAACTTAAAGCTAGGGAAACTGCTCATGGCATTGTTCTTCTTCTGGTCGAGTTTGAGGGTAGAATTATTGACCCTATTGTTTTCAGACCAACAATGATTTGAACCTCTCACACTCCCTATACCCTTATTCATAACCAGTGGCGTAGCCAGGAAATGCTTTTTATTGGGAGGGTCCAAAGATAATGGGGGGGGGGGGTATGTGTAAAATGTTGTCCTGGAAATTTGTTTATAAGTACTTTTGAATTATCAAATTTGTATTTATTTAGAAACTGTAGATGCATTCCTTAGTACTTAATTTAATGTGAATTCTCCTTTTTGTTTGCTATAAAGAGAATTAAAAATTAATGACAACAAACATCATGGGAATGGACCATACTATCTACTTCATACCCACGGTAATGGGCATATGGCCAGCACTGTCGCCAGTCTTTCATGGCTGGGTTGGTGGCGTTTGGATCTGGACGAGTCTTTTCTACTCAGCTGATATTTCTATTCAGAGTTCTAACTAATATATTTAGTTTTTTAGAAAAATAACACAGCTGTTTTAAATATCTGATGTAGGTAAATAGAAGAGTTTTAATGTCAATACATCATTAAAGACATTATAGTTTTATTTATGGTCATTTGAGGGGGGGTTCTGATTCTAGGTAACCCGAATTCTAGGTAAACGCCACTGCTCATAGCTTAGCAGCTACAGCAGAGAAGCTGAGCGAGTTATATATGGGTTTGTAATAACCCAATGTGTTTAAATTGACTCTATAGATTAACACTGCAATTTTTTAATAATAATCTGTAGTCATATTAGAATGTATGTTCTTTACTACTGACTTTAATACTATTCTTTTCAGATATCTCATTAAGTGATATCTGTTTGCATTCCAGATAGTAAAATGTTTTGGAGTGATTTTGTTAATCGCTGTTTGTTTGCACTTTTAAATCACCTGTTCTTATTAATCAACAAACTATTACTGACCCTGAACTATTGGTTTTAATGAAATTAATACGTTAGGCAAATTAAGAAGTTTATTAGCTTTTGACTGTAAATGTTAACTGTAACAAGTACAAAATATCTTCTTCACAATCAATCCTAAAATCTGCAATCCAAAGTCTCCGCGTGTTTTTACATATTTCAAAATGAATTTACATCAATCGTATTTGTAATGAGTCACCTCCTCATTCAGTCAGAATAACAATTAATTAATAATACTTTTTCAGCAAAGTTCTTTAACGATTAATTAAAGTGTTTTAGTAGATTACGTTAACATAAATTTCCCAAAATTTGTGTCTTAGCAACCACGTGGGCTACTCAGTCCACGGCGGAAGTTAAGGTCGTTCGCCTGACTGCATTGTCATCACGGTGCCGATCGTATGATCTGATCGGACCAATCTCCGATCGCCATGCGAACATATGGAGGAGGCCAGGAGGGGTGAACTCTGGGAGGTCTCGATGAGTATGGGGAGAGTTATGTCTTGGTCGGCTCTTGGCTAATAGTAATTATCAGATATGTTTATGTTACCGTAGTTAGACGATACGGAACGTTGGGATTTTGTTTGTTTACAATATAACATTATGTACTGAATCTATTATTATGGATTGTGGTTCATGAAAAACAAATACAAGTGACATTTACTGAAAGCCACAGTTTTTATTGCTCCTTCCGTGACCACGTAGTGCATCGGTGAGGAAGTATGTAAGGGTCTGTCCCCTTTAATAAGTGACAGTGGTGGCAGCGTATTTGTACTACTGCAACATGAGTGGTGACCGGCGGTGGGATTTTGGTGTACATGAAAATCATCACGGACCTTTGAAAAGTGGTGCATAGAGATGTCTACCTCTACGTCGACCGGAAGGTGAGGACTGCGTATGAAGTGAGGACTACGGGTGCAGCCAGGATACCTAAGACGGAAGGACACTGAGGACAATTCTAGCTTCAGGACCGAATGAGAGCAGCATGGATCCTTGGTGGATACTCACTAGCTTCTTACTCCTTCTAACAAGACATGGTGAGAAACTACAAACTTATGTACTGTATAAGGGTTATATTAATATTCAAGTAATTCATGGTTTGTAAAACATAATGTTATAAACAATATAAGATTATTCCAAACAAAATCACTTTAACTTTAGGTATGAGGTTAACTTACTGTAATTTGTAACTTTTCTGCATTTGTTAAGAGATTACACAAAACAAAATAATGACATAATTTATAGAGAGCCTGTAATTAAGTATATGGAAGAATTTTGGTATTGTTAGTTGAATATATTAAATTTGGGTTGTAATAAGTGATAAGGGGTTTGTAAATGCTATTAATATTTGTGTAATATGCCTAATATAATATTTATTTAGAAGAATGTAGCTAGATAAAAATATTGTAGCCTAGAAATCTTAAGCAAAAGGGTTTATTGTTATATAAATTTTTAGAGCACAAGTTAGCTAATTATTTAACTGAAGAAGTTGAATTTTGCTAACCAAGATAGAATTGAAGACCAGTTAAGGGATCTAATTATACACGTTAAAGCATAACAACAACTAAAATAGCAAAGTAAATTTTATTAATTAAATGAATTGATTGGCGATAAACTCAAATTATGTAGCAGTAAATAACACATAGTTAAATATATTATAATTAATTGCGTTACAAAACATAATATTCTCATTTTATTTGCTAACCTTAAGAAATGGCAGCTAGTATTAATTATCAAGACCAAACACTTTCAGTTCAGGCTGTTATTGACCTATTTGCTATAGAATTGCAATCTTTAAAGGGAAACGTAACAACCCTCAATGAAACCATATCTCACAGACACGATGCAGATGAGTCCATAGTGCAAGGCGGTGCAAATATGTATCTAACTGTGGCTGAGAACGCACTCGGGGGAAATAAACAAAATTTTGATTTAGTTTCTGTTCTACCAAATTTTAGTGGTGATGATAATGAAACTTTAATTGATTTTATTGGCAGGATAGAGGATGTAGGCAATTTAAGTGGCTGGGTGGACAACCACAAACTGTTAGTTGCCAAGCTAAAATTGACAGGTAAAGCCTTGTCTTTTTCAAAAAGTGACGAAAGGTGTCAATCTGCTAAAACTCTGGGGGAATTACAAGCTGCTTTAGAGACTAGCTTTAAAGACAACTTACCGGAGTACTACTATTTTGAGCAGTTAGCTACGACTAGGCAAGAGAGAGGGGAAGTTATTGAGGGATATGCCGATAGAGTGAAGAATTTAGGTGCTAAGACTGTCCGTTACACACAGAGCGCCCAGATTGACTATATTCTAAGGAAAGAGGCTGACCGTCGAGCAGTGGAAGCCTTTACACGGGGATTTTTGGGGAATTAGGTCACCAAGTAAGGATCCGATTTCCTCAAACATTTCAAGAAGCTGTGGCGTTAGCTGTTGCCATGCGAAACGTTGAGAGACGTCCTTTGGACGAAGGTAAGAATAAAGTTCAGAGAGGAGTTTATATTGTCACATATTTACATTGAAAAAGTTCTGTTTGTATGTGCAAATTTTGAACATACCTTGACTTGCAGTTCTAAGGATTAAGCAGAATAAATGCCAAATCAGTTATATTGTGAGGTAATTCTAAAAAGTGGGAGAAAATATAATTACCTTACAAAAGGTAAATTTAGAAGAAAAAATAAGTTTAATGGCCAGTTGTTACTTGTACTACCTTGAATTTTTAATCTCTCTGCATCTTTTTTATGAAACCCTTTACCCTCGCAGAGCAGATCCTATATTCAAGGCATAGTGCAAATGAAATATTTAGCAACAACATTAAATTTTAACATGGTATGATTTGCGCTGCACACATGTTATTATTCAAATAGTTTATATCATTAGTATAGGTAATGGTTAGGATGCACCTTGAAAATATAGTTGAAAAATTACGTAAAGTTGTTTAGCCATTCACAGCATAACTTAGTATAGTTGTTTTTTAGTAAAAAAATTGTTGATTTGAATATAGTAATATCACAGTATAAAACACCCAATAGCGACACTCCCATTTAATTGCAGTGGGACTAGTGGGACGCTAGTGCTCCTAATAGCAAGAGCATATGACACACCCAAATACCGTTGTTTTGCATTGTGTCTAGCAAATACTGGAATAATATCAAAAGAAATATGGCCGTGACAGGTTATTTTGACATTTACTAATGACAGCTGTGAGTGTAAATAATATAGAAATACACGCTTCACTCTCCCGTCACTACGAGCGCTAGTGTCGTGCTTGTCGCAAACTTTATAGCAGAATGTCGCTACAGGCTGTTTTATATTGTGGTAATATTATGAATATAATTATGTTCACCAAAGCCATAATGATTTGTGAGTTTTTGGCAACTTCTTTCTGTTGTGACCACATTTTGGAATTGTGTACATCAAACCTGTTGGAGAATTTTGTTATGTTATTCATGTGTCAGAGGAGTAATATTTAATTTATTTCCACTTTTATATTAACTATTAAAATACTCATTATGTAAATCCAAATTACCTCTGAATACCAGAAGAGAGAATCGCGGATAATATTAAGCGTAAACAACCTTTTCCGAGAGGGGAAACAAACTGATCAAGGTGGCTCTCTACTGCCTCTTGTAAATCCTTCTCCTTGTAAAATCTCCGCCACAGCAAGCTATCAGTAAGACCATCACATCGGTACACTAAGCACTCTTCAAGGTGGCTTTCTTGGTTACTCCTTTAAACAAATCATAAACTATTTAGTCTTTATTTAGCTAGAATTAGTTCTTTCAAAATTTATATGTTTGACAACTGATTTATGACAACATAAAGAAAACTTACTAATAACTAAAGCGTCCGGTAACAAACGTGTCAAGGTGTTATCTACAATATTTACATCACCAAACGTTTCACCAAAGCTGTGCTGAGATATAAATACCGCAGTCATTACCGGTAACTTTAGTTATTAGTATTGACACTGGCCGCTTAAACCTATGAAATAAAATAAAGCAAATTTTATTAATTAATATCATTAACTTCACCCACCCAAACACATAGTGGTGTTGACCCACTTACCATTATTATAATGCAAAATGTAAAGATCTATAATCTCACTTTATCACCCTAACTTTGCTTTATTAACCAACCCAAAGTCCTGTTTAGTTTTGAAAAGACACCTTCTCAAAAAAATCGAGACCTATGTCTTAACAAGCAATTCACCATCTAAGTAGTCTCAAACAAGCATTTCCAATTAAGATAATACTAGGAAAACCACTGTACTGTTGACTATTTTAACATTTAAGGTACATTCTAAATACTTTGAATACATCACTGCCATTAACTTTAAAGAGCTAAGCGTTTCCGGTTAAGTATAGTAGAAGTTTGATGGTTTGACACTTTGTGGACTACAGAGGGGATGAATAATTGAAATGTTGAACGATAATGTATGTATGGTAAACGTAGAAGAAACAAGAAATTTTTATAAGGATATTGTAATGTCATATCTTCAAGAATAGTTAAAAATTTTACAAAAATAAAAAAAAGCTGTGTATTGATGTAACAATGAATGTCTTACTGAATTGGTGTGTAGTTACAATACACAGTTACTAAAGTATGGACAGTATAATACAAGGTACAGTAGCTTAATAAAACAAAATTGGTAATTTTAACTGTTATTAATTTTTACTCTGTTATTTCGTTGACCTGCACAAACTGCCTCCGACAGTAATTTTGCCATGTCACAAGACCATGGCCAGTATTAAAGTAAAAGGACTGTCAAAGTATCGAGTGTCGAACTATTGAGGTTCTACTGTGCCGTAATCCAATTGTAATTCTGCCTGTGCAATGATAAAATTACTTCACTTAACGGATAGACTGCTGAATATTGATTTTCCATTGAAGCAAACAAATTGTATCTACTAGTATTAATTAAATTATGTTCATTTTATTTTTAAGATAGTTATAGATTGTTTTATCACATAGGCACATGTGTAAGAGAAAGGTCCTGCCAACCCATGCAGTGTGCTGCCTCAATTCTTTTGTTATGGCTCCTAAAATTCTTAAGTGTTTATCTTATCAATTATTTATATGACATTTGCTTTGTAAATTATCAGCCATCATGCAAGGTTCACCTCACCAAGATAGAGCCAAAATATGCAAGAGTTGGTTTCACCTCACAATTTACAATAGAGGGACAGAGCTCACTTGCTTACGGCAGCAGCGAACGCCTCAGTAACAGATACCATTAATATTTATAAATTTGTAGTAATAAATTCAAAATTTGTCCTTCAGGATTTTGAAGCAAATAAGGAGAGGAACTTCCAAAGGCGCTGGCTCTGCCATCTGCTCAGAGAACCGGAGAACTAACCACAAAACACAAGTTTCTATAACCAGATACCCATTCAGCACACTATTGGAAGCAACCTCTATTTTTTTCTTCTCTGTGGCATTAATAATCTTGTGCAATCCTAATCCATATGTAGTATTGTCAGTTAAGTCTTCTATCTTCAAGATAAAGCCATTGGTATTATTTTTATGCATGTTTGTGTTCAGTTTTGTCTATAGAGGTTTCTTTTTGTGCCTTTAGTGTCTAGGTTTTTCCTTGTAAAAACAGTTAATGTAAGGGAAAGTAGTTCAACCTTATAAATGTTTTTTTTTTTTTTTTTTTTTTTTTTTTTAAGTTTTCCGATACCCTAACTCTTGACTACATTAATTCCTGGTTTAGTTCCCTATAACCTAACCGCCTTCTAATGAAATAATAACCTCCTGTTATCACAATCAC
This sequence comes from Stictocephala bisonia, assembly GCA_035578905.1. Lineage (NCBI taxonomy): Eukaryota > Metazoa > Arthropoda > Insecta > Hemiptera > Membracidae > Stictocephala > Stictocephala bisonia. The sequence goes on along the minus strand of JAQJVL010000017.1, from coordinate 819,144 downwards.
TTATAAACTGTAAATTTTAACAGGATTGGTTATCTGTCTCATTTTTATAGCACTTTAAATAAAAAATGCAATCTACCTTGCAATTTTTTGTAACTTTACACTTTCCTGATTGAGTGAAAAAACACAGCCTCCAATCATAATGTTTGCATAGTATTGAAAACGTCACACTGTAAGCAATACTATAACATGCTCTAGTCCACGTAACAAATTTTCTCCATACCATGTAGTACTGCTCAAATAGAACACACAAACGTAAATGCTCCTGAGTTGAACTAATTTTACTACAGTTTCGGGGTTTAAAAGCATAAATTTAAGATTCGGGACTTAGTTCAAAATATCAAAATAACGTTGTAGGAAGTTAATGGTATAGTATTTTATAAATAAGTGATCTGGTCTGATTTAATATATAAATATACTGTCAAACGTACTAAGTATAATACCTTACTAGTACAGCCTGCCTACAATCACCGGCCCTCCACAGGACCTCAGCTATAGCGTGAACCAGAGCCTTTCGCACTTCTTGTCTCGTGGGCCTCAGAGGATCAACCTCACTGGTAGCTGTCAAAGGGTTGAAAAGCAGAGACTTCAGGAGGAACGCTTGAACTGTGGCCAATACTCCACATGCACCCCCCTTAAAAAGGACATTTTATAAATGATTATATATTTTCCTGAATTTATTGATGTCAGAATATCCAAACAATCATTAAAGAGTTAATCTATATCCTTACCCGAAGACCAAAATAGTAAGAGGAACACATGTCTGCAAGAATCCTTGCTTAGCCAGAGTAACTCATATATAATGCATAAATTAATATTTTAAAATAAAATCTAGTAGAACTCTCCATCTATCATAATGTTAAGTCTCTCTCTCCTTTTAAGAAATGTAAATAGATCCTTTATTCAGTTAAAAAATATATACACAGCCCTCAATCATATAAATCATAAAATATCATACTCTTATTATTTAATGGTTATTAATGGATGGTTTTCAGGGTATTGTAAAAGATAGTAAGTTAACAACGTATTATTTAAATGTTGCAGATAAGTGTTTAAGGTACTGATTGCCAAACAGCTGACTGGCTTTGATTTCCAGCAAGTTACGATGTACTTTACTCTGTATGCTACCTCTTCATTCGGAAGTCACTTCAATTATTGATCTATAAGAGTCCAACTTATGAAAATGGTGAATGGTGGATCGAGCACGGCAGAGACTTACGAGATTAATATCAATGTAATGACATCATCACAGTAACATAAATTAGAGAAATATAGAAGGCACGCCCAAAGGAGTCAGCCAGAGTCTATACTGAGAAAAAATAGAATGGGAAAGCCAGCTGTAAAAAAAGGCTAGAATGGTGGGATCATGTCCAGAACAACATCACCACGATTAATGCAAGTTTGGAGGAGACAGAAGATTGAGAACATGGTAGGGTGGGATGGAGAGGGTCTGTTGCTAAGGCCAATCATTATTGGGTATAAATGGCCATAGGAATGGGGTTAAGTAAGAAACGAAATTAAATATAGGGGATTGTAAAAGCAATTTGTACGAAAATAAAGTTATTTACTTCTCCAAAAGAACAAATTCATTACACATCATTAAACATCATTAAGTTAAAATCAAACTTTACAAAAGTTTTATTGATATTGATACAATTTATAAAACGTTAGTTTAAACTTACAAGCTTTTAAAGAAAAGACAATTTAATTTCAAAATATATCTTCTTTAGTCTAAAGATAGCATGAATGCTAAGAAAGCACATCTAGCTCATTACTGAGCACGATGTTTCAAAGATGACTGACTTAGGTCAAAGTGTGAGTAGGTAACTGAGAAGAGGTTGATTAAGATACAAAGTGACCAGCAAGATCATATGGTTATCTCAGAATATAGTTACTTGATATTCTGATATTATATTATGAATTATTATAATATTATACTTGATAATATTATACTACTGAGATAGTCGTCACTAGTGGCGTAGTGCTGTAATCCAGCTACTTGGGAACAAAGTGATGTGAAAATTGTAGGCAAGAGGTTATATGCTTGGTTCTCTTAATGTCCTCCGCTAAATGTTTTTCATCGCATTGACACTTCTAGAGAAGTTTGGGGTGTCCATGTTGGGTGGTAGTCAAGGTCCGGATGTTGTATAGGGAAGATCATATGAAGACCAATACTAAGTGGTTCAGATTCCACATAAAGTTGTAGGTCCTTTAGTGGCCCTGGCTATTGGGCTATTAATAAGTAGCCCTGTTTAAGGAACAGCGGACCTTAGTAAGTAACAATGACTGCAATTATTCATCTACATTCATCCCACTCATTCACCCCTCATATTCATTTATATCTCTATGATCGGTGGCTTAGTTATGAAAAGTAATAGCATTAATTATAGTCATTAAGAAGCAAAATCACAACATCTGAATGTCAGTTGTTCTCAAATTGATACTGTATAGGGAGTGGGGAGTAGACTATGAGGTTGTATACTTGGACATCACTTACATGTGTGCACATAAGTTAGATGGTTTATTTAGAAGGAAAGACCAACAAATCTCATGCAGTAATAAATATCACCCGGGGATAATTGAATCAATACATTTATTTTAATTTTTAGGCTCCATTTAGAGTTAGATAAATTGTGATGACGAACACACCAAATAGTACGCCCTATGGCATTTAGTACTTTAGGTGCCCGGACGCCGGATCATATTAAGAAAAGTACCCTCTCTTCTTTAGACAAAACTCTACATAGCATTTTAGGCTTTTACTTGCAGACAGGGCTAAGTATTTAAAAGATAGAGGTTTTCATATTAAATGTTTCTTATTGATAAAACATAACTTGTTTAGTTAACACTCGGCTCCTTGATGTTGTGAACTCACATTTGAACTAACATATTTTAAATAACCCTTTCCCTCGTAATTTTATCTGCTCCCTCTGGCCATATTATTCTGGGTGCAGTGCTCCTCACACTACAGTACCTGAGACAACACCCTACTCATCCTACTCTTGAAATAGCTCAGAGAAGGCCCATAATATCACCATAAGTTTTTTTGTTTTAGATATAATATAATGCAAAATAAATTAAACTGTATTCTGTCATCTGTTGTTTTCTCTTAGCATGACAATTATTCTTTCCTAAAGTGAAAAATTGTGAAAAAAAGAGCTGAAGAAGATATAAATAAAAAGTATAAGTCGCGCAGCTTAAATCCCACTCTGCCTGGTTGCACATTGAGTGGAGTGGGATTTAGACTGACAGCTAGGGGTAGTTAAACTATGAAGAATGTTATACTGTTATCTCAAATCAAATTCAAGTCATCTACTTTTAAAATTCTTGCTAATTATATCTAGTTCTAATCAATGCTACAAGTTGGTACTGTTTGAATAGTAATTAATTGTGTTAAAACACAAAATCTTATAATAATCTAAATATTGTTATATAAAAATAATCTTATAATAATGTTAAATAATATAATGCTATTCAATAAGTGGACTTGAATTTACAACTGACCTTATTTTGCACAAAGCCATAACGGAACTTTGGATTTGTGCTTAGAATGAAGCTTTGTCCCATCCACTGTGGAGAAAATGACTTAATTGCTGACCCCAAAAGCAATTTCTTCAGTGCAATAGCATTTTTCAACTTCAGTGGAACAAAGTCAAGATCCTCCTCGCTGTCATAGAAATCCTCGTCACAGTCTTCTAAACCTTCGTCAATATCATTTGAAGGTATATTAATTTTATTGGCTAATGAAGACAGAGGACTTTTACTTTTCTGAGGCACTATTTTGTTGCTATCTTTACTATTTTGAGAGTTTAACTCAACAACTACTGGTTCAGTGTCATAAAAACTTGTACTCGATTCATCAGATTTCTTTTTCAGTAATGAAGAATTGATTGCATCTTTACACTTTTCGTTGCTTTCTATATTGCATGTTCTAGTACTATTTTCTGGGCACATTTTATCACTAATGTTAATATCACATGTTATTTTTATTTCTACTTGCTCTACCAAATTGTTATCACATTGTTCTTTGTTAGATTGGTCATTACTTGGCAATGACTGGTCGGTCAATGTTTCTAAGTTTTGTCTACTTGTAATTGGTAATTCTATTTCATCATTTTCAGGCTGAGGCAAGCTGATGGACTTTGACTTGACCCTGAGAACACTAACAGAGGACGGCTCACATTGTGCGCCTATGGTACTTGAAGGCAGCGTCGTAGATTGATCCACCGCACTTGTACTACTTGACCTTTTCAAATTTTGAAAAGTGTTTTCTTTATCTGGCCCCAGTCTGGTTTTATTATCATATAAGGTACGAGTTTTGAAAGCTTTGATAGATTCGAGAAGGACATTTTCCTTCTCCTTAAGCGCATTCTTAGATGTTATTGAAGGGTATGATATAGGGTGTGTTCTATTGTACTCCATGGCCTCTTGAATTGTAGCATCGTATTCATCTCTTGGATCTTTGTAGTCTCCATTTTCATCTCTGTCTCCATTGCGAATCCGACCTGGAAGAAGAAAAATTAATGGCATAAGATTTAGTAAGTGTAAAAAATCCAGTTTAATCTTGATGTATATAATCAAAAAAATTATATAGTCACTCATCAATAAATCACCAGAACAACTGCAGTGATTTTCAAAAAAATTGGTTGGACGTTTGCTTTTGTATCGTAGAGATCTACGAAGCAAACATTTTTAGAAACTCCATTCTTAAGGCTTAGAATGTCTCCTTCCTTTCTTCCATAAGAGTAACATTGGCATCCATTTAATTTAATAATTTATTTCAAATAGCTGATAAAAAAGATAAACATTACATTAAAGTTTGGTTAATTTGGTTTTCATTGTGAAATGTTTCAGGTCTGACATAATTGCACTACTTTGCATCCCACAAAGTAGACTTGTAGTTTACTACTTTGTTATCTAGGATAATGGCCGCAGGCTGAGCTTTTATATTGATATGATGGTGGAGAGAGCAACAGAGGGAAGGGTAAGCAAGCCTGGAGAACCACTCCGCAGCAAAGCAAGAGCTGTTGGCTTGTAACAACATAATTACAAACTTTGATATTTTATTTAATTTTACCCATTTTACATAATTAGTTTGTTAAAGATGGTGCATGATATGAATAAAAGTAAATTGCAAAAGGATATTTTAAATGACAAATTGTCACAATAGTTATCTGTATATGTTTTGACCAATTATTCTGTGTTCAGTTATATAAAGTTTACTGTAAAATCTATTTCACATCTACTTTTTATAATTGGACATGGTGTTTTAAATTGTTTATGGCCTGAACTGCACCTTTTCAAAATAAAAAATGTAAGTTACTTAATTGTGTCAGGAAAAACAAACATAAAGATTTTTTTTGGAAACTCCTTTCAAATAAACTAACATTGATTTTTATTACATACTAATATTCTAAATGAATAACAGAAGCGACGCAGTACTGTGTCATTGGATAATCTATTGCATTATTGATTAGATCAACAACTGTCATTGATTATTGATTGGATAATCTATTGCTTAAACCTACAAGAATAGCAGCCACTCATTATTTATTCATTCCCAGGTCACATGAAATATGATAGCTTTTATAAGGAAATACATTTTACTAAGACATAATATACTTTAGAGTTTCTGATTGATTTCTGACATAACAATTTTCTGCCGAAAATCTATGTTCTTCATTGGAAACTCCATCAAATCAAACCCCTAGACAAGGATGTTAGCGCAACTCTTCTCAAACCAACTGTTCTCAAAAATGCAATCTTACTAAGCTTTACTGGGCCAACGGCTATAGACTATTTGCATACAATTAACCACCTTAATTCGTAGGCTTAAACGGCCGTGCTCATTACTAAAAACTAAAGCTTCCCAGTTAAGACTACATTAAGGTGATATTTACAATATTTACATCACTAAACGTTACAGTCATACTGTGACGTAGCATCCTCAGAAGTATCTCTGAGACTCATACTACATCACAGTATGGGAAACATTATGGTGATGTAAATAACGCCTTGACGTTGTCCTTACCGGATGCTTTAGTTTATAGTAAAATTATTTTATTTTCATTATTCCATAAAAAAAGTACAATTAGCCAATTAGTAAGATCAACTACTATCATGAGCATGCATTGTTCTTTAATTTGATATATGGTACACCGTTAAGGAATAAATTAATTTAATACAAAACCTATTTCCTGTGTTTTCTTTTAATTGGTCTAGTTGTATCCTTCTTAACCGAAACTGTGAGGCTAAATTGATTCCCCGCTACTTTAGCCCCATTTCTCGGGTGTTGAATGTTTGGACCTCAGGAATGTTTTTGACACTTGTGATTTCAGCTGGCTGGTGTCATTGGCCAGATCGCACACAATTTCAAAGGGATGCACGGGTGAGTGGGAGCCATAATTGGAAAAAATCTAATAATCCAGCGTGGACAGTTAATAAGTTAGGGGTTAATTAGTAAAACTATTACAGAGAAATAACGTCAAGGTTATGTTTAAGTTATCAAATTAAAACCAATAAATATACTAATTGTTGAACTAAGTAAATAAAAACACTCTAAAGCCAAAAGTTTAGGAACAGTGAGAATTGAAAGAAAAGGTTACCTCTCTATCAATATCTAGCACTATTACTTAGACATACAGTACATCATGCTGTCCAATTTTTTTGGATTAATTCTAACATGCATAGAATTGTGGTGCCAAATTTGATTCTAACAATGCCTATGATTCTACAAAGCTAATGTGATGAAAAACGTTGCACTTTACTATAAAATAGCATCTCACAACTTACAAGCTTAGGTGAGTTATATCCCTCCTAAGAAATATTTTTCCAATCAGAAACCCCATATCATTAACATACTTATTATAAAAAACTGGGCAGAGTTATTGAAGGTAAACTCAGGTGTTAACTATTGTCTTTAATTGCACAGAGAAGTTCAGTGAAACATCAATCTTAAATGATATTCACATTTTGAATTAATTAATTGTTGTGTTTGTGTCATCATTAGACTGTGCATTGAAACAAACATTAAAATCGTCAATAAACAGGTACCTTTTATTAACAGGAGTGGGAATGTTAGAAGGTAAATCATTGATGAAGATTTAAAAAAAAAAGATGGGGCCAAAAATGGAGCCCTGAAGTACACCATGCTAAATAGAAAGTAAATTTGGATAGTTAATATCTTCTATTCGGTATCTCTCATTAAAACATGATTGCATAATACAGACTGCAATGTCTTGAAAACTGTAACATCTTAACTGTTTTAATATATTAGAGGAGACACATTGTCAAATGCTTTAAACAAAAATAGTACAGTACTTTACTCGCCAAATCCTTAATATCTAGTCCTAAAATACTCTCACTTAAAAATGAAACAGCTAAGTGCTAAAACTAATCTATATTCAAATCCAAAGCCAATAAGCAGATTATTTTTTTAAATAGTTTACAATCTGGTTATGATTTTTTAGAAATATTTCATAAGCTTTAGATATAATTGTTAGTTTAGAAATTGGTATATAGTTTTCCAGAGTAGACTAATTACCCCTTTTAAATATTGGTAGAACTTTGAATAGTTTAAGAAACAATTACTAAAAATACAAGAGTTTAAATGAATATGTGTATTAAGGGCCCTTATGTGTTGAAATTCATACATCAACATGATTGCACTTATGTTATATGCATCTTCACACTTGCTATTAGGTCTACCGGTACTCATTTTTTAAATATCCATTTAAAGATCTTTATCTTCTACAAGATTAAAACTTCAAGTACAGCTCTGTTTTGTCAGCCTGCATAAGTAAAACATAGAACTCTTTACATAATGAAATAAAATTGCCTTATTTATAACTTCAGGATTTTAATCTCAATAATCTCAGGATAGCAACAATCAATTAAATCTGAGAATATACTTACACTACAGTAAATACTAACAACAGAAAAAAACTGTAACACATTATTATTATGATACAGTTTTTTCTGTTGTTGAAAATTTTAGTTACATTATAACTAACATTTTCACTATCACTGGCATTTTATTCTGATAATTATAAGTATTGCACTCCTAGTAAAATTGCAATTGAGAATTTAAGCTTTATTTTTATGTGTGTCTTGTGTTTTGGGTTTATATTTTCAAAAGGGATTTTGTGCCTCGTATCTTCTAGTACAGAGATTTGCAAAGACGTGTTTTGATAATTCAATATCATCCTGTTCTCTTATCACCATAAAAGGCAATTAATATAAAATTTGTTACAACTTTCAGACTGAATCATAGCATAACTCTTCATTCATTGTCTTTGATTGAAAGCAACTTAAAAACATTGCAAAATGATTCAAAAGCTATAAAAATGTAATAATTTTATAATTGTTGAGCTAATTTACAGTTTTTAATATTAGACCTCACTTCCAGCCTAGATTAGTTTTATGAATAAACTGCCATTAAAATATAAACTGGATCAAAGTATCTTTAAAATTAAAAATACAATGACTTATTTACTAAAGCACGTCAAAATGAATAAAAATGAATACAGTTGAACAGCTCATTTTGTAAAACACACCAAAGCACGCTTCTGAACATCCGGCGAAAAGTTATTCACATGTTTGTAAGCTCTAAATTATTTCTTCAAGTTTGTTGTTTTGTAGGGTCTTATTCACAACTAAACTAAACTAAAAAAAAAGATTACTACATTTTCTTATTATTAGGCCTACTCTAACAAACCGACTTATTTTGGGATTACAGTACATAATTTAAAGGTACAAACATAAGACAATGGCAGTGGCAGTAAAAGCGGCTTGGGAGTTAAGATATGAAATCGTGGAACATATGTGATGTATCAAAAGTAATGAACAATATGCTGCTCGTTTTGTTGGCACTACTGGAACTGGTACCCTGCTGTGTGGGGGAAAGGAGTCAGAGTCAGTCAGGCCTGTTGTTTCCGAATCAAGCCACTTTCCGAAATCGTTCCGGGACTATTCAGTCCAGCTGTGGGGCAACGTTCCAACGTCCGGCGTCCCTTCCATCCAGTCCATTTATTTGTCAAACGTCCCCCGCTCATAATAGACCCTCATGTCCTACAATCTGTTCATCCAATTCTCTACTTCCCCTTTTCAATTTACCCTTTACACTGAGTGGCAGAGTGGTGTCGGATCATTGTTTTAACCCAATATTTGTATTATCTCAGAGAAACATGCCAGAAAAATTATTAAAATGAATTCAACATATTTTTACTTTTCACTTGGCAAAGCATTATGCACCAATCTAGAGAAATGTTAAATAGTTAGAAATAAAAGAAATGTTCTGCTATTGGGATTTTAATAAATTTTCATTTATGAGCTAGGTCGAAATCAGTTAATAACAAGACTACACTGGTCATCCATACTCACCCTACACTCAAGCAATCATGCATTCGTATATGCCTTGAAATAAAAAAAAGCTGTGTCGGCATAATAGTATTTTTAATGATGTATAAAAGTACAGTTTTGTTTGTTTAAAATCGTTGTACAGTAGGCTAAAACTTGTAATTTCTGTACAAAACCACCATGACTTGCTACTTCATAAAAACATTAACGATATTTTTTAAAACGGGGTTTTATCCCTCAAGCTCCAAAAATGATACGTAAATATGTCACATTATTAATAGAATTAAAAGTAATAACACGTTTTTTGACCTAAATTTTAATTTTTCTTTATAAAAGGAGTATTGCGACTTGAAGAGTGGAAGAAATGGATGTCATACCTTTATACAAACACACTGTTTACTTGTTGTGTCATAGAACCATTAGTAGAGGGCCTTTCGGCTGAAAAGGCCGACAAATCAATGGCGTCGCTTTACGTGATTGAATTTTAAATGGCGCCGATTCGCGTCGCATTCTCCAAATTTCTTTGAGAAGGTATTTGTGAAGACGCTCCAACTCTAGGTTTATGAGAGCCAAAACAATAGCTGCTTGCTGTGGAAGGTCGACCTCTGATAACTTAATTATCTCCGAGTTTCGTGATCATTTAATTTCACACTCAGCGAAAATTAATTCACTCTTCAATTCAATTCAGTGATTCCTTCGAAAAGAAATAAAATTACTCGATTAGATTCATAGGAAGACTCCAAACAGAAGTCGATATATAATTATTAAATGCAATTAATTTTATCACGGCAAAAAAATAAAAAAAATTAAATCAAAAGACAAGAGCTCTCGTCACGGAAATAAAGTTAGCATCACTAAAGTTTTTCATAGCAAAAATTAGTGATTATAGCAATATGTTTTCTGTTGTAAATAGCTTATATCCTATATTTATCTATGGTTTTGTATACAAATTACCAGATTATTATTTTTTTTAAATAATACAGATCTGTGTATTATATAGTCTGCTGTTAGCTACCAATTACTAATTTAAAAAATCTATAGTAGCCTATATAGTTGAATAAAGATCCAAGTCATGTTGTATAGTAATAAGAATAAAAATATAAAGTGATCTCCTATCACAAAGCTAAGTCCAATTCATAGCGCCATTTAAGCCTTGCCTCACTGATTCTGTTTATGTTGGCTAATCCCCACGTAAAACAGCGCAGGAGGCACTCTGTAACTATGTGATCCATTGTTTGGATATACTCTCTACAATCACATGACTGATCTAGTGTCAATGCCCATTTATACTTCCAGTAGTTACATCTGCCCACGACAGTTAGGAACCGATTCGAACATTCCTTTCTCACGATTCAACCGTGTCCATGCCCCACGGGAGAGGTATTGACGGATCGTTAACACTCGTTGGATGAAACTCTTGCATTTGATCTTTTACCACTTAAATTTGTGAAACCTGAAGAAAGTTGGGAGTGTTCATTTAAACTGATTTTTAATCATTTCAAGACGTTACTGCATTCGAATATACTTGTTCTCTTCTTAAACAAAAGAACAAATAAAGAAAAAACAATTAGACCTAATTAATTTGTTTCATTCAAATGAGGAAAGTTAAATTTTACTAATATCACACTCTTCTTATTTAGTAATTTAATCTTAATAAATGTTGTTTTCCCATACGAATTTTTAAAACCATTTTACGTATTATTGTTGTTGCTTGTTAAGTTGTTAATTATTGTTTGTTAATTTAATGATAGTAAATTGTTATTGATTGTTAAATTATTTGATTTTATTGAAATATATTACCATATTTTTTCTATTGCGGTTTTGTTATTTTGTTTTACATTAATCAATGTTATAATTTTCTGTTTTTATTCTGCAATCAGCACTAGGAGTTGCCTCTAAAGTGTAAATTATACTATGCCACTAACGTTACCACTTTGTAACTACTATATTGTGTTTGCCATTAGATTTAGGTTTATATCCACCTCTTAAAAATACGTATTTTTATTTTGTCAAATTTTGTTAACTGTTGGGGATAAATATATATGAAATAAGAATGGTAATAGTTTTGTTTGTACGAACAGTGACGTGAGTATTAAAATATCTCAGGATAAAACTGTTGTAAATAATAGAAAAAAATCAAGGGAAATACATTTATTTGAAATAAAAACTATGTTACAAACAATGAAAACATCGTAACAACGAAAACAATGCTATTAACATTCAAGTCGCAACATAAAGTAAATTGATGTTACCGCAAACAGTGCTGTTAACATCGAAATAACAAGTGTTGTAAAGTTAATTCACAGCTAAATGTACACTTTGCTGTAGTAATTATTGTAATCATGGAGTTAGCATGATTAGTTTGTAAAAACCCTGTCCTTTTGGCTCAAATTGAATCAATTATTAGTAACATCCATTACAGTAATGTTCCACGGCAGACTTAATGCTCGAGGGTTGGCACGGAACTTCAACCGTTGTCGCACCCCTACGGATTTGTCACGTTTTAATCAAACACGTCGACGTTCGTAGATTTTAAAAATGGTACACGTTTTGTAAGATGAATAATTTTCAAGGTTAAAAACTACTAGAAAAGTCTGAGGTGTCCATGTTGGGTGGTGGTAAATGGCCGGATGTTGCCTAGGGGAGGGAACTTAGTATATCAGGTTTTTTAATTAGATGAAAATCAGATCAATAATACGTGGTTCGGATTCCACGTAAAGCTGTATATAGGTCCTATAATTTTCCTGGCTGTTGGGGTATTAATACATGTCCCTTTCTGAGTTAAGTCGAAATCAGATAGTAACCAGACTACACAGGTCATCCCCACTCATCCTACACTCATGTAATCATTCATATTTACCTTAAGCTACTCACAACACTGTGTCGGCGTCTCATATCTGAGAATATTTCCATTCTCAAAACAGTCTTGCATTTTGGGAAAAGTGAAAAACTACTTTTTTTAAACTAAAATAAATAAATAAAATAAGAAGTTTTGTTCGCAAATTTAGAGCAAAATTATAAAACACTGATTGCTCTGACAGCAATGCATGTTTGAAGGCTTCAAAACTTTAGGCCGTTGTGACAAACATTAATTAATTTTGCAGGATTTCAACTTGTTAACTATAATGAGGCAGTAATTAATTAACTTTTTATCTAATGTCAAAATAGGACAGTGAAAATACACGCTCGCAATCACATATGCACGCACGCAACAACACATGCCAGCACGCACGAGTGTTGGGTCACTCGATTGATCGAAACATAAAGTAAATTAGAAAAAAAAAAAATACCTTTTGCAAAGTGTTGCAATGAGAAACAAGAAATCAAACAAAATCTTCTCTTTTGTAACATTTATGGGAGAGTCAGTGGCCGAGTGGTCTGAAAGGATTTAAGTACATGAGTTAAAGATAGCGCCGGTTCGAACCCTGGCCTTGACTGCCATTTTATACCAGTAATTATCACTTTGTACTGTACCTTATTCTCCAAAATCTAATAAGATCAATAGTCTATGGGAAATTGGCACATAGTAAGGTAAACAAGGAAATCACCCTCGCCTAAAATAACCTATAAGACACAAATTTTTACCGGAGTATTTGATGTCTTCAAAGTACAACTCTACATCCTAAATTTTCTCAAATTAATTTAGTAGATACGCCAGGCATTTTCTAATGCTGTAAAAAGCATATCATTAGTGATAAGCATAGGATCCCCTTGAAAATAAGACTACTACAGCAAGACTGTTATCATCACTGTGCCTGTAATATATCAGACCTGATTTTGATTCATAAACAAGTTAGAAAAAGTAGACATTTCATAGCCTAATTTAATGACGTTTATTGTACAGTTTCTGTTGTTACCACCAGTAATAAATTAAATAAATGTTATTCCTACAATGATAATCAATGAAAACTATATTTTCGTACTGTATTAGGTATTCGTAAGTATATAACTCATACTTTCGGTAAAAGTAAAACTCGTTAGTTTTAATCTAGTTTATTTACGAGAAGAGCATATCTTATAATAGTAAACTCTATGTAATTCGATACTGCACAACTGTGGGGGAGGGGGTAGAGGGTAGAGGCTGATTTATACTATTACCAAACTGGGAGTGCGGCTAGACGCCAGGTAGGTTCACTGACACACACGCAGGGGACTATAGCGCCGACACACCCGGGACCGGCCGCACTTCCGCTCGATTATTCACTTAGTGGACCTTTCCAATCAATAAGTTTTTTTTTTTTTTTACATTTTATATCGAAATGGTTAGGCCTAATAATTATAGATCTACTCACAATTACATGAAAAATGATACAAACAATATATTATTTAAATTAGTTTATCTTACGAAAAATGTTCACAGTATCATGCAATATTTTTCAATCCTGTAACTAATTAACTTAAGATTCACTACAACAAATCAGAGATTTTTTGGTATCATTTTCCTTGTAATTTTGAGTAAATGTCATAATTATTAACCATTTTGAGATAAAATGGCAACATTAAAAAAATACTGGCCGTCCCGGGTGGGTCGGGTCAGACCTAATCCGCTGCGTGTGTTTGAATGAATTTACCTGGTGTCCCGTCACACTCCCAGTTTGATAATAGTATATTTGCCCTTGTAATGTTAGTTCACCTCATAAACTTGAATTTTAAAAAAAAAGTTAATCTTAAGCCTCGTTTCACGACGATATCACTCTCATGACACTCGCCTCGTTAGTTAGGTTGTTCGAGAGTAGCGTCTACACGGTGAGAGTTGTTTGTGTCGATAGTGATAGCTAACGCAACCGACAAGACTACAACCAGGCGAGCTAGCTACCACACGAAAGATATTTGCAGTTTTCACGGCGAGAGTAGGCCTGACAGTGCCTGTACTACCGCGAGAGCACTCCACACTATCTAGTCAGCCGAGATAGTGCGAGAGCGACTTTCAAACTGTTCACACGGCGACTGTTGTTTCGATAGTAACTATCATGACAACAACTATTACACAAACTATCACCGTGAAAACGGGCCTTTACAGTTGTGAGGCTGAAGTTGGGGCTTAGAAAGAAAATGGATGTTAAATGAAAAGAAGTGGAAAAGGAAATTAGGAGCCATTTTCGTGGAGTAAACCAGTTACAAAGTAACTGTCACTGTTGCGTTCCGTTGTCTTAAGGAACGGTTGAATCTTATGCATATAATACGAATGTATGTGGATACACGTAAACGACTCCCCATATAGAGATGTTAACTGTGAATACGTTACTTACAAATACCTTATTTTATAGTGGGCCTACGGAAAAAAAATTATGGATGCTATAATAAATTACTAATAATGTTATTAATTTATTTACAGTATATTTAGATTTTTTATATAACAAACTATCTTGCTTATAGTTCACATCTGTATAAGGGCGTTCAATCAAACATTATTTTTGAAATTTTTGAATTAACAGTGTTAGCCTTCTTATCTATATTTATAAAAGAGGATGTTTGTATATATATATATATATATATATATATATATATATATATATATATATATATATATATATATATATATGTTTGAAGTTTATGCGCTGCCAAACCATCCAACCGATCGCCATGAAACTTTAGAATGTTGTCCTGTATACTCCCGAGATGGTTTCTGTGAAGTTTGATGAAGATCCGTCCACAGGGTCCCGCCCCACGGGCTCCTAAATATCCCATGTTATTCAAATGGAGAATCTGAATTGTTTACAAAAAACATATGACTGTGTGGTTTAATGTAGTTTCACATGCCATAAGCAGATTAAAGTTCTCACAACAACAGTACTGTATATGTTTTGATTTATTGTAGTTCTACATTTCACCTTGAGAGTGTAGCACACACTACTTTTACTTGATCAGGTGATCTGTATTTGGTGTTAACATTTTTTCCTCGATAATTAAAACATGTGGTGAAACGAGAAAATACAAATAAATAATTATTTGTTTTGCAGTTTACATTGGTAGAAGAAGCAAAAATGCTCGAATTCTTTCAGCTATTAGGTTCTAAATCAAACTCGATATTATGACCGGCGAAGCGGGCGGGTACAGCTAGTCTATATTTATAAAAGAGGATGTTTGTATGTATATATGTTTGAAGTTTATGCGCTGCCAAACCATCCAACCGATCACCATGAAACTTTAGGATGTTGTCCTGTATACTCCCGAGATGGTTTCTGTGAAGTTTGATGCAGATCCGTCCACAGGGTCCCGCCCCACGGGCTCCTAAAGATACCATGTTATTCAAATGGAGAATCTGAATTGTTTACAAAAAACATATGACTGTGTGGTTTAATGTAGTTTCACATGCCATAAGCAGATTGAAGTTCTCACAACAACAGTACTGTATATGTTTTGATTTATTGTAGTGCTACATTTCACCTTGAGAGTGTAGCACACACTACTTTTACTTGATCAGGTGATCTGTATTTGGTGTTGACCTTTTTTCCTCGGTAATTAGGGCCTAAGACATGTGGTGAAACGTGAAAATAAAAAATAAATAATTTTGGTATGTCAATAAAAAATGAAAGGCGAGACAACGTCCACCGGGTTCAGCTAGTAAGTAATAAAAATGTGTTGAGGGGAGAGAGAGGGCAGGGAATCACGTTGTGTGTTAGTGAGACAGGCTCGTTGCTACCCGCAAGGACAGTTGCGTGAAATCTAAAACTATATTCCTGGAGCGCTCGACTGAGCGTCTGGATGAACGCACTTAAAAACGACAGGATTTGGTCTCTACAATTGAAGAACTGTCACGTTTAGGTCTTATGTTTCTCTCGATTTTGAAACTACAGGTTTGGTTTTTATTTTAATATAAATCCTAATTTTACGGCACGAAGAATATTTAAAGCTAGCAAAATGGTTTCTTATAAAAATAGCGTGTATGATTTTTGTGTAGTCGTCTTTTTCAACCGTGGGCTCTGAAGTAACCATTCTGATGTATCAAGGTGGTTGTTTCCCGAACACCAACAGAGAAAAAAATACAGAGTTCGCTTTGTTATGGCCTCAATGAATGCCTAAATAGCAGTTATAAATACATTTAAACTAATTTACATTTTTATACGTCTATAGTAATAATTACTACGTTTATTATTGAGGATTTGGGGGTATAAACGGAAGTAAGTGACAAGTGTCTAGCCCAGTAATAGCATGGAAAACTGGAGAAATAATTACTCGACACACTGAATCGATAAACATTTAGTGTACTATCGGATGCAACCTATGTTTCTTTCTTCTCTGTAAAACTGCCGAGTCGCCGCTGGGAATTAGACAGCCCTACAGTAGCCTTGCAATCTTACCGTCAGCGGGCTAAAATATGCTGTTCCATTTCAACTGAACGGTTGGTGTTTATTTTCATAATGACTCATAGTGAGCACAGTATGATTATAAATCAAATAAAAAAATAAAATTTATTCTCAGAACAATACAAGATAGTATAATTAGGTATTGCATAGGCATCGTCAACTTCATAGGAATACAAATTAAAGTTATCAAAAAAAAAAAAAAAAAAATAATAAAAAAAAATATATATATATATATATATACGATTCAAAACCAATATATATTTGAGTCGTACCACAGGGTAAGACTCAAATATAAATATGAAAGACCATAAGTTGATACTATGACATTTTAAAATATTGAAGAATTATATTCTAAGTTTCACATATTTAACTGTAAAAAATTATTAGGCCTGAAACACTACATTTCTTACAAAAACCATCTTATAGACAGCTAGAAAAGTTCTTTAACTATCAAATGGCACTACAAATGTTTCTATACGATCATTATTACGAACTTAGTCGTTGAAAGAGATAGTCATGTTTTGGGAATTTTTCGAGGAGTGAAACTGTCCCCTTTTATACAATGTAATATTCCTGCATACCACGGCTGTTAATGAGGGCATCAACAAAATGGCTTTTTACAGTAGCCTGTATGATTGTTTTGTAGTCAGTCGTCTTTGACCTTCCAGCCAGGACTCTGATGTATTAACCGGTGTAATATTCTGCGCCCCACGGCTGTTAATCAAGCAAGCTGTATTTTCTACAACAGCTGTGTTTGCAATGCCTCTTCGATCATGTGACTGTCACATATGCACGGTGCTGATTACCAACAAGTAAATCTGTGTATATAAATTTTGATTTTTGGTAAATTTATTTATGAACTTAATCTTAATTCACATAATCCAAAAACAATTTAGGCCTACCATACTCACTCGTCACAAAATCTATAGAATATTTTGTTGAAATTTGGAAGAAAGACAGTTTTTGTATGATTGATATCCACTAAGAAAGGATTTCTCAAAATTGCATTTTGAAATAGTAGTAACCCCTCAACGTTTCCTTTTCCCCACAAGAGTCTAGTAACTATAATAATTTATGAATTTATTTAAAACAGCTGTTACAAAAACATAAACTTGACACCTAACCTTGGCTAGTCAGGTTTTTATTGTGAAATGTTTAAGGTAATCAGTCGACTAACTCTGACAAGATTTCACTAATCCTGTATTGCAAATATAATCTTGCATACTCCTAAAGTATACTTATAGCAGAACGTCAGCAGACTGAGCTTTTTTATTGTTTTAATGGTTCAGAGAGAGCTCCGGAGGGAAGAATAAGCAAGTGTAGAGAACCACCTCATGGCGGAGCAAGGGCTGTCGTTTGGCTTGTTATAAAAATATGCAAACCCCTGACTTTTAGTGGTTATTTGTTTAAAAAATATAACCACTAGTGAATATCAAAGTGTAACTTTTCCTAAACGATTATCTGAAAATAACGAAATGTAATGTGATGGTATGGAACTAACACTAACACATATGTAATATATAGTCCATGTAACTTCACCGCCATGACTACTGTCGGGGTAGAAATTATGTGCACCCAAGTTTGAGGGTTGTTTTCTAAACTAAGAGACCTATAAAAACTCCAATCACACCATTGTTTTTATCACTTAATTTTGCTTTATAACATATGCAGTTAAAAATGTTATTATAAGTTTTTGTAATTTTTATCCTAGTTGGAACAAAAAAGGCGCTGGAATTTTAACTGTTTTCACTGTGTATCAACTTTACACCATTATTACTAAAAACCCATCAACTTATCACATTTATATTTTAATAAGTGGTTGAAAGGAATGTTTTTTCTAAGTTTTAAAAATTTTAGTAAGAAAAAATAGTCTTATCGATTCCCTGAAACATTGTTATCTTGGCTTCTAGAGGTCGTAAAATTAATTACTTGGTCTTGCTGTAATCATTATGACATACATATTTAGAATACACTACTTTCATATGTATAAGTAAATACAGCGGTTTTTAATAGATTTAAATCAATTTAACATAGGCCTAACTTAAATTTAAAAATTGAAATTGATTTATATCAATATAAAACCACTGCATTTAGTTAAGCATGTATTATTGATGTATCTTAACTAAACATGGTATGAGCAATACAAAAAAATGTAATTTTTTTATTGAAACATTTAAATTCTAAATGTATAAAACAGAAATTGATATAAAACATTCTTATCGACCACATTTTAAAATATAAATGCGATACATTGATCGGTTTTTGAGTAATAACGGTGTAAAGTTGGTGCACTTTGAAAACTAGTTAAAATTTCTGTACCATTCTCATTCAAAATAGGATAAAAATTATTAAAACCTATAATAAAATAACAAAATATATGTGAAATAATGCAACATCAAACAAGGAAAATAATTGCGTGATTGGAATTTTCATATGCCTCTTAGTTTCTTAGTAAACAGCCTTCAAACTCGTGTGCACATAATTTCTGCGCCGACAGTAACTAAAGGACCTCTATACAATAGGCTATACAAAACATATCAAAAAAGCCTCCTAGTTAAGAATACTGTTTTTGTTTTATAAAGTTCATTGAAGCTTTTGTGGCATTGTATCTGAAGATGGCATAATTATGCTGTAACGATCATCATACACGTCACAACAAATTTAAACTGTTGACAAAGGTACAGTAATTTATTTTGTATAATCCTAGTTAAGGGTGAACAATTGAAATATGAATTGGTGCTTTATTAAGTTAAAGCAATGCGGTAATTGTATTTTCACAATTAATCTATATTCAAAAAAGAAGATTTGTGAACAAATGTTCTGCCATTTTGGAGATTGGCTTATGGTTTGGAATTCTTCTATATGTTACCACACGTGATTTTCGAACTCTCAAAATACTACCGTTTTTGCATAACTAGGTTACAATCTTTTAAGTTCAAAATCAATAAAATATATTTTACTAACATTCACAAGCTGACTGACTCAAACATTTAAAATTCGCTGTAGTTTAATGTTTGTTTTAAAAACTAATTTAAAAATCAAGTCATCATAAATAAAGTTTATTAATTAGTGAATTAACCGTTTAAATATTTTCAGAACGAGCCAATCATTATTTTAAACTATTCTAATCAAGTTACTTGTGCAAAATCACTAACTAATATATCACCTCGACATAACTTTGACTTTAATAATTAAATATTTGTATTGGTGGTTTTATTTTTAAGTAATTAATTGTAATAGTCGTTAGTAATTATTCTATTCATTGAATGGTTATTAGTTATTGATTTTAATTGTCATAGTTTATTTATTATTATATCGTTCAACCGTGTGAGTTGTTTGTCTGTACTAGTATTTAGTGAAGTAAACCAGTTTTCACTCTAATAATAATAATATTATTATTGATAATATAAGTGCTGCTGTTATTATGAGGAGTATAATTTACATTTAATTAAAACACATCCTCTAATCAGAAAGGGTTCAATATATGTCATAATTTGAGCAACAGCTGTTAGCACGCCAAGATCTGCATGTCCTAAACAATGGACACAGAAGAAAATTAGTTGTACAATAAACAAGATAAGCGGATGAGATGGAATTAGCAAGAGGGTGTGTACAAAGAATGTTGTAAAATACAAGATTAAAGTTTTAATTTTTAATTTACTATGAATTACTTGAGTACGATCCTAATATACAGGCTACAGTAAACCCTCGATTTAACGGACTAATGGAGCAGACTCTAGTCGGTTAAAGCCGATTGTCCGTTAAATCAGGGTCTGTTAAGTCGGGGGCGACCAAGATGTTATGAGATTGCCACACCTTACACAAAACTAACTTGATGCTGCAACCTGATTGTTGACTCAATTATTAGTAAAATATACAAATACATATAAGTATTTAAGTGATTAACCGTAAGGACAAAGGGCATGTAGGATATACTAAATAATAGTAATAACTATTTTTGGAATATTTAAAGTTGTCTCAGAAAAACTACACGTTTCACAAATTAAAATGTGCTATACAAATTCATTCAGTGCGCTGTATATAGCAATTTAGATGCGGTAATTTAGCTGTATGCCGTCCGGTAAATCAAGGTCCGTTAAATCAAAGTTCGGTAAATCGGGGTCCATTAAATCGGTGTCTGTTATATCAACGATTTAATATTTTTTCGGATTTGTGAATTGACACTTTACCAAAGTCATGTGATCTCCATTAATTGAATTAAACTGTATGGACTGCGAGAGTTTTGAATGAGAGAGAGTTGAGTTGTTAATTTAATAAACGTACGAGTATTAATTAAAATGTACTAGTAGGTATTTCAATTAGGAGTAATTAGTTACCATATTTAATAGTAATTATTATTTTCTAATTGTTAGCCTACTACACTTAATATTACCTAATATGTTTTTGCATTATTTATCAGTCTTTAGTATGATTAAATGGGTGTCATATTCATGTCTAGAAGAAATTATGATAAACAATTAATGCAAAATACATAGTTTTTGGTGTAACAAATTAATTTTATTTTTCCGAATTCTTTTGGTACAAAATTGGTATTCCCGAGGTAAAATTCGTAGGGTTCATATTGACTAGTTAAAAAATCAAGAAAAAGGGGTGGCCCATCCGATAATACTCCATACTTACCAACTAATTGGTTAGGTATTGTAGTATAATTTTGTTTAAAATGTTCAATACATAATATAACAATGTATTGCATAATATAAAATTGTTCTACTTAGTCTTGTCTCCAATCATAGTATTGGTAAATTTCCCTCCCCCTAGTAGGCATAGACCTAATGAAAATTAGTAATAATAATTACGTTTTGCCATAAAAAAGGACAATTTTAACAAAGAGTAACAAATCTGACAAAATATTTATTACAAGTGGATATTTAAAGAGAGTTTGCCCCATTACATATATAATTAAATTATACGCCGGAGAATTGGATTAGGCAGACAGATAAGGTGAATTTTCTCTGTACAGGTGAGGGCGGGGGGTGGAACATAGGTCGATAAATAAGTGATAAAAATTGCCACTGCTCAGTTGAAAAAATAATACGGGGTGGTCGTAAAAAAAAACAAATTTCCCTTTATGTACGTGGGTCCAATCACAAATTTAACCTACCTAAGAAATAACCAACAGCACTGCTAACGAGATCGTAACGGATTCACAAGTACGAGTGTCCTACAAAAACAATAATCAAATCAAAAAATAACTATAACAAGTTTTAATCTAAAGTATTATAATTCGAAAGGAGAATGAAATTTTTTTACTACTTAAAGATTGGCAAGGATCCAGGTAGGTGGCCATGTTTAGACCGAATCCTGCAGTATAATAAAATACTGTAAAAATATTGGTTGGGAGAACAAAGGTCAGAATCATGCTCGCTACCTGCAGCAATTTCCACTATCTCCCAAAAATTCTTAGAAAATACTCCTCTGGGTCCTACTTGTATTATTTTGACCAACCCAGTCAACAGATTGTCGTTCTTACATATGAGACGACGACACAACGTTGTGCGTATTTTAATGCAAATATGAGTGTAGTCTGGTTACTAACTGAGTTCAACTGTTCCTCAGAAAGGGCAATTTATTAATAGCCTAATACCCAGGGCAACTAAGGGACCTACAGCTTTACGTGGAATCCGAACCACGTAGTGTTGGTCTGATTTTCAGCTAACTGACAAGTCTGACACTTAGTTCTCTTCCCTACACAACATCCTAACTTTGACTACCGTCCAACATGGACACCACAGACTTCTCTAATAGTGTCCACGTCGATGGCAACCATTAAGAGGACCGAGCATGGAATCTATCGCTAACAATCTCCCAAACACTTCGTCCCCGAGTAGCTGGGTTACAGCACTGCGCCACCAAATTGTGATTCAAGTTTTGTATTAGTGGTCCCTATGTAGTAAACAAATGTTATTGAGCGAAAACGAGTACACGGACAAAAGGTGGTTAAAGTAGATTACAGGCCGCAGAAATTAAATTTTTAAGAGGAATAGAGAAGATTAGCTGAAGAGATTAAGTAAGGAACGAAATAACCAGATAAGGGTTGGAAGTTATTCGACTAAAAGAGACAATGGAAATAAGGATACACTGGATGGGGCTTGTGAAGAGGATGGGCAAGATATCTCTGGAGAAAGAAGAAGTAGACCATCAGGAAGACCCAGAAGAAGGGAAGGACCGAAAAAGGAAGGAAGTAAAGAGAAAGTAATGCAAGTAGAAGAAGAGAAAACCTGTAGGAATAGATAAAAATGGAGGGAGCTGTGTAGGATGACCCGTGATAACAGGCGCGTCACTAATGACGACGGAGGCTATCACTAATGTTTTTTTTCTCTTAGATTTAATACGTATACAATGTTTGTTTTAATAACGATAATTATAAAAAAAATCACTGATCCTATAGCACAGTGTATCATCGCAAATTTCGATATTTGCTTGAAAAAGTAAACTTTTTTGCAAAGCTTGTGTTAAGTGTGTGTAAAGTATAGGTATTATAATACGATGTAGTAGCATTTCATATTTAGAGTAATAATATATAGGTCAAGCCAAGGCAAGTTCTTCTTACCTTGGTTCAAGCTATATTTACAGTATCGACTGATAACCGAACGAAACAACTGACACTTTTACAACGATGATACCTACTATAGTCTAGCCGTTCTAACTTTACCTCTGAGGGGAGCACAACATGGCAACATTGTATGTCTTGAGCGCTTGGCTCCTTGCTGTCCCACGGCTAATTTGTTTCCGGTTTTATCGAGCTATAATTTATCACAACTAGCGCCTGATAGTTTGTATAAGTTAAAACTGTCCGATTGACTTCGTTTTTTTATATTTGCAAACAGTGTAAAAGTACTTCTCATTTAAACACTAATGAGATTTTAATTCCCATAAAAAAAATTGTACCTTCCTACATTCTTCCCAATTGTAAGTCACCGGATGTAAAATTTAGAGGAGGGCTGTGGTGGTCTGAATGCGACGTTGTCTATGTCTATTTTCCAGTTTAGCCCGCAAACCTCAGAGGTAAAGTTAGAACGTCTGGACTATATACAACAACACATTTATATATCGCTGTGAGCACATTGCCTCAAAATATTAGTGGAAAAATCTTCTAAAGTAATCATAATTTTCCACATTTCTTTTTTTCTTGTCCTTTGAGTATTAAGGATTATACGTGTCGTTACCTCAAATTAATAAACAAAGTTTTTTATTTTTTTTATTTTGAGATTATGGTAATCATATAAATCTAGGTTTACTAGCAAAAAAAAAAAAAAAAAAAAAAAAAAAAAAAAAAAACGTTCACAAAACATCAAATGAATAGAATGGCTATTTCGTCCAACTATAGGACATTATAAAGCATTCATTTCTCGTTAACAACTAGACACATAAAGTCAATTTTAACTATATAAAATCTATGGTAGTTATATTTCTATTCTGTTGGTTTCATTGTGTGATAAGCTATCAGTATAAGAGATAAGAACCTTCTGTGGTCATCTGACATTATGAACTGTCACTTGTTATATAGCTTACTTGCAACTTTTCTCTGAAGGTGAGTGATATTATTCTGTACCACATAACCGTATATGTACAGACAATTTGACTGGCAAATTAATGTAATATTACTAAATTAAAATACCAGATTTGTTCTTTTGCCCCATTATTCGTTTGTGCTTAGTTCATAAATAAGTGTTGTAAGCCTAATGTATTTCATACTTAAGCATACGAATATAAATGATGCACTAATGATGCTTTAAAAAACATAACCATGAATACTAATCATGATCATAATAAAAATACTCATAACTCGTCTTCTATTAATTTTTTATAGTAATATTGTTTAGTAACTATTACTTAAAAATACTACAGGCATCTTAGAGATGAATAATGAATAACAATGAAGCCTTCATTTATCATGATTACTTTGTTTCTTGTTGCTTCTTGCTATGAACATTGATTTTTGAACTGACATTTTTAAATTCTGTATGTAATTGTGAATAAGACAACATTTTAAATACAAGCTTCGACTTGTTGAATTGAAGTTGTAGGGGCCTATTTGCATTGTATTGTTTTACAATACAACAGAGTTTCTACAAACAAGATTGTTATTTTAGCCAAATGTTTGAAGTTTTCTTTGTAATGAAACGGTTGCACTTATAACAAGGCTACACAATTAGCTGAGGCTTTTAAAATCAATTTTGTGTAATGAGTTATTTTTACTGAAAGTTTTTGTTCAGTTTCAAATGGTAACAAAGCACACAATTTTGACGTTTTTTGTGTTATTTAAAGTACATTTTTGGTCTATTATAGTTATCTCCCATAGTTACCTTTTTAGTATTATTTTTATCACACATCACTCAGAATTCTTTCATCTAACAAACAATATAGGCCTACTAACTATATTTTCATACTACTTTTGTGTTTTGGCTTTAGTAAAATATTACAGTCTTAAGTTTCTGTAATATTTTACTCATTTTGAATAAAACATATATTGAGGTTCTTTATACTGCAGTCTCAGTTTTAGGTGTATATCTTTTTTAATTAAGACAATTTCATACTATAACGTTTTTGTTAAATCGTGTCTGTATGCACAATTGCACAGTAGGCCTATTTCAAAATTAGATTTTTCTCGTATTTTTATTACAGCATCAAATATTTACTACATATATCTATGTGTTAAAACAAATTAAACTCGAGGGCTATTAGGCATACACTAAAAAAAAGATAAAACGTATTTTAGTTTTATGTAAATAGTAAGAATCAATTACTGTATTATCGATACATGTAGATTTGTAGCAATACATAAGAGACTATTACTGTACTAGGAACATTATAGATTTATAGCAATAGTTAAAGGATTACTTGGAACCGTATAGATTTGTAGCAATATTTAAGGGTTTACTAGGGACCTTATAGATTTATAGCAATAGTTAAAGGATTACTTGGAACCGTATAGATTTGAAGCAATAGTTAAGGGTTTACCTTACAGATTTATAGCAATAGTTTAAGCATTACTTGGAAACGTATAGATTTGTAACAACAGTGAAGAGATTACTTTGAAACCGTATTTATTTGTAGTAAATAAGAGATTATTTGGAACTGTATATATTTGTAGCAGTACATTAGAAGGAGGTTGGTCTCTCCTTAAAAAAAAAGTTAAGGTTTACTAGGAACCTTATAGATTTATAGCAATAGTGAAGAGATTACTTTGAAACCGTATTTATTTGTAGTAGATAAGAGATTATTTGGAACTGTATATATTTGTAGCAGTACATTAGAGACTACTTGGGACCTCACGTTACGAGCCAAGCGTGGATCAGTTTCTAGCCTCTTGCACTGCTAAACAATGATAACAAAGATATTAGAACTACTCTCGAGGTCCAATATATGAGTAGCCTGTACCAGTATAATAGCTTCATTAGTTGAACATTCATTCATAATTTATTTAGTACAGTAATCATCATTCAAGCATGAACAAACGCACATAATTAATTGTACTACCGTACACAGTTGATCTTAATGTTGAACAGACTCAGATGCATAAAGTGAAAGCATATGAGTAAATGATTAGGGAACTTACCTAGTCCATGGTTCTTGTGACCTTGAGCCACGCCTCCGACGGCATGCTTCCGGTGGAAGGGATGCATCTCTTAACTGATAACTAGCTTGCAGTATGGTCTAGCACTTGAACTTTGGGGAAAAGAGGACAACAACAGCAAAGTGACAGCGGGGCGAGTAGCGAAACAGAAATCGTGGATAGGGGCGAGGGGGCGGTGCCTCCTTGATCGATCCCCGGCATAGTGGGGTTAGTGGTGGAACTGCAGATAACCCCATTCACATCCTACCTCCCCCCTTTCGCTGCTACACGCTGTCTTATCAACCCCCACTTGACACCTTCACCTCTACCACTGTGTCACACCGACCATACCCTACAAACTGAGAAAGTCTATCGATGGATGTTATTTCCTACTTCATGGAAACCATATTGCCAAGTGCCTCGAACATTTGAATTTTGCTTAGTATTCAAACACGAATAACAACGGTACATTCCACACAAATGTAGTGCATAATTAATAACAAATAATATATTTAGTATAATTGTGTGATTGAATAGATAATATTATCATTGAGGACTGTATTTGATGACCTGTTAGGCAGGATTACCTTAGAACAAAGAAAAAATATTTACTTACAAATACTTTTTGAGAAATATTTAGTCATCCCAACAAGATTATGCTTATTAATGCGGCTATTTTCTAACTTCTCTACTTCATGCAACTATACATTTAGTTTCATCCACTTTACCTTTTACAGCATTGAAAGACCACGGCCTGACAACAGACTGTCGAAGAAAGTCTGAGTGTTGTTCACTAGTGAAACATTCGCAATATATGTGGACAAGAGTCTGAAAATCAATGTTCACACCTCTGTCCGAAAGTTGTCTGTAAAACCATAGTATTCGACCAATGTTGATCATTTGGCTCTTCTGTACTGACATGTTTCTAGACTGATGAACAGCTTCAAACATTCTTGACCACTTATCAAATGACCTGTGACTAAAATTTCTCTTTGCATTTCCATCCGTCACGGTAACTTTGTTCTCGAAATGTTCACTTTTATTTATAAACATAAAAAGCACAATCTCAAGTATCGATTTCCCTGGATAATTACTTTGCTTGGATTCATAAAGCATATTTTCTATCTTCAATTCACGAGCTAATAATATCCTGTTGTTAAAACTTCCAGGAGCTCTAGGAAGTTCGTCATCCATACACTTCAGAGTGTTTTTTAGTCCCTAGGAAGAAAATAATTCAATTACTTTTGTATGATGACTAAATTATTAATAAGTGTGTGTCTTGTGATTTTTCACGGCAATAGAAGTAGTATTGATAGTACTTACCGTTCTGAACAAGTATTCTCTCACTAAAGAAGCTCCCAAGTTTTGCATTCGTTCGACTTGGCCTCTATCCACCATGTTGAGTTTGTGTGCTAGGCACTGAGTGGTCTTTCTTTCACCCTATATTGATCATATTAAAAATATTATACAAATCATTTATAAACATACTAAGTTTATTTATTTAAGACTCATTATAATAGTGTATTGTAAATATTTAACTTTTACATTTCATTTTAGCAATTATTCCCCTATGACGTTTTACTCATCAAGATATCTTCAATTCAAATTATTTAAATTTTATCCTCTATCCCGCCAGTCATCTGTTTTATTGATGGCTACGATATCACCGCTGACTAGCGGATTAGTTCGGAAGTTGGTGCTATTTCTACCTACGGTGTGGCTAGAGGCAAGGGTGTCAGGTGTAATTACTATTTAACAATTTTTCTCTCCAATTTGTGGCGATATATATTGTAATAAATATGTTAACTAGAAACATAGTGTTCTTTAAAGTGATATGTTTATAGCATTTTTTGTTGTGGGTGTGATTGTAGTCCGTTAGACGGCTCCGACTGTGGTGTGATCATCATGGCTTCATCGAACAGGGGAATCCAAATAGGTTCAGCATGGTTCCAACGCAAAATGAATCTCAGGCCACAACACAGAGGAGTACATCTAGTTACTGAAGAAATATTGAGGCAAATGCCAGAAATATGTCAATTTTCTGTTGGACTATTTCATGTACAGAGTAAGTAAAATTTGCCCATCTGAAGCCTAGGTTATCAGGAAGGGTTTGGTTAGAAATAGTTGAAGTAGGTCTAAAACTTGATAACGTAAGGTAAATTATGTAAATTTTAAGAGTTCAGTTAGTGGAGCTTGGATGGAAAATTTAAATATGCCCTAACAGACATATTTTTGTTATATTACATAATTTCAACTTTAATTGAATCTGAAAGTAAAGTTCAGGCTAGATATTTCAACTGACTTACTTAAATTACAATTTCAAGGGTTATGATAAGGGACAAGTTGGTATTTAAAAACATAGGTATTCCAAATTAGTGAAGTGTAGTATTAGTAGAAAGATTCGATGCTGGAATTGTTAGTGGGGTTCATGCAATTTTTTGATGTTTCGCAAATCAACATGTTTATCACCTGTGAGTAGAACAAGCTCTATATCTTCCAGTAAAATAGTTTATATTCTTCAGAATACTCATTTCATAGCCTACTGATAAAAATCTAGTCTATTTTCTAAAGAAAAGAAAAACACAGGGTCATTATGCACTTTCTAGATGCCTCTGAAAATATGATTTCATATTGAAAGTGGTGAAGTATAAATTTAAAATTCTTGAGATTGGTTTTAACTGCAGAACACTCGTTTTTGAGGAATAGGCCTTCTGATAAATAAAAAAACTAGTTTTATAGACTTAGGCCTAAGGTGATAACATTTACAGCTTTAAAAATTGGAAATTTTAAATAATTATTTATCACTTTACTGGTTAGCCTATTTATGGATGAACATGAACATATTGTTTTTGCAATAAAATCAAATTTTCTGTCCTTAAATACACTTTTTCTTGTCTAACCTAACATCCTATTCGTCTGTAAGTTATACACAACAAAAATACGTAATATGCTGAAATTCGGGTGCCTGGCCTCCGTGATGGCCTGCCGGCCGCCACTCCAGCGGAAATATGTGTGAATTTGTCTTTAGTTGCTAGTCATAGGCTAGCTCCTAAACATTGTGCATTTGGCCACCGTGTAGATGATTTGCTGCAAACATGATTTTTCTTCAATAGGCTATTTCAAGAAATAATTGTCATAGACCAAAATAGTTAATTCAAATACATGTCCAGCATGAAAAACTACATTTAATTTTATAAAAATGATGAAAAAAAATCAAGAACTTCATTGATTTTTGCATAATAGCCTATTCCTCTACAGCTCTTTTGTTGAACAATTTAGGACTTATTATTGTTATTGTAATTTTATCTTTTATATACTCTGAATTTCACACACTCATATACTATAAGTCAAGATTGGCGAGGCGTCTAGGAAGTGCATGATTACCAATTACAACATTTTGTTTACAGCAATAGGCCTATTGGTCTAGTAAAAAAATTAGTCATGCAAATTGCTTGTAGAAGCTATATGCACATTGTTAATAAAAACTGACCAATGACAAAAGCTAATTTGCATAAAAGCCTATTCCTCTACAGCCCTTTTGTTGAACAGGTTAGGACGTACAAGTTTTATAGGCCTAGGACTAGTATGATGTTTATTTTATTTTATTTTATTTTATTCCATTCCAACGGTCAAAGACCAAATTACAAACATGTTACATAATACATATGAAATAACACTTACTTATAATTAAAGGGCCAAGCCAAACATCCAAGTGGACTATTAATATTAGGCATGATAATTAATCATAAGTGAAACTGTGTAACTAATAATAAGTAGTACCAATAGTGATGAATATAAATTAAGAATGTATATATAAATACAGTAAAATAAATGCGGCTTCTATGAAGAGATGCAAATATGCACAAGCTATACAATGAATAACAGTGAAAATAAACTATCTATAACAGTGGTTCCCAACCGGTGGGCCGGGGCCCACTGGTGGGCCGCGGGCCGCTTGCTACTGGGCCGTGGTGAAACTTAAAATTATATTAAATTCGTGGAAGTTAAGTACGGTATTGGCAAATAGGTCGTCGCGGATAACATATTAATTTAGGAATTGCCTCCGATCGTGCTTGGCCTGGCGGAGAGTGTGTTTTTGTAAAACAGTGTCGGCAAGGTCATCGCTCTCCTCCCTCCTACCCTTACTACGGTCAAAACACTCAAAACCGGTTCTCTGCAGTCTGCACTCAGTGCAGTGGTTGTCACCTTATCACGTTCAGTTCAGTTGTAGTAGTAGTGTTGTGTTGGCATTTGGATTAATAATCATTCGGAAGTAACATTTTTAGTGGCAGTGGTTGTATTTACATGTCGAATTTTACTGTGTCTGCTGTAAGATACGTGCATCTTACAAGTCAACTAGTTAGTAAACATGTTGATTTCAGGGCTGAAAAAATTTATACCGCAAAAACAATAATAAATGCTTGTCCAGCATATAAAAAAACTGTTAATAAATTGGCTAATGAACCATTTTTAGAACAGTTGAGTTTTTCATTATCAGTTTTGATTTGATTTTCCGTGGAAATGAGATTTACACTTTAAACAATTTCCCTTTTTAATTTAATCTTAGGCCTATTTCTTACCACTTTTTGAACAAGAAATCATACTCTACAAAAGTGACAATAAATGAATTTAGGCCTAGTGGTAAACAACATCATGTTTTAACCCTTTTAGTACCAGATAAATTTCACATTTCCTATGTGAAAAATGCCAGGCTATTTTTGGTGAAATTGTGAGGATTCAGTTATACAGTCAAAAGTTATACAGAATCTGTTTTGTTGTCACATTTATATAAATATTTTTTTTAGCTGAAGTAAAAGAAGTGATCTTTCTAATAAAATGTAGTTTACTCTCCTAATTTAAAAATTTTTTTACTAAAACAAAATATTTGGTACCTAAATTTTTTTCAGTTTTGTTTTTATAATTTAAAGATGCATAACATATTTATAAAATTTTTTTAGAATTTTTCTTTTATAAACATTTCATAGAGAATTTCAAACTTAACATTTAAGACAAATAATTTTATTGACCACACTTAAAAAAAATTAATTTTATAAAAATATGAATCAGTTAGTGAGTGAGTCAGGACTTGTCTTTTATATATTTAGATAACTAAAGTGCTGCATTTTGGTTACCTAGCAAAATACAAACTAATTATTGAAATCTGTAAAGCAGTTTTTCTGAAAGAAAACTAGGATTGTTAATTTACCTCTGTAATTATCTAATAGTTACCAAATATAAATATATAGCTCACTGTCGGATAAATTTCATCAGATAAAGTTACATCGGCATTGAATTCTTCATCTACATCAACATTGTTTTGGCCTAACCTACTAGTGCTAGCAACTGATGTATTAGGATCACTTACGTTTTCTAATAATGTTAGCAAAGTCTTTTGTCTTCTGCTGGAATAGGTGTATCATCACTCATTGTAATAGATTAATTGTCACTCAAACTTCTAATTAGATAAAAAATAATTATTGTTCACACATTAGATAAACAAAAAGCAAACAAACATTATAATGATAAGCCTACACATTTTGGCTGTGGCTGATTGAAGAAAAGTGGTGATGTAGAATAACAAATACAGCATGTCTCTCACTGTGACGCTGGCATTTTTCGCACTAGCATGGCGCGTCGCTCTCAGTCACTCCCGACAATATAAGGGTAGAATTTACTACTGGCTTTTATTTGAAACTAATGATGTTTATTTATTTATTTTATTTATTTCCAACGACAGTGTCATTTACAACTGTGTGCATACATATAGAAATAATACCTTACAAGGTATTATTTTTATATATTTATAAACATTAACATCCAAAAACACCAAGATGTTATTGGAAACTTAGTGACATTTTTTAATCTTGACTATTTTATCTCATTGCCTTGCATTTAATAGGCCTACATATAGCATAGCCACAAACATTGTTAAAGGGACAACTCCATTGGACTAATCATTAACTGGATCTCGGGATATGATCAGATAATTATCATCTTCGCATTGGAGGTAAAAGTACTTCATGACCCTTGGGCTGGCAAGAGGCCTGTTTTATATGACAACTGTGACTTGATGAAGAAGAAAAACCAGTGTTGAGTAATGGAGTGGAACAAATTGTACATTTTGCTTAGAGCCTATTATTTTTAGTTTATGAAAAACAAATCATATAGGATACATGGGCCTAAAAATATATGGGGAATAGGCCTATGCCTAAATAAGATTACATAATTTACCTTTTAATAATTTGCATATTTTAATCAGGGTAGCCTAAGATAACTCAAAAGAAGTGTTGAATGGAAACAAGTAGGCCTGGTACTGTTTTTCATATTCATGAGACCTACCCTCCGATTTTCCACTTTATTTATTTTTTTTAAATTTATTCATTTTATACTAGTATTTGTATGCTGTAGTGTGGTGGCGTTTGGAGGTCTGAACAATGCGAGTTCCAATAGGCTCATGAAAGTCGATAAGCATGAGAAGTTCAGGGCACTTAATCAAACCATTCCAGAGCTTAAAGAGAAACAAAAGATCGAGGCATTCAATAAATTTTTTTAATAGGCCATAAAATTATTGAGATATTTTATGAAGGAATGAAAGCTTTTTTCTCATAGCTGAAATAATTTTGTGTACATAATGGTTGCAGTACAATTGGCTAAGTGTCCCTCAATGATTTATGTTTAAATATCAGAATTATATATCCTGGTGTCTTGCAATATTCACAAAAAGGCTTGAACTTCATCATGGTGGTTTTTGTAACATAATTAAATTCTTGAATCGAAATTGCTTGTTAAATAAATAAATCGATAATACTACCTTTGTAATGTTATTTTACCCTTAACCCTCGATCCGGCATTTTATGAAATTTCGTACAATTTTTTCGTCACCAAACTGGCATTGTACGAATTTTCGTACAATTGCAGCGTCGGAGATTTACCATATTTATAATGCACAAAAATTGAACTACTTCGATGTTTTTATACTCTATGTACTCAGCGTGAACAGACGATTCCAGTGGTATGCAACAACGCACACTGCACTCTTATCGCCATTATTTTAAAACGTAGTGAAAGTTGAAGAAGGAAGCCAGTCTCTGAGTCTCGCCATTTTTGTTGTTGTTTAGTCTGCCGGGCCTGATTTAAACTACGGTAAATAATTATCGTTTACAGTGTAATTATCATTTGTAGTGTGTTTAGAAGTGTATTATATTGTATTAGAACTTGTTTTTAGCTAAATTTTAGTATATAATAGAACTCTGTAGTGTTTTATTTTAGAACATTTTGGCTATCTCACATTTCTTTTTTTATCATCACAACATTGATCATAGGGGGTGGTCCCCCTATTTTCCGCGATTTCTAAAAAAATGTACAAATATTTCATAACGTAAAAAAAAATTTTTATAGGTTATGAATTATGTATTATATGATAGCCCACATTCTTGTGAACAGTTTGATACCACACAATTGTACTTTTATTGTAATATAATATTTTTTATGAATTTTATAAAACATCACTGCAAAATCACCAAAAATGACCCGACATTTTGGGCAAAAATGACTGCCGGATCGAGGGTTTAGTTAAGTATATTTGTAACAAAAATTTTAGTAGCATACTTTTTGAAATAGGCCTAATTTTAAACTTAACATAAACACTAGGCCTACCTTAGAAGAACTTAGAAAAAATCTGAGAATTTTCTTTCTCTGATTCTAGGACATAAGTTAAATTACACATTTTTTCTTTTACATGAGTTTGTTGAAAATTAGGCTTGAGGAAGCCCTTTAGATTTCCCTTACCACTTTTGAATTACTGAAGTTGTCGTGGAATGTTTTTATGCTGAGAGTAATGAATAAAGTTCTTTTCCAAGCAAAATAATAAAATCACATCTATCTACTCAGATTGTAGGATTAGGTCTAGCAGCATTGAAAATAACCTAGAGGCACTGACTCCAGCAATGTTCATAATTGCTTAGTGATCCCAATATCTTCTAGATTGAAAACCCAAGTCTCAGCGCTAGGAATAAATTAAGAGATAGAAGATAATAAACATTCATGGCTTTGTGCCTCAACACGTTAAAATATTTTGAAAATGAAACTGGGTCAAAATTGACCTCACCATGGTAAGTGAGGTTTAAAGCCTAGTCTCCACTTACAAACGTGTTTCCGGAAACAGTGTTTGCAAACTGTTTCCAGTGATTTTGTGATGTTTACCAACAGTTTGCAAACATTGTTTCCAAGTGGGGACTAGATTTGAGAAGAAAAAGAAACAAACAATAATTCTAATTTGTTTAATAACACTGTATATAACTTATGTGTTAAATAGAATTAAGCAATACTAAAACATAAGTTGGGAATCATTATTTAAATGCAACATATTTTGAGGTAATGTTAAAAAAATCTTGGAAATTGCTATGTTGAAAAATGTTTGTGTTAACTTTAAAAAATAAAAATAGCCATTTTATAGACAATGATTTACTGAAAATATATTCACCCATAAAATTTTTCTCATAAACATCAAATATACCTGATATATCAGTGACTGATTGTAAATCTAATGAGTATTCCCTTCAAGTGTAGGCCTACAAGTTGAAGATCTGCATTTAAATTTTTGGCTATTGTTTAGATTTTTAAGACAATTTCGTGCTTGCAAGGATATTAATACTGATAAGTCAAGAAGTAAGGTGAGAAAATACAGAGAGTACAATCCCAACTTAATTGGTTTTAACTAATATTTTAGTTAATTAGGCAAGACTATGTATTAAAACTGTAGCTACATGTTGTGAATTAAACATTTGTTAATTGTTTGGTTTTGTTTCAGTTCTACATACTTCGGCAAGTTTAGCACTAAATGAAAGTTGGGATCCTGATGTTAGGTGAGTTACACCAAACTTTTATTGTCTTTGACCCGAAATCTCTGAAATGTTAAACCCCCAAAATGTAAATGCATTTTTAGTGTCTTAAAGCTTATTGTATGAAGAAAAATAAAAAAGTAAATATGTACATCTACAGATTTTACTAGGCCTACATGTATTATCTTTGCAGATTCTAATATATCTAAAACTGTAATAATTTGTATTTAAATATTTATTGGTCTTAAAAGTATTAAATATTTCAAATACAAATGTCAAAACAAAAGTATATATAAAAGGAGTTATGTTTTTAAGCATTCTACACTAAAATATTTTTACTGGTTTGCTCAAAAATATTGCTTTTAAAAAATATCAGAGGTTTGTCCATGCGTATACCTTAATAAATTTGATGCCAATCTAATTTATCACTCCGTAAAGTCTAAGCAATAATAAGACGGTACCATGAGCATTATCTATCACTAGTGTTCCAGACGTAATGTCTGAAGAAATGTAGTCAAGTAGATCCCTGTTTTTTGTGTATGCAAAATCAGTATTTTGGGAAGACCAATAATAGATACTTCACCGCCTATATAAGCAATAAAAATGGCCTCCTGGATACATTGTTTTCAACATTATACTCTCTTCTATCTGCCAGTCAGAACTAATCAAGGCCTGTCTCACTTTTAAATTGACACCTTCATCATAAAGACATCTTATACACAGTTTTTAAACAGTTTTTTTTTTCAAAATCACTATGGTTCTTTAATACTGTGTTTAGCCTTGTCCAATACCACTGTACGTGTATGGGTGGGTCAATAATAGTGGCATTGACCCACCCGCCCATACATGAATAGTGGTATTGACCCACCCGTCCACCCATACACATACCCACCCACCCATACACGTACACTGTTATTGACCCACCCACCCAGCCATACACATACAGTGGTATTGGCAATCAATCAACTGTTCTCTTGGACAGCGTTAGTTACCTGTTTGCAGGGTTGTCTATTAGTTAGTATATAGGTCTGTCTGCGAATAGAATATAGAAATAGACCAGAGAAATCATCTCATTTCGAGATCAAATTTTCTTTTTTAGAGAAGGTTAAAATCGCGATCATTACCGACAGACAAACAATAATTGACACAAGGCTCGTTTCTTTCCTGTAATTTACGAACTGTGAACATTAGGTAATTATGTTCTCTTTTCAGACACCTGTTTGCATTGCTTTTAAAAAACACAGCAAGAAAATCTATAATGCTAGATAAGGCAGAAAAGGGATATGACTAAAAGTGTTGTGAGTTGACCAACAACTGATGGTATCGCATGTAACAACAGAATTATCCAAGAGGTTCAACAATGATCATTTTGAAAGGAATCGGAGAGTTTTTTTTAGAAGAAATAATCTCACAAAATAATATAGAGTTTAATATAAAAACCCTGTTTAGTTGGACATCAACCTCTCATATATATATGTACTGTTAAGCCACATGGGAGCAAAATAATCACAAGTGGAGTAAACCAGGGACAAAGCTGTACTATCAGTTAGCTCCCTACTTTAATTCAGCAAGTTTCTGCTCGATGTTAGTATTGGTGCTCTTTTTTAGCTGCTGTTATCTGTATGAAATAGAGATCGATTGAAACTGACTCCCAAGTACTGTGGAGATGCTCATTTTGTTTCAGCCTAAAACATTGAAAAAATGTGGGACACAACTATTCTATTTCCCAGCTTTAAAACGTTAAAAGACATGCCAAATCAAGTAGTGTTGCTTTACTACCTATGGGATACGAAATAATTTCTGGAAGTAAACTATCCTGAACTAGGAGGGGGATAAACGTGGCTCGTAATACTGGCTTTGCCGAGCGATTAAGGTAACCTTAGTACAAACGTGACAATGAAGCCCAATCGACCAACATTGCTGGGCTGACAGGCACGAAGAATAAATACTTCTAGGGAAGCTTTTTAATCTTATTTTAATCTGCAATACAAGGCAAATTCGTATTAAATCTGTCTTTAAAAAGTTCAGTTTAGGTAAAATCTGATAAACTGCTAATCTAATATTTACTCCTTGTCATAATAAATATAAGAAATTGTGTGCACAAGATTACTTCAGTTTTCACAAATAATAGAATCCATGGTTGTTAGAAATCACAAGAATATAAATTTCGTACAATATTCTTTGTAATCATATTGCACTGCGTGAACCAGTGGCCAAGCAGTGTAAGGTGTCAGGACTTTTGTGACTGAGTTAGAGATAGCGCTGATATGAATCAATAATATTCACTTTCTACTATAACGGCTTGTATCCTTTTTCTGTCTGAATAAGGTCCTCACACAGATCGATTATGGGGAATAGGCAGAAGATCGGGCTTCCAAAAAAAAAAAAAAAAATGCTATGGTTGAAATTATAAAACAAAACAAACACTTCAAAAGTCAGACCAGCATTGCCTTCTTCTCCATTGAGAAGAACAAAAACCAAAAAATCAAATAGAAATGAACAAAACAGCACATGGAAAAAATAACTATTAGGCAAATAAAACATGGTAGGTGTCCACGGCAGATATCACCAAACTGACAGTAAGTTGTTTTAAATTGATGTCCAGCAGGGAAAACAGAAACCGCACAAGTTCTCTTGAAGAGAAAACTAATATGGTTTTGTTTTGGTACTTTTAATATAGTATTCAATGTTTATAGTATTACTTAAGTTCAAAACAATAGATGGGGGACAATGTAAAATATTTTAAACGCTAAAACTCAACACTTTCTCCAAACACCAGAATCCTTTTCTCAAAGACTTTCAAAACAACGTAAAAAGTAGACATTTATTTGTGAAATGCATACTTATTAATAAAATATAAATGTTCTATGACGATACTAAAATTTTTATTTTAAAATGTGTTGTAAAATTGAAAACATAATAAGACTACTTATTTTTTAGGGATGATATGGAGATGATGCTAAACAAAATAGTGCCTGAGGTAAGATTTAAGTTAAGGTTCGGTTTAAGGGATAGCTTGCTAGATATTGCTTTTATTTATTTTAAAATGGGCTATATGAAAAGGAAGTTCTAGTGATATCATTTATTAACAAGAATTACTTTTGATTTTTTATTTAGCTTTTATAAATGTATTTTACTTCGATAAACATCTAAAATGTCATGAATCAGTATAAGTTGTAAAAATAATTTTGACAGTGACTTTATTCTTTCGGGTATGTTAGTGTCATGTTATGTGAACAATTTAGAAAAATATTTGATACCAGAATCTTCTCTTCTATGCTTAACGTACAACTCTTTACTAAGTAAATATAACTTAACTTGGGCTGAGTGGTCTAAGGGGTGACCAGGAATGTGGCCTGAATAGAGATAACACAGATTCAAATCCAGCCTGGAGAGCAGAATACTCTATTAGATTCAAAACACAGGATTCAAAGGGTCAATTCAACGCCTCAATTATGTCAAATGTGAAATTCAGTCATTTACGTCATATCCCTTGTATTATTGTTTAAAAGTAAAAAAGTTAACTTATAAATATTAATAGAAAAAAGAAATATGACATGGTTTGGGTGCTGGATATGCCTCATAATTTTGATGAAAGAGCGAGGCATATTGTGTTATGGTTGCTACAGAGCACCATATTCGGGGAAATTGCTGGTTTGGTGACCAAGCCCTGAAAATGGTTCTCTTTAACGGCATGAGATGTTCAAATATGCTTGTAAAAGGTTTACACACATGGTATGGTCTAACCTCAAGACTAATTTGTAACGATGCATCTCTCTAACAACAGATAACTTTTCTTTAACAGTAGTGTTGTTGCTGTTGGATTTGTAAGCATGTGTTAAAAGAATTTAAATGTGTTTTTAGCCACAATTCATTATTCATTTTCAGTTAAGTATACTTCTAATAAGGCGCAAATCAAAAAGATGTGAACACGATTACAGACCAAGATTAATTATTCCTATGGTGATTAATTATTCAACGAGTTATAATTACCTTAACACAAAAAACATTATAAATGCATTATTGGATTAGAGAATTATTTTTCAATTGCATGTTTGGTATATAAATAAACAGTTTGTAATAATTTAACAAGTTTATTACATTAAGTTATATACTGCACAAATATGGTTTATTTCTGACATATCAATGTAAGGCATATGTCCTATACATTGAAGCGTTTGACACACTTTGCAATTTCTTAACTATAAAACTTTTATCACCAACGATTTTAGATGTTGTATTCATGGAGTTTTGAGTTTGTTGTGTGGTTTGGAAGCTCAGGCCGCTTAGCAAATTGTACTTATTCAGAAGAATGTGTAGGTTCTCTTCAGTGTGACGTGTAACCAAATGATTAATGCATAGTTAAAATATCTATTGTCATGGATTAGAAAAACTTATGAAGAGTAAAAAAAAAAATTGTTTAGGGCTTTCCGAAACCAACATTCTTATGGCATTTTACAGTGATTTTTTTTTTTTTTACTGAATTTTGCACTTTGGGTAAATATAATAATTTGTCCTTTTGCAGACAAATATATTGTATGAACTATCAGTTTTCACCTTTTGTCAGGTTCAAATTTAAATTTCACGCAAGTTGAGCAGAACAAAGTATATATCACTTGACAGTGTAAATTAAAAAAAATGAGTAGGTTTCCTTATGATATGTTTTAATGTTTATAGTCCTTAAATGTACTATTGTCCTAACAACTCTATCAGTTTTATTTCTGACTTGTAATCTTTGTGTTTTTTTAGGGTTTAAATTATAGGCATTCCTGTGAAGGTCCAGATGACATGGTAAGTTTTAGAATTAACAACAAAATATATGTATAGTAATGTTATATAATGGATAGTTTGAACACAAACTGTACTTGTTGTGTGCCCAGTGAATTATTGTTGTTTGCTTGTGCCTGCTCAGCTATCTGGTTTAACACACGTAGTCTCGACTTAACCCCAAGTCACTTTGAAACAATGGTTTGACATGTGACTGCGAGTTGACTTTCGTGTTTTATAGGTGAATAGAGAAGTAGTGAATTTGCAAAATAGAATACCTACTAGCAAATGGCAGACTTAACATCGCTGAAAGGATAAATTTGTTTTTCAGTATCAATTTTATAAAGTATAAATGGAATCAGAAGATGAAGGTTACTGATCACTCTACAGGTTTGATAAAGCAAATGTTCAGTGGATTGCTAAGAAGAGAAAAACAAGAAAAGGGTGGTACTTCAAAAACCTTGACAGAATGAACACATTTTTTGGGTACATGGTGATCCCAGCTTTAAGTTTAGAGACATAGGAATCCACAGGTTAACTAAGTTTTGTAATCCCTGTCCTATATGAGCATTGCAATAGCAAACAATGTTCTAATTGAATAAATAAGTTGGAATATTACTGGATTCTGAATATCAAAGATTTTTATTTGCCGTTTTAACATATAAGAAAAATAGGAAGAAAAGAGTTTGTGACATTTTTAGCAATATGAATATTTTAATTATTATAAATTTGCTGCTGTACTTAAGTATTGATTCCACGTCTAAAATTAAATGTATGGTCCTAAATGATAAAGTAGTCCGTGTCTGTTAATAGGCTAACTTACAATGCTTTTGCTGGATGGGAACTGTGGTATGAGAAGTTTTCGGTCTCTCTCTCTCTCTCTCTCTCTCTCTTTTTAACCCTCCTATGCACCATTTAGTTTGGGTTTATGTTTACTTGTTTACTAACAAATGTAAACAAAGTGTGCTGTCAATTACAGTAAGCACAGCTTACGATTTCGCAAACTAAAAATAAATAGGCCTGTGCATTACTCTTGGTTTTTATTCTATTGTTTCTGATCACGTAATAATTCACAGTATTGTATTTAGAAAACTAATTAAACTGCCTGAATATTTCTAAGGATTTTTACGTTTTAAATTTATTTGAGATTTTTTAAAGTTTAATGTTTTTTTTTATATAAAACTTGTTACTCTAATCTGGGCACATGAAAGTTTAAATAAGCCATATGTAATTATGGTTAGTTTTACAGCAATTAAAGTATTAGAAATGCAACAAGTCGTGTTTGAATGGTTTAACAATTTCATCATGCAATATACAGAAACAAATATTTGGATTGTTATCAAATTATAATAATTTTGTTGATTATCAATTTAGTTTTAAGCATATGCAGAGTCTGCAGAGCTCTAATTAAGTCTACTTTAATGGTGTATAATGAGGTTGTCATTATTCTTAACACTCCAGTGGTCGCGCTAGGTAATTTGTTACCCCAGGCGTCATTATTTTTGTTGCCCTGAACAGTTGGCAATACTCTTGCCGTGGAGCACTTCAGTACCTTCTATTTGACTATCTGAGACACCATCTGTCTGTCATACTTGGGGTAAGTTGTTACCCCACGCGACTAACCGTATCAGTGTTTTTTTAAACAACAGTTTTTTTTTTTTACCTACTTATAGTATTTTGTGTATATAGTTGTAAATAGTTTACAAAATGTCTGAATGTGAGCGTGAACAATTGCGTATTAGGTTAAATGAAACAGAGAGTGATTGTGAGAGTGTTTTGGGGCTAGAAAATCCGGATGAATGGGAAGAAGATCATGTTGAAGAAAATCATTCAATAGACAATGATGACCCACTTGAAGAGAACAATGAGGTAAGAATGGACATTCCTATTAATAATAATACTATGGAGAAAGAAGAAGAATCAGTAATGACCCACAATAATATTGATAGACGTGAGTTTTATATCGGAAAGGATAAACAAAGTGGTACTTAGAAACTCAAATGGCTCGAATATCTAGAACAGCTTCTTATAATGTAATACCTAGATTTCATATGCCAGGACCTAAAGTTCATGCTAAAAATTCTAAAACCCACGTACAGTCCTTTGAGTGTATTTTTGACGATAGTATTATAAATAAAATTGTTACATATACCAATATTTACATAAACAAAATCAAAGACAATTTTGTAAGAGATCGAGATGCAAAATTGACAGATAATTGTGAAATGAGGTCTTTATTGGGTATTTTATTCTTACCTGGGGTAATGAAATCAAGTAGGAGAAATGTCACTGAAATATTTGATATGAGAAATGGAACTGGTGTTGAGGCTGTAAATGTCATATTGAGTGAACATCGCTTCAGATTCCTGATGCGCTGTTTGCATTAACAGCGCAAGTCTTCTGATAAATTAGCAGCAATAAGGGAAGTTTTTGATATTTTTCTAAAAAATTCTCAAAATGCTTATAACCCATCTGACTATATGAGTATTGATGAGTGGCTTTCCGGGGGAACTGCCTATTTCGCCAGTACATTCCAAGTAAAAGTGCTAAGTATAGAATAAAGGTATTTGCCCTTGTGTCAGCTTCAAGTTTCTACACAAGTAACCTAGAAGTTTACGTTGGCATTCAGCCTGAGGGACCATTCAAGACAAGTAATAAACCACACGATTTGGTATTACACTTGACTGAACCTTTATCTGACTCAAAAAGGAACATAACGGCAGATAATTGGTTTGTTTCTTTGCCTCTTGCACTTGCCCTTCTTGAAGAAAGACAATTCACCCTTATAGGTACTATGAGAGGTAACAGGAGAGAAGTTCCCTCAAATTTTTGGCTGATAAAGAAAGATTTGGATACCACGAGAAGGCAACATTGGTTTCATACGTGCATAAACCAAGTAAGGCAGTAATTGCTCTATCAACTATGCAACGGGATGGTGAAATAGACCCGAGCACCAACGAAGAAAGAAAACCGGTAATAATAACAGTTTATAACGAAACCAAGTTTGGAGTGGATATATTAGATAAAATGTGTCACTAGTATAACACCAGTAGAAACTCCAGGAGATGGCACTTGACCTTATTTTTCACCTTATGAATGTTGGTGATGTAAATGCAATAAATATTTATAGGGCTAATAACAATTATGAAAATGTTGCCAGAAGAGAATATTTTGGCAACATT
This sequence comes from Stictocephala bisonia, assembly GCA_035578905.1. NCBI lineage: Eukaryota > Metazoa > Arthropoda > Insecta > Hemiptera > Membracidae > Stictocephala > Stictocephala bisonia. Next base: position 776,117 of record JAQJVL010000017.1, on the reverse strand, counting down.
AGCCATAGAATTAAAAAAACCTGCTGTTTATCATGGGATGAGTCTTGAAAATATACCTAAGCAACTGAAAAGCAGATGTAAACCTTTTTTAGGCATTGAAGAATAGGAACACCCAACAGAACAACAGACAGGGAATCCAAGTGGAAGTCGTTGTATTATTTGCCCTAGAGCAGCCAACGAAAAAACCACAAAAACCTGTGATAAATGCCACAATCATCTAAAGAATATTTGTGAACAATGTTATAAATAAGATAATATCAAGAGACTTAAAAAAACGTATCACAATAATACAAACATTGTTGCTAATTGGCTTTTGCCCTAGTTTTGAATTTGTAATCCTATTATTGATAATTGTGTCCTCAAAAAACTTGTTGTATTCAAATATTTTGAATTTATTTATTATATTTCAAACCTGACGTCAATGTGATATTTTTTAATACAATACAATATAATATGTATAGATGTTGTAAATTATTAGTGTTTTACTTAAATTTATGCAACAAAGCATTTAAAAACATTAATTAAAAAGGAAATTTAATGTGAAATTACCCCACACGACCTATCACGTCATGGTCAGGCGCATGACCACTGGAGTGTTAATATGTATGCTGACCTACTGCTTTATCACATTATTATGTTAAATAAAATACAATTTGACTTTTATTCGCTGATTTCGTTGAAAAAAACCTTATTTGTTCCTGATTTTACTTTAACTTTATACATGTTTTCAGCCAGCGCATGTGAAAGCATGCTTCTTGGGTTCGTCATTAACGATTCCTATAACAGATGGAAAGCTCAACCTAGGAACATGGCAAGGCATTTGGCTGTGTGAACATCGGGACCAGGCTGGTTCACGCAAGGTACCGTTGCCTTAGGAAACAAATATTTATTAATAGTAAAATAGAATTCTTCTATATTCTAAAATTTATTCTTTTGTGCTCGTGGCTAATATTTATATTGAATGTTAATATTTTATGTCAAATCATTATTACAATGAACTTCAACTAATTGAGCACTAGGTCTATTGAAAGTGATATTTTACAAAAAAAATCATAAAATTAGTGGAAAATGTTCCAAGATATTAAATTCATGGTGGCTCAGTGGTTAAACTTGAGACAGCAGAGGTCACGAATCATTTTAATAATTAGTCCTAGAAATTAGAATAGAAAATTAGAAATGCTGTGCTGGATATGGATGTCACATGTTTATCGAGGCTGAGGTAAGGTGTCTAATAAAATAACTCCCAGGCTAAATATTGTACAGTAACTTAACATATCATGCTAGAATTTTAAACGAGTAAAAAAACAGTTGTTTTTAAAAAGAAACCCATGGAAGACACAACATTTTGACAAAATGTAGTCGCCTGCGTTCGTCTCGTTAAAGATCACCATGCCTTGTAATTGTAAGCGCTCCTTTCTCACTTATTGAATATTTTTGTTACAAGACAGTTTTTTGTGACTTTGTTTTATCTGGCTTAAAATGTACCTAGCTTGATCTGCTGCCATATTAGGCCGGAAAACTGAGGTTATAATTTAATTATTTTCCAAAAGGAGACATTCCATTTGTGTATTTGATTGTGATATCTTTTTTACCTGCTTCCATACAGATATGTAATTCTTGGATCTACATACACTCGGCAAAGCTTCTTGACTTGCCAAGTGACAAAATAAAGTGGTATGGCTTGTGAAATATAAGTCTACCCGTAAAAGCCTTGAGCAATGAGTTTGTAGAATGAATTCACAGTCTTTTACCTCTGACATTATTTTTTTTCCATCTTAATCTTTGAACTGAAACGTTATAGCTCTCTTACTGGCAGGCTATTTTAAAGCGTTTTGCTATCTCCCATATGCGTTAGCATGAAGGAAGAATTGTGATCTTCAAAACAATTTTTTTTGCAAATTGGTCTAAAAATCCATTTTATGGCCTCCCAAACCCAAAAAAGTGTTATTTTTTCTAATTTTTCTATGGGTCTGTCCCTATGTGTGTCTGTGCACTTAGCTGAAGATCAAACGGTTGGATTGATTTTAATAAAATTTGGTATGTATGTGTATTTAGCTGATATATCAAGACTGTTTTTTTTTTATTTTAGTTTTTTATATTTTTATAGGCAAAAAACATACAAAAATAGAATTTTCTAAAAATGGCTAACGTTTACAATTAAATGTTAGCAAAACCGTCATGTACAAAACGTATTATAGGCCCGCTCTCACGTATGCAGCAGAGACATGGAAAATGACAGAGAAAGAGTGGAGTAGAATACAGGCGGGCGAGATGGCTTTCCTGAGGGCAATTAAAGGAAGAAGTAGACGTGACAGAATCCGGAATGAGGAGATAAGGGAAGGTTTGGTCAATGAAAGCTTAAGGGTGAGAATAGAAAGATCTAGGATCAAATGGCTTGGACACGTGAAAAGGATGGATGCGTCTAGAGTGCCAAGGAGAATGGAAGAATTGGCCATTGTTGGGAGAAGACCAAGAGGACGACCGAGAGTGAGATGGAAAGATGATGTGATTGGGGACATAGGAAGGAGAGGAGCACAATGGAACACGATTTGCGAGGAGAAGCTGTGGGAAGACAGAAGTAGATGGCGGAGGCTGGCTGATACCCCGACCCAGGACTAATCTGGAACGGGAACGGATATGGATGGATGGATGGAATAGAGTGACTTAAAATTTTAAAAATTATAGTAAAATACCATGTGTCCCAAACTTTTAATATTTTTTGAGTTATAAAAAACAAAAAACTTTTATACGGGCAAACTGCACATTTTTCAAGCTTTCATCTAACGTTTTTGTCTGAATTTTCAGTAAAGATGCAAATTACAATAACTAATATTTTAGCAAGTCATATTTAGTAAGACATTTTAATTGCCCCACTAAGTTGGGGCTGGAGGCCGAAGGCAGGAAGCCACAACTCAAGATGTTGAAGGTTGTTCTCAAAAAATCTGGCTATGCGATTAATTGAGCAGCTGTTTTTGAAGGCTATTTTTTCAATACTTTTATTTAAATAGAACAAGTGTATTGTCTGTACATTCCTTAGAAATGTAATTAATTAAACATCTGTTTTTACATCCTTTAATTCCAATTAAATTCAACAATATATTCATATTCAACATTAACATGTGACTTGAAGCGAACTTTAGAATATTATTATATAGTTAAATGGTAAGATTTTTGGTGTTGGATGAGTGATTGATTACCGGTTCGGTTTTTATAAATAAATAACGCATTTTGACTATAAAATAAATGTAAAAATTAGTGCGTGATTGATATTACTGTTCTGTACAGTGGATAGTTTACATCCTGATTTGACAAAATCTGGAATGGTGAAGCTATACGTCAGGCAACAGGATAACTACGTAATCTGTAAACTGTTTTGTCAAAGTCCTTTACTCCGGCAAGGCGTGACAGGTAATAGTCAAGTTACTGACAGTAAGAAAGAACTGTGGAGATTATTTATGGCGATATCAGTTCAGCTCAAACATTTGCAGTAAGTATCTTATTTAAAATAAAAATTAAAAATCAATACTCCAAACTGTTTCAATTATAATTTCTTTAATGAGCTTTCTACATTTTTAATTCATCTGATATAACAAAGGGAAAGTGAGAAAGTTTTTGCCAGTTACCTGGTACCATTTATGTTATAAAGGAATATTTCTTAGTTATCTGCTTTTGGTATCATCTTGTTCAAACATTTTGATATGTCAAAGTGTTCCCCTAACATATTTACACATTATAATATGGATATACATAATATAAACAAAATCTTCTTGTTCAGTAACATTTAAAACCAGTTGTAATAAAAAAAAAAAAGGATGGGAGTGTGCCTGAAACGTGCTGTTATTAATATAAATTAAATTTTCATTAGCCGAGACCTTATAAATGTAGATTAGTTTCAGAAAGTAAATAGTTTACTTATTTCAGTGAAAAATAAGTGATAACCCTAGAGCTGGCTTGAAACGAATTTTGCCAAATCAGACAACGACGAATATTCGTTGCCAAAACGGACGTGTCGCTTTTGTTATAATTTCAGCAATAAACTTCATAAGATGACTTTTAATGATTATATTCTGAAAGAGCATTGCTTATACGAGGTACGTCCAGAAAGTAAGTTCCGTTTGGTAATAAAAATAATTTGTCTACAGATACAGAAAAAATATTTATTGCACTAAAATCTACAACTCTTAAACTACTTTTCTACATAACTGCCGAAATTTTGCAGGCATTTGTCATAGCGTGGCACAAGTTTTTCTATGCCTTCTTCATAGAAGGTTGCCGCCTTTGTCTTCAACCATTTGGAAACATTTTCTTTCAGCTCTTCGTCATCGTTGAAGTGTTGACCGCCAAGGAAAGACTTCAGATGTAAGAACAGATGAAAGTCGCTAGGAGCGAGGTCAGGGCTGTACGGAGGATGGTCAAACACGTCCCAGCAAAATCCCTGTATGAGGTTTTTCGCCACATTTGCAGTGTGTGGTCGTGCATTGTCGTGAAGAAAAACAACACCTTTGTACAGAAATCCTCGGCGCTTATTCTGTATTGCGCGGCGCAATTTCCTCAGTGTCTCGCAGTAAACTTCTGCATTGATTGTTTGACCTCGCGGTAAGAAATCAATCAGTAAGATGCCTTTCCTGTCCCAAAACACTGTGCACATTGAGACCCATCCCCCCCACCAAAGCTGGTAAGCGTGCCAACCGGGGGATGGCTCAAAACAAGTCGAGCGATGGGATCACGGGTGGCAGTTGGAGGGTCAAAATAACACTCGGCAGCTGAGCAAAACTAGTTTATCACCAAAAAATCAACAAATAAGCAAAACTTGGCAGGCAGAAGGCCAAAACAAAATTAGGCAGAAGGCCACAATATTAACGGGCAGAAGGCCCCAATATAAATTAGCACTTAAATCAATAACCATAAACACTAAATTAACAAGATACAACACCTAAACTACAGAAACAACAAACTCCACAAATACCAAAATTTAACAATCAATTTTTGTATGGCCTATCTGCAGTTTGGCCTGAGACTCCCAAAACGTAAGGAGAATTTATTAACAAAATTTAAAAGGTGACAAACTTAGAAACAAATTTAGATAACCCCAAATAAAAGTGAAAATTTAGAAAACGTCTGGAAAACAACAATTACCGGCAATTCAGCCCACATATCCCTTGATTCCACCGGGCCAGGGAGTAAGCCGGAATCCCTGGGCAGCTCCGAATTAAACGTTAAGCAAAGAACAATAATCCCCTTTTGGTGAAAGTTTAAAAATTAAATAATTTAAAAGAAAATATAACCCGGTACCGTTCTATTATCCCCTGACATCAATAATACAATTAACAACGAAAAAATAAATAACAACTAGGCCTAAACATATATATAAATAACAACATGGTTTAACAATGGGGACCTAACCAATATAAAATTTAAAAACTATAACAAAAATAAACTACGTAAAGATTAACCATAACAAATAAACTAACTAAATAAATAACAATAAATATAAACTTTTCCTTTTTTTTTTTTAAATTTTAAATATATATAGCTCTGGCAATGTCCCCATGGCTGTTTCATACACTGTTATCACTCTGTCCAAAGTTAGGCCTAGGCCACATACAGTTCCATAAACATTTTTTTTCTTCTTTTATATTTCATGATTTTTTCTTTTTATTTCTTTTTTTTTTTTCCTTTTAATATCACCAAAACCCCTCAGCTCAGCCGCCGGGAAAAAAAATGGACAGAACTGACCTGAGGACTGAAGAACTCTACCCAAAGCTGTAGAGAGGGTAGCGGGCGAAACTAGGCTCCAGCATGGTCCTCAGGCCAGGCTAGCAGTGCAGAAGGTCGGCAATCCCCGGACGGCAGGCCGAGGGCTGAACGTCCCACTCGAGGACCCTGGAGTTACAGTGTCTCTCAGCCACGCATAGTTAGTTGATCGGCAGACAGCACAAGACTAACCTCCGCAGACCCACTGAACAGCTCGAACCATCTAGAAGGCTGGCCAAGCGGACCGAAGCTTCTGGAACACGGAACTTAACGGAACCGGGCCAACGGCTACCAAAGTACGCGGAACGCAGAGCGTGAGCGATCTCAGGCAGCCTGGCAGACAACGAAAAAAAACCGAAATGTACCGGTCAAAGACCCGGTACCACCTCCCTCTGCAAAACCTCAACACACCCAGGCAGGGGAAAAAACTCGGTACCTCAGGGAACCAAGAGGAAGAAGAAGAAACCTCCAAAGAGTGGTGCTCCAAGGACGCCAAAGAGAAACTAAGAGGGGAAACCCCTCAAACAGGGAGCGAACTACCCTGATGGTCGGGCCCGACCAGAAAAGAGAGAAAGGAGACTCTCTCAGAACAGCCACCTAGGGCGCAGAGGTGATCAATCTCTTTGCCCCAAGAAACCCCCAGGAACACCAACTCCTGGATCAACCGTTCCCCGGAAAGCCTTAAGCTGGGACACATGGGCTTTCCTGAACACCCTGCCTGACTGGGGATCAACCAGCAGAGCAGTCACCGGTGACAAAAACCTGTCGATGCGGTGGGGACCAGACCACCGATAGCACAACTTGGCAGCTCTTCGTTCCGCGGCCGAACTGACCGGGTGAGCCTGACAAAGAACCAGATCTCCAACCTGAAAAGGGTTAGGAGTACGACCCTTATCATACCTCCTCCTTACTCTCTCTCTAGCACGTAGCAGGTTGCGCCGAGCAGCCCGCCACGTGGACACTATGTCAGTGGCACCTGGCGTAGGTAGAAGATCCTCTAACCTCCACAAGTTGGACAAAGGGTTGTTAGGAGGGTAGCCATGTAGAATTTCGAAGGGAGTGGCATTGTGACTCTCATGCTTGGAAGAATTGAAAGCAAGCTGGAGCCAAGAGAGACTCTCATCCCAGGTGTTCTGCTTCTCAGCATGGAAGGTAATAAGGGCAGACCGAAGATTGCGGTTGAACCGCTCTGCATGAGAAGGCTGTGGGTAATAAGGAGAGGTAGTCACATGCCTGATACCATTGCCAAAACAGAACCTACGAAACTCGTGTGAGGTAAACTGGCTACCGTTGTCGGACACAAGAGTGGAAGGCACACCAAAGTGCTGGAAGAGTTGGGACTGGAGAGCACGGATGGTGAGCTTAGCCGTGGCACTCCGAAGGGGGAAAAGCCAAACGAACTTCGAGAAAGCATCCACACAAACAAGTAGGTAGGAGCTACCTGACTTGCTACGGGGAAAAGGACCCACGTAGTCGATGAACACCTTCTCAAAAGGACGCTCGGCCACCTCAGAAGATAACAACCCTAACCTTGCATTCTGACTAGGCTTGCTGAGAGAGCACAGGTGACAAGCCCGCACTCTGCCAGCAACATCCCGGTCCATGCCCTTCCAGATGAAGTACCTACGAATCTTAGCGATGGTCTTATGAATGCCAAGATGACCGCCCACAAGAGAAGAGTGATAATATTGAAAGACCATCGGTACTAGATGACTAGGCAGCACTACACGGGGTTCACCCCTCTGTCGAGGACGGCAACAGAGTACCCCTTTGGACAGAAAATAGGGAGGGTGGGCACCTCCCTCTTGAAGCTCACCTAAGATGACTGACAGCTCAGGATCTTTCTGCTGATGGGACAGTAGGTCGTCAAAAGCCAGAGGAAAATCCAGAAGAACAGCACCACACTGAGCAACAGCCTCAGTCGGTGGATCACTGGGTTCGTGGTACATGCGGGAAAGAGCATCCGCGATGACATTCTGGGTACCCCTAAGATGTTGGACTCGGAACTTAAAAGCAGAAATTTTGACCACCCAGCGACCAATTTTCCCGAGCTGTCGGGGATGGGCAAGAAGCCAAGACAGTGCCTGATTGTCCGTCTCCAGCAAGAACTCAGCGTGTTCCAAGAAACGCCGAAACTTGTCCGTACCAAAGACAACAGCCAGACACTCTAACTCATAGATGGAAGAAGCTTTCCTTTCCTGGTGAGACAACGTCCTCGAAGCAAAAGCGATGGGCTGCCTGACCCCATCAAACTCCTGAGAAAGAACAGCAGCAATGGCGGAGGAGGAGGCATCCGTCTGAAGAATAAATTCTCTGCTGAAATCGGGCATACGCAGGACAGGAGGTTGCATGATAGCCTCCTTGAGAGCATCAAAGGCAGTCTGCTGAGCTTGGCCCCACACAAAAGGGACACCTTTCTTTCGCAGCTCGTTCAACGGGGCAGCAAGCTCGGCCACGTTAGGGATGAAGCGACGGTAAAAATTCACCATCCCCACAAAACGGGCAATCCCCTTGGCATCTCTGGGAGGAGGAAAATCCCGAATGCCCTGGGTCCTCGCAGGATCTATGCAGACGCCTCGAGAAGAGATAAGATGACCCAGAAAAGAGATCTCAGGACGAGCAAAAGTGACTTTCTCTGGATTGACGGTAAGGCCAGCTGATTTGAGGCGACTAAGAACTTCCTCCAGATGTTGCATGTGTTCCCCGAAAGTCTCACTGTAGACAAGAAGATCGTCCAGGTAATTGAAAACAAACTTGAACTTCACATCATGGAAGATGGAATCAAGCAGACGAGTAAGAGTCTGGGCACCCACAGCAAGACCCATAGGAACCCTAGTGAACTGATAGAGATTCCAGGGAACACAGAAGCTAGTCATGGGCCGTGATTCCTTCTTCAATGGAATCTGATGGTAGGCCTGGTTCAAATCAAACACAGTGAAAAACTTAGCCTTACCGAACCAATCAAACGCAGAATGCAAATCAGGCAGAGGTACCGAGTCAATAGCGACCTTAGCGTTGAGCCTCCGATAATCCATCACAAGCCTAGACTTACCATTAGGCTTGGGCACAAGAAAAGCTGGACTGGCATAAGCAGAACGAGACGGTTCAATCACACCCTTGCTCAGAAGATCCTCAATCATAGCCCTCATAACCTCCATCTTTGGGGGAGCAAGTTTGTACGGATGACTTCTAACTGGCTGAGAATCGGTGAGGTGGATCTCATACTCCAGAAGAGAAGTGACCCCAAGCTCAGCCGTAAGCACATCAGGAAACCGCAAACACAGCCTCCTAATGGCCTCCGCCTGCTCAGGGGGGAGATGACCAACTGGATCCACCTTGGGTTGTCCGGGCTCACAACCCACCTCTCTGACTGCAGGAGGGCAGTCAGAATCACCTACTAGAGGCACCAAAACTCGCCGATTAAACTTGAAAAACATCTGGCGCTTCTGTAGGTCAAGCACCATACCACTCTTAGAAATAAAGTCTGCCCCTAGGATACAAGAAACCGCCAGGTCCTTGGCAACAAGAAAACCCCACCTCCAGGAAAATCCTTCAATTTTAAAATGGAAAAACGCCTTTAGAATTATAGGTAGAGGAGTTTGGGATGCCGTCCAGCAAGTAATAGAAGAAGGCTCGGTGTGCCTGACAAGTCCTAAGGCGTCAAGGGACTCAAAAAGAGAAAGGCTGATGATACTGCATGCCGAACCAGAATCAAGAAGGGCTCGACACACCGTACCACCAAAAGATACAAAAACGCCAGGACACACCGAGGTGACCGCCCTAAGTCCCAGGGAAGCCATGCCAGCAAGGCCCGAAACATCCCCGACGCTCCTGCGATGGGCACGCGTCAGAGGCAAATGGCCACGGTCAGTCGCAACAACGCGGGGAGCTACTGTGGAGGCAACCCCCCGCGCTGAGCGTTTCCCGCCCCACGACCTCGAGCACGTGGACAGTCACGTCGAATGTGACCAGGTTGGCCACAAGCAAAACACAGAACAGGAGGCCGAGAACCACGACCCTCCACTGGCTGACTCACACCTAAAGACATAGCCGGTCGACGGGTGGGGAGAGCACGATGACTCTCAGAATCCCTCCCTTGCTGGTCTGAGAACTGCACGCTGCGCGAAACAATGCACAGCTGATGCAGCTCCCGAAAAGTAGAAGGAACACCAGCAAAAACCAATCTGCACCGTTCTTCTGGAGAAATGCCATCCAGGATGACACGAACGGTGTCAGCTTCAGAAAGGGTGAGGCGCAACGCTTGACGAGCTTCCTTGACTGAAGAGACATAGGCTGCCAGAGACTCGCCCTACCCTGTGACCTATAAAATCTGTCCATGACCATCCTCTCCCTGAGTCGAATGGGAAGAAATGACGAAAGTAACTCTCGATGGAACGAGTCCACCGAGGCATCACTGGCCAAGACAGAACTCAGCAACTCCCCAACGGGACCTCTGCAATAAGGGAACACCAGACGAAGCAAGTCCCCAGCCTGCATGCCGGGCATCTCACTAAGTCTGAGAAAGGCCACCAGAAACTTAAGAAGCTCTTCAGGATCCATCCCATCGATCACAGGGAGATTCTGGATCATGGGCGTGAGAGGGTTAGGCAGCTTGTGGTAGCTCAGCTGCAGAAGAGCAGGTGAACCCACAGGAGCCGAAGCAGAAGGAAGGGCAGCTGGAGCCGAACCACAAGCAACCTCAACAGAAACGCCTGCAGGCTCAGAAGGAGCCTCAGGCACAGTGAAAACCGTTGTCTCAGCCTGCGGCCTCGACACGTTAGGCGACAGTGTGAAAGCAGGCCGCTGACCCAGACCCGTAGGAGTCGTGGAACCGGAGAGTGCCTGAAAAATCTCCTCAAGCCTAGATACACTCTCCAAGATCCACGCCCTATCCGACGGTTCCAACCCCGGCGCCCGGTTGACCAGCCTTAAACGGGCAAGCAGATGACCCAGACGTGCAAGGCGGCAGGCCCGGTCACGACCCACTGGAGGTTCCAACTGCAAATCCTCTAACACCCCTTCCCAATCTTCCACCTTCCGTTTACAAATCCCCAACTCATCACCAACCTCCAGCAGGTCAGACCAATCCACCGCCGTACCCGCGGACAACTGCTCCCGCAGCAACCTCCGGAGATTCAGAACATCACCCTCCGGAGTCACACCCCGCGACCTCAACTCGAAAATCAACTCCTCCTTGACTAGGAGCGCAACATTCTGCAGATAGGCCATCTCTAACGCAACAATTCTCAACAATATACACAAAAAACGACAACTCCAGGGTCCAAGACGAACTAAACCCTCAGCCTACCGAGCCACTGCCGACCACTCCAATCCACCCATTCAACAACGTAACCAAGCGGATTGCCTAAGTTTTTTTTTTTTTTTTTTTTTTTTTTTTTTTTTTTTTTTTTTTAGGCAACCACGCTCTGCTACCAATTGAGACCCATCCCCCCCACCAAAGCTGGTAAGCGTGCCAACCGGGGGATGGCTCAAAACAAGTCGAGCGATGGGATCACGGGTGGCAGTTGGAGGGTCAAAATAACCCTCGGCAGCTGAGCAAAACTAGTTTATCACCAAAAAATCAACAAATAAGCAAAACTTGGCAGGCAGAAGGCCAAAACAAAATTAGGCAGAAGGCCACAATATTAACGGGCAGAAGGCCCCAATATAAATTAGCACTTAAATCAATAACCATAAACACTAAATTAACAAGATACAACACCTAAACTACAGAAACAACAAACTCCACAAATACCAAAATTTAACAATCAATTTTTGTATGGCCTATCTGCAGTTTGGCCTGAGACTCCCAAAACGTAAGGAGAATTTATTAACAAAATTTAAAAGGTGACAAACTTAGAAACAAATTTAGATAACCCCAAATAAAAGTGAAAATTTAGAAAACGTCTGGAAAACAACAATTACCGGCAATTCAGCCCACATATCCCTTGATTCCACCGGGCCAGGGAGTAAGCCGGAATCCCTGGGCAGCTCCGAATTAAACGTTAAGCAAAGAACAATAATCCCCTTTTGGTGAAAGTTTAAAAATTAAATAATTTAAAAGAAAATATAACCCGGTACCGTTCTATTATCCCCTGACATCAATAATACAATTAACAACGAAAAAATAAATAACAACTAGGCCTAAACATATAAATAAATAACAACATGGTTTAACAATGGGGACCTAACCAATATAAAATTTAAAAACTATAACAAAAATAAACTACGTAAAGATTAACCATAACAAATAAACTAACTAAATAAATAACAATAAATATAAACTTTTCCTTTTTTTTTTAAATTTTAAATATATATAGCTCTGGCAATGTCCCCATGGCTGTTTCATACACTGTTATCACTCTGTCCAAAGTTAGGCCTAGGCCACATACAGTTCCATAAACATTTTTTTTCTTCTTTTATATTTCATGATTTTTTCTTTTTATTTCTTTTTTTTTTTTTCCTTTTAATATCACCAAAACCCCTCAGCTCAGCCGCCGGGAAAAAAAATGGACAGAACTGACCTGAGGACTGAAGAACTCTACCCAAAGCTGTAGAGAGGGTAGCGGGCGAAACTAGGCTCCAGCATGGTCCTCAGGCCAGGCTAGCAGTGCAGAAGGTCGGCAATCCCCGGACGGCAGGCCGAGGGCTGAACGTCCCACTCGAGGACCCTGGAGTTACAGTGTCTCTCAGCCACGCATAGTTAGTTGATCGGCAGACAGCACAAGACTAACCTCCGCAGACCCACTGAACAGCTCGAACCATCTAGAAGGCTGGCCAAGCGGACCGAAGCTTCTGGAACACGGAACTTAACGGAACCGGGCCAACGGCTACCAAAGTACGCGGAACGCAGAGCGTGAGCGATCTCAGGCAGCCTGGCAGACAACGAAAAAAAACCGAAATGTACCGGTCAAAGACCCGGTACAACATGATTTTTCGAGGTGTGAAGATTTGTTTCGGCTTAACCTTTGCTGGAGATGAAGTGTGCCTCCATTCCATTGATTGCCGCTTAGTTTCTGGGGTGTCATAAGAAACCCAAGTTTCATCTCCTGTGACTATCTGTGACAGAAAATCTTCACCGCTTTCATCACAACGGTTCAAAAACTGAAGTGCACTTCCTATCCGTTGTGTTTTGTGTTGCTCAGTAAGAATTTTCGGTACCCAACGTGAGCAAAGTTTTAGAAATTTCAGTTTTTCGGTAACAATTTCATGAATTAATGATCGTGAGATTTGGGGGAATTCCATAGCGAGAGCACTCATTGTAAACTTAAGGTTTTCCTTGATCTTCTCATCAATCGTGTGAACCAGTTCTTCTGTAATCAAAGATGGACGCCCACTTCGTTCTTCATCATGCACTTCATTACGTCCTTCATTAAACTGTCGGACCCATCTTCTCACCATTGAATCACTCATCGCATTTTGTCCGTAAACCTCACAAATTTGCTGATAAATGTCAATCGGTTTCACTTTCTTAGCATTCAGAAAACGAATCACAGATCTGATTTCACAAGCGGCGGGATTTTCGATCAACACCGACATTTTAAACAAGCACAACAAAGCGTACGAGACTGACAGCGATCTCAAAATGGCGCACGTTTCTTCTCCTTGATACAGAGCGTCTGCCGTGCATGCGCGGAACTGCGATCGCAGCGCTGCAGCGGATATAAATGGAAACGGAACTTACTTTCTGGACGTACCTCGTAGTACTATTTTAAAATTTTTATATTCTCTTTGTTAGACAAATAAAAATTAGTTATCTGTGGACAGCGAACAGCTGTAGCGAACGATATACTGCTAGAAGCCATTGTGGCACTGTGCGATGTCAACAATGGCTAGGTTTGTTTGTTTTGTTTATACATATGTAAATAAGGTGATATTTCATTTTTTATTTTTTTATTTTAGCTACCATTCTTACATAAATATTTATTTTGTCATTTCATCTTGATTTATTATGGTAGATTGTAAATCTTAAGCTTACACAATACCGAGCCGAGCACTGAACCCTAACACATTTTGACATGTTATGGTAGTGTGTAGTGGATCTGAGTGCTGAACCAAGTATCATGGCGAGCATAGCCTCGAACCATTAGTTGTCGGTTTTCTTCCGACACATCAAAGGGATGATAAGGCTCGGCTCGGGGTTGGTAGTGTATGGTATGTTCGTAACATCGTAACTTCCTTCCCTAACAATAAAAAAATCAGTGCGTCAAGCACTTATGGTTTACTGTATGTGTTGTTTATTTTTTATTAGCTGTAATAATTTTCATGTAGTTTTAGTAGGCTAAAAAGTAAGTTCAGCGATGGAGTGCAGTAAAGAAGATATAGTATTTATTGAGTGTTACAAAAGCCAATCTCTTGTGGGATTTAGATCTCTTTTGGTGACACGTGTGAATTATTAGTATTGAGTTATACCGGTTGGTGACAAGGTAAGATTACTGCATATACCGCTTACATGCTGAAACTTCAGGGTCAGCGTAATACTGTACCACAATTTCTTCTTTGCAGAAAGATTTCTTGCCAACAACATCTCTCATATCTTTCCTTTTCATAATTGTTACTAAATGAAGATGAATGCATGCAGCCGTTGCTATTGTCTGTAAACTAGCCATGTAGAAATTGTGAAACTGTAGAAGATCTATACAAAATACAATACAACAACACAACACTTGAAATTAAATTAAAGCAAGTGATCTGTAGTCAATGTACTTAACCAGAGTTGTCGTTAGGCCAAAATGTTATGAGGCTATGCTCGATTTGCCGCTCGGCTCGGAGTGATGGCTGTGACAAAATTGCTCTGTAATTTTGACAGAACAAATGAGCTGTCAATCAGTGCTCGGTTCGGTGTTCGGCTCGTAGTATTCGGCCGGCTTTGGCAGACTTGCACATTTTGACAGAAAAGTAAATCTGCCCACTTTTTCATTTCAGGTCATATATAAAAGAAAATTATATGTAATTGTTATAATAACTATATATTTTTGTAATCAGAGTAAAATTGTGAACAAACTACACATTTACACTTTTATTACAAAATGTACCAGACAGCTGAATTAAAAAAAATAATTTCAAAATGATAAACATGTCTGTTACATGTGACCTAAAAAAAGTTATTTCTATATTGTTTCCCACGTATTTGTGAATAAAATGAAATATGAATGGTTGCATTTGAACCATTAGTTATGAAATGGGATAAGTTATAAAAACCTCTGCAAATAAGCCAAAAAGAGGCTTCCAGAACAGGAGTGCAACATTGCCAGCTCTAAGGTTAAATTACATCAAATGAAAAAAGCACATAAACCCCAAAATTCGTTACCATGGACACTTAATGAAAATTCAACTAAATAACTAGTAAGTGTAAGTACTAGATAGTTATATTGTATATTGAAAGTTAGCTAGAAACACACTCTATAAACATAATAAACAGTTAAATTTTATAATATTACATCAAAATAAACAAAGATTCACAATAAATATCTACTCAAGCTATGGGGGAGAGACTTGAGGTGTCAGCTATGCATATCATCGACCCAAATCGGAAATATGATGCACGCAAATCTGTGTAAATGGCACGCTGTATTTCTTAACTTCATAAATCATAATGATCCTTCTCAGGGTGGGGTAATCATCTCACAATGCGGCCTTTCGTGAAGAAGCATGGCCTGCGGCTTCGCTATGACACTTGGACTGTATTACAGTGAATTTTGGTTTTTTGGGCAGTGGAGCCCATATTCATAGTCTTCTATCAAATCTTATGTTAGGTATCGAGAGAAATACCTTTAACCTGATACCCCTTTTGGGTGTGTTTCAAAAGTTTTCATTTCTATTATTTTTTTTTTAACAGCTGATGATTAATCAAATAAAGATTTTAAAACGAAGCTTTCGTTTTTATTATACACCAACCTTTCTACATATGATTAAATGATTGTTATAGAAACAAATAAAATAATCACGTGATTCAGAGTTTCATTTCATAATAATAAATCAAAACATAAGACATGAAATAAATAGCCATTCAAGTTGTAAACATCAACTTTTTATTAGTAGGTAGTCAGCTTTCTTGTATATTATGCACTAATTTTCCTTCTTCTACACATGATTACAGGATTGTCATGGAAACAAATAAATATCATCACATTATTCGGCGTTTCATTCTGTTCCAAAGCTTACATACTACACTCATTAGTGTTGTTAGCGATCAGTGCATATCAACAAAAGATGTTTTGGGAACAGTCTTATCTAAGGATTACTCGTTAATCACTGGCTTGAGAGTTAAGGCTCATAATAAATTACAGTCCCATGGTTAAATGTCACATGTATTAATGTATAAGATACAAAACTGTAGTATTTTAATATAAAGCTGTTTATTTAGTATAAAGTATAGTTTAAATATTTCTAAATTTTAATTTATGTGTTTTGTAGGTGGTGGTAACAATCAACGGATGTCTACGGGACTCGTCGCGATCTCCCCTTAGTCCGGTGTCTCCGATGGCCTCGACAAGCAGTTAATGACCATCCCTCCTCGCCACATCTCACTTTGTACATACAACATACAGACAGCTCGGTTTGAATCAAGTTTTTAATATAAAATTAGAAAATAGAACCATTGCCAATAAGGGCGTACTCACTTTTGGAAAATATAAGTATTTTATAGCGATGGAAGTAACAAATTATATTTTATGAGTAATAGCTTTGCGCTTCGGCTTTATCCCTGAAAGTATCCAAGTGTAAGATTGTTCAGCTGTGAGTATGGGAAGTATCGCACAAACTCTAAATAGTCTTTAAAGTCATTAGATTAATTTATTGTTATATTTATTTAGAATGAGTCTGCTGTAATTTTGTGATTGTTGCCTTATATATTTTGTGTTGCATATGGTAAATGGCTTTTGGATTTTGTAAATGTATGTGGGTTATATTTTTTAGTATATTATTGTTGAACTATTCATTTAAGTATCGTTGATTATCAAGTTTATGATATTAGATTTTGTGTATCTAAACTAACTAGACATTCCTACTTTGGGTTATAATTAATTATAGAGGGCTACTGACAATAATTATATTTTTTGTAAACACAGTGTTGATGTCCTACTCATGTTTTGTTTGTAAATTGTAAATATATATTATATGAATATAGTGATTTTTTTACATGTTATAGTTTAAATAAAATTAACTCCTAGTTTTCACATTCAAATGTGTACTAGCTAATTATTTATTTGTTTGTGTTATTTTTTAGTGATTATATTTGTTTTGTTTTACCATGTTTTATTATATTTTTATATTGTTGTGTTTTTATCATCCATTAGCCATTTCCCATTTATCTTTAAAATATTATTTGTGTAATTTAATGGTATGTATATTTTATGTTAGAGTATTAAGTTATTGTTTGGGCCAAAACGATAAAAGACACGATTCACAATAAATATTTTTAATTTTGTATTTTTCGATTTTCTGTTAGTTATCCTTATGTTTCTTTTCTTGTAGTGAAAAACTATTGTTATCTTGGGTTTTTGTTTTATTAATTGCTCATTCAAACAGACATTCCACCAACAAAATCTTAAAATTAAAATAGTTTAATATTATTGCCATCATTTTTAGCTATCATTTGCAAAATGCACTACTATTTTTTGTATTAGTGTAAGAAGATTCATTAATTTACTTGCTTGTTGAGTTTTTTTTTTTGTACTATTTTACTTTCAACCAAACCTTCCTTCAGTCAAGGATTTCTGAAGTTCTTCACTGACCTTTTTTAAATTCAATTAATTATTGTTTCATAAATCGGGCCAAGAAAATTGTTGAACAATGGTCCGAATTTCATTTTATATTATGAACAGCTTATTTTACAATCTAAATCAGCCACCTTAATTCTGAAGTTTGTTATTTGCTTTTGTACAAGAATCTTGAAAGGCAGTTCAATGTCTGAAGGAGAGAATAACAAAATCATAATGAATATAGTGTTTTTACTTTTAAAAACTGTTTCATTAGTGCAAGTAAGCTTTATGTTTGAAGAAACATGATGTTTATCTTTAAAATAAACATAGAACATTTTATTCAATACATATTATTAATCTGTGATATAACTGGCCTGTAATCCTAGTTATAGGCCAGTTATAGTTTTAAAAAGTAATGCTTTAGTTACTTAGTTAAAAAGACAGAAATAATTCTCTTGAGCTTTTAAAAGGTCGTCAGAAAGTACAAACGTTTATTTTAACTATAGAAGCTCTAACCCATATTTGGCTAAACAAGATTTATTTATGTTTATTTGCAGATTATATTTAGTGCTGATTGCAAATGAACATATTTTTGTTTTAAGTAATTTGTGTGATGTTTTGTGGGCCATATTGTCTTTTCCACTGCCGTGTGTACCGTACAGTAACACCTTTATAGAGGTCAGGCCACTGAGTAGAATTCAATGTACGCCATATTTCAAAAAGTTTGCTAACAACAGTTTCCAAACTTTAACATATTTATTGCAGAGAGTTGCGCTTTGCTTGTGTAAAACCGATGTCACAATGTACAGTACCTCAACACTCCTCTCCGACTTTGGTTCAAGCAGACAACTCTTTAATAATGTCCGAAATGCGAGCTTACAATGGATTATAATGTGAATTTCTTTTCTAATTATATCTTTATATACAGTAAGTATAGATCGTATTAGGTTGAAGACGGAACGACAAAGGAACAATCCGGCCAATCGCGTTTGTCGTTAGAGTATGATCGATCTAGAGTGTCATAGTTTAGCACAGTAGTTGTCAATTTGACAATGAAAACGCAACTAGCATTTTTATTTAACACTTTCTCGTTGTAAAATATATATGCTACAAGTCTATCCCGATTTCGATTAGTGTCAAAACACAATAAATTAAGTTGTGTCAATTAGTTGTTACTGAAGTTGATCCTCTAGTGCTGTTTGTCTTGTTCAATATTTGTTTGGCGATTTTGTTATTTTGCTCAAAACTAATGTCAGTTTAAAAAAATACAATTGTATTATTTGGATTGAATCTGGATGCACAACTAATATGACATGTTTTACATCCAGATTAAGGTTAAACTTTTATATTAAATCTCGCATTGTTTGTGATTTATGGAGTACAACAAAAATTTGTTGTTTAAAGGCAAGCTGTTCTCTTTTTTACTATCTGAAGATTCATAACCACTTATGGAGAAAGTTTATTTTCATTCTATTATCTTTGTATGCCATTTGTTCACAACTATTTTTAATGTTTATGGACATTTCCAAAATGTCCATTTTTCAAATGCAATTATTTATTTTTTTTCAAAGATTTTCAAAATTATGACATTGATTAAATTTTCTAATAGTTTCTGTTTGTCGGTTTTGCTGAGTTTTAGTTTGCATGTTAATGCTAGGTCACTGAGTCTAGGATTTCAGTTAAAGTGAAACAAAAGATATTACAGTAGAGTCTCGCTTATACGACGTAAACGGGCCGTGATGGCTTTGGATGTGTAAAAATGTCGGACAATAGGGAATGATAATTTAAGTAGTGCTAATAAATGAATGTTATTAAGGATTTATACTACATTTAAATATAAACAATAACTCATATTCGGTATTATAACAAAAAATATACTGTAAAAATGTTAATAACAAACCATATACATTACCGTATTAAAATTATTTTATGTTATTAAATAGTGAAGTCTTACAATACAGTGATACAAATTTTACAATCTACGGAAGTTACGGTTCAATTTGGTAATCATGAACATTAAACTGCAAGGCATTTAAAACAAGTACTGTTTAATTTAAAAAAGTAATTATTTAAAATGGAATTCAAGATTTTTAAAACAAATTCGTTATTGTTAAGTGCTTGCCAGAAGACTGTCGCTATTTCCCATCCATACAAGCACTGTCTCATACAAAAAATACTTTTCACTTAATACATTTGCAAAAGTATTATAGCCTACTCACACGGTACAATCCACGGACGCAACATAAAGTCATGTATAGTTAGTGAAAAAATAGCACACTGGTTGGGAAAAACCTATTCATGTTTATACAGTTTTTTTCCATTATGGAACAATACTACATTATATTTTTTTCAGGCAATTTTTTTATAGTTTTATTTTTGGAATGAGTATGTCAGTTAAAACGAAATATCAGATAGCAAGACTCTACTGTATACCTTTTCTCTTAAAGAAACTTTGAGATTTTTTAATTGAAATCAAGTTCTTCAGTATTCAACAAAGTAATACTGTTGTTAAATACTGAAAAACTTAACAAAGCAAGTATATTTTCATGTTAAAGCTCAGCCACAGCCTTGTACCTACGTATCGTATCAACTTCATGGAATCAGCCTGTTGCTTTCGCTCTCTCAAAGGTATTTTACAAGACTGTATCTTTTTGAATACTTTGTGTAGTGTAAATAACATGAATTAGGAACATTTTTTATCCCTTTAATTTCGACTGAATGATTCTTTAAAAACCCTCAACTGTCAGTGCTTCGATGGTGTAGGGTTTACCCAATAAAATATCTTGTGAGTGGCAAAACAAGGAAACATTAATCCAAGCTTTGTACTAAAAAATACAAAGTCACTAGTCATTGGATTGTAAAAGCAGTACCCTTTATTTTTTTGTAGCCTTGTTTCGTTTATGGAACCATACTTTAAAATCAGAGACTACCCAGGAAATGATCTTTAAGTTATGAACGTCAAGCCACATAGTCTAACCAGCTGTTACAGTGATATGTGGATATAATTGTACTTTAAAACTCTTTGAAAGTGGCCTTACTATGTTAAATTTGTTTTACAACATCTTATTTGTCATGTTTGATCATATCAGTCTATCCTGCAAAATAGTTGTGAACAAATTACAAAGATCGACTAATTTAGATAACATTTCTCAAAATTTATATTTTTATCGTAGAACATTTGAGATTTTGGAACCAAACTCCTTATCTCAAGAAATATCTAAAAACTTGGATTTCTTACTAATTCAAATTCACCGTTTAATGGTTTAAATTCAATCTCGTTTATATATCACAGAAATCAGTTAACAAGATAAAAGAGTATTTATTCCAGTTGAAATGTATAAACAAGAAAGACAATCAAGATTGTAGAGTGAATCGAAATCGGGTGACTCAGGAGCTTTTAGCTCCGTCACTGCCACTGCACAACTATATGTAAATAAATACAGTGTTCGTTTGTTTTGTAATTATTTCCAACAAACGGTTCATCTCAATATATTATAGTATGTATAATATCTACAATATGGTAATATATTATAAAGAAAGACTAATAATATTATATTGACTAAGATTAATGACAATGTATAGTACAGTACTACTAACATATTGTACCTCATCTGTGGGGAAATAGCTTTATACCAGTGGTAGGCTGCAGCATTCCGTTGCTTCTCACCGCATCTCTTCAATAACACGTGTTTGCTAGTAAAATATAATTTTTATTGCATAAATATTGCACGTATTTAAAGTGCCTTTCTGCTGTATCACTTAATACCGAGTTGTATTTTTTGTTTTAAATAAGGTATACAACTTAAAGTTTAATAAATTAAGATATTGTGAATTCAACAATCGAGGTTTTAAAAAAAATGAATACAAATTTTTTAGTATTTTATTTTACAAAAAAGTAATATTTTGATGCAGTCTGACAACCAGTTAAAGTTGTCAGGATTCCAAGAGTTCAATTTTCATTTAATATTTTACAAACATTGTAAATATACCTTCTTGCAAACGTGAAATGAAAGCAGCATTAGATAGTTGTCAAAAATAGTTGGCAATTCTCACTGGCAGCGGAAGGTTTGAATAATGTCTACCAGTAAATTAAACTTCTTCAGAAGTATCAAAGTGATAAAAACTGTATAAGGACTACTATCAATTAAAACAATAATGTATAGCAATTTAATTGATATCTTAGCCAAATAATTTTACGTGTGGCAAAGATTTAAATAAAATAAAAATATTAAAAAATAGGTACTCAACCTTAACACATGTTGATTAATTGTAACCAGTTTCCAAGTAAACTGTTATCGTATCGACTACTGATTCTTGGATGTTTAATTGGTGCAGCAGGGGCTTTTTAAATAAATTAGAAAATGTTCAAGTTAAGCTGTTCTTGTTCTAAAAAAATACAAATTTATTGAAGAGATGACATTCCATCAAATAACAATGAGGGAACAAGTCCAATCCTGTGCTTTGAAAGTGTTAACACCGAAAGGCTCCGCTACTTTTATTGTAATGCTTCTCACGCTCACTGATTGATTTTGATTTCATCATTGTGTAAGAATTAACTAAGCACTTTTGTAAAGCTGTACAACTTAGTTTTTCTTATTCAGTGGGTAAGAATGAAATAAGCATTTTATAGTAAATTGTAAAAATTATAATGAAATATTTAAGAGAGGAATTTAGAGAGGGCTTTATATTACCGATTATGAAAATTTGTATGCCTGTATACAGTATAATTGTAACAAACGTTGTCCAGTTCCTATAGTTAATATTTTCTTACTTACCTACTTTTACTTTTCATGACTGTAATTTTATTTTATGTGAAATAGTCTTCAAAATGAATATTTGTCCGTGTAATTAAAGTAAACATGACTCAGCTATATCACACAGGAGATAGATAATATCTTAAAGCAAGTCCTGTAGCTAATCATATTTTTATATTTAACACTATAAAAATATTTTAAACACATAATTCGGAAATAATTGTAAAAAGATAAATTTAATGTATCAGTTGTCATGACCTTGTTAAGTGGGAGACGTACAATATTAAATATATCAGCACTGATGGCGCAGTGCTGTAACCAAGCTATTTGGGGACAAAGTGTTGTTGAGATTGTAGACGATAGGCTCTATACTCAGTTCTCTTAATACTGACATGGCGTCCGTTCAATCCGTGCAATCGACTTGGACACTAATACAGAAGTCTGGGTGTCCCTGTTGGGTGGTAGGGAGAGACTGAGTATGAGGCTTGTCAGCTACTGTTCTCCCTCGTCATCAACAAACCAGATACCATCAACATTGGAGAATGATCGTCAATCATTTTTATAGTTCTCTTCATTTTCATAATTAAAATTTGATTGTAATCGTAGTAGGCATATATGTATCAATGTCTGGGGACGGCTCAGATATATGTTCGAAATGATAGTGATCAACAGTAGCAATCTGATTTTTTTTAAAATTCACTCACCAAAACAAGAGACACTCAGTATGAATAAGCAGCTTTTAGTCTGACTTTTATTCAATTAGGGTTTTTATAAAATTTTTAAACCTCTTAGTATTTTTCAGTTTTCTGTTTGTAGCATTTTTGACAAATGTTCTTGCTAATAGGTTCCTACTCGTGCATTACAGTAAAATACACCGAAAGAAACTTCTCTTATTTACCAAGAAGTCTTGTCAGATTTTTAATTTTTCAATAAAATCTTAATTTTTATATGATGGAATGTTTTAACTGTGTTTTTGTTAGAGAGCCTGTGGCAGAGTGAATTGAGCTTTCAGGAATTTCAGGTAGAGGTATCACAGATACGAATCCTGGCGTGGACTGTAAATATTGAGAATTTTACTTCAGTACATTCTAAATAAGTACACAAGAAGTATACACATTTAATCTAAACTTAGAAAATAAAAAAGTCATGTTTATAAGTTTAGTAAAAGTGAGTAGCCAAATAGTTGTAAAACATGTGTAAGTTCATAAAATACAAAATATTCCAACATTGGTATCACTAAAATAATATTTATTACAAAAAATACTTGTCAATTTATTGTTGGCGATTTTAGGCCTTATGTGACCCAACACCCTAATTGTATAGGTGGGAGATCATCACTGTGGAGTAGTGTGAGTACATGTTTTTTAGTTTTGTCATGATCACAGGTTCGTAACATGAAAGGTACGTTAATCAAACATTTACTAGTGAGTGGCCATAATTTCATGTTCTCGTTGAGGTTGAACAGATCACACCTGGTGCAAAAGATTTGCACTGAAGAAAAAGAGTGAGGAAAAGTGATTTGCCAATCGATGAGCTTATTCAGTAAAACTTGGTCCAAATATTTGGACACAGTTCACAAAAATGAACCGTACATCAATCAAATTGTCATATTTGATCAATTTATCTTACACACTACTTCCTGGTGGTTAAATTCTATGTTTATTTCTTTTTTCTCTTATTAAAACAAAACTTCTTTTGCCAGTACATAAGAGCCAAAGAGTAAACTTTATTCAAAGAGTGAAATACTGACCATCAGCTCAGTTGGGGATTTGAACCTTGTAATTGGGCCTTGTAATTGTAATTGGACCTTGTAATCTGCAGACTAAAGCTCCAGTCACCAAAGCTAAGTTTTGGAATTCTGAAGTCCAAAACCATAAAAGAATGCATGCAAAGTGGCTTTGAAGATCCACTGTGTTAAATCGGAGAATACAAATCAATTAATGGTGGTGTTACCCAACAGAGTAAACTGAGATTGTACAATGTAAATTGGTTGGCTCAAAAATACCAGTATAATGATATGTGTTTTGAAGAATCAAACAATACATCAGGTATGTATAATAAAAGTAATGATGTCACATATACACGAACTTGATCAATATGGAAGTATAATCGCTGATTGTGTGTTAAAGAAATGGTTAGCTGTTAGAGACGTGACTTAAAAGAAGCTGAAAAACAACTATTGGTATTAGGTTCACCTGCTTTTGTACTTAAAGTAATTGTACCAATACAAAATGTAAAATTTTTCCACATGCTTTCAATGTTCAAGCCTGTTCCGAAGTACATTCAATAAGATTCAAACTGTTTATGAACTGATGTGACATGCCGAACTGCATGACTACAAGACCTATTTGGCTGACTTCAAATAGGCTTGACCAGTCTCCTGATGAGAAATGTTCGATTTGGGGCATCATGCTAAATATTAAGATTCCTGCATCAGTAGCGTAATGGTGAATCTGTCCGTGAATTGGTTTGTTAACAAAATGGCAAAGAAGAACACAGTTGAGTTAACAATTTGTCAAAATTATGTGCAAAAATACCCTTGATATCTAAGGGTGATATCTAAGGGAAAAAGTGATAATTCTAAAGTTGTGAATTAACACTTTTGCGTACTTTTGTCATACATCTTTATCTGAAAAGATGGTTGCCACTTTTTTTCATCCTTCCAAAATAAATCAGTTTTTTTACACCCACAACCAATGTTGTTGTCACCAACACAGCATGTATTGGTGGCAATATTAAAACTTCACAGTGAATTTGTGAAAACAGTTTCTGTCCTTACTTTGCATTTAGTCGGTTTTTAAATGAATGCTGCTATTTCCCGTTACAGCCATGGCTTGAAAAGTATTATTCAACCCGGTACCTTAATTCCTTCAGGTTGGATAAAAAACTTAATTTGTGGATAGGTTTTTGTTGTAAGGAGAGCCCAATCTTTTTAACCTTACTACTACTACTACCTATTCTCCTTAGACTATTGATCTGTACGAGGAATTTATTGAGATAGAGTGAGGGGAGAATCAGTACAGTACAAGTGAATATTACTGATAAAAACACAGTCAAGGCCCATGATTCTAACCTGCGCTATCTCTTAGGCTGAAAATCTGACGCCTTAGACCTCACGGCCACTGGCTTGCCTAAATTTTTGTATAATAGCAATATATCAATCTTGTATGTGCTGTTTCATAGTTCCATCAATTAACTTTACTTAAAATATTATAAATGTGGCACCAGGTTGTGGAAAAGTTTAGATTGCTTTCTGTTCCAGAATGGTACACAGCTAGATTGTAGAGATTATACTGTAGCTTGCATTTTTATTCCCTTTAGTAAACAATAATTAGTGAAATTAAAAAAATATATATATTGTTTCTGACATTTTCTTATCTATATTTTTTCGTTAATGTTCATTTGACAAATAAATAAATATTTACAAAAAAAACCTGAGATAGGGGATTTCTAGTTGATCTCACCTTCAAGAGAAATGAAAAAGGCATAACAAAATCATTTTTATTATTATAAAATTAATTGTTTCCAGATATTGAATCCATAATAATAAGTGAGCTCAAAACTCTTCTTGAAAGTACTGTTAAAGTTTTTTAACCATATAAAAAGTTCTCTCTAAAATCTTCTCTTTAGAATGTCAATAGTTATTCTTATACACCAGCAAATAAGTTTTCAAATAAATCTATTGTTAATTTTGATGTAATTGTTTTTAGAATGTGACCTTATTCTAAAGAAAGAACGTATTTAATTAACACGTTCGCTACCATTATTATCAAAAAGGTGTTACCCACCGTTACTAATTTGCGGCGCATAAGGGTCCATCCACAGACTGCCGCCGCAAAATTGCAGCCTTGTACCTGTGTTACTAAGTAGCCTATTGCTATTTGACAGTATATTATAGAGGCCTAATTCATTTATTGTGGGCTATGGGAAAGCTTGCTGCATCTTTGAGACGCTTGGTCTGTGAGTGGAACAACTTATGACGTCACAAAATATTTGGCAATACTACAAGACCAAGTTCTACGCAGTTGCAACACTGCTCAGCCCAGTGCACTTACTGGAAATAGAAGACAAAATTACGCAACTGGTATTGGGAAACTATATAGGTAAAACCCTACTTTTTACAGTACAGACTGAGTACCACCATACATTTGTGGCATTCATGAAAATGAATAAAAACTGTAAAAACAAAGTGAAATGAATTTTTTAGTACATATTGGATATATATTGAACTATTTTGACACATGTTATCAAACCTTTACTCTTGGGCTATAACGATGGCCACGTTCTTTAGGCTTGGTCTGTAAGTATGCCATCTTCTTAGACGCACGGGCTGTGGTAATGGCCGCGCCGCTGCATATTTGAGGTGGTTGGAAGTGAACGTGTTAATGTATAGTTATTATTTAAAAATAATAGAGTTACACATTTTTTTAATAATTGTATAAATTGTATACAATTATTTCCTGGTAAATAAATACAAATTATAAATTTTAGTGCAAATCTTAGTGAATCAATGAAATTCTAATAGAACTTGTTTTTTTTATTCAATTAATAACTTTATATTGAGAAAGCAAACTATTTATTCATAAAACTGCTGTCCTAAGAGCTTGCTTCTTTCCCTCCCCAAATCATGAAATCCGAGCCTCAGAATAGAACCTTACAGGTGATCTGGTCCTGTGCTATAATCAAAGAAGCTAATTTATATGATACAGTAATATTTTTGTGTAAAGTTGGTGTTTGCCATAATATACAAAAGAAAGAGCTGAACCCTTATCACTTATTATAATGCTAATACAGTATAATTGCATTAATATTTTGTTAAATAACATTATCATTGCTGATAAGTTTTCAAATTACTTGAAAATAACCTTCACATAATCTAATTTAAAGGTGTAAGACATTTGCATATTTTTTTGATGTGCAACAAAGCAATAAGCAAACATAATTCATCTTTGGCCCACATTCACTTTAGGTTCTTAAAATAGGTTAATCACTAGTATAAAATAAATTGTATTACACTCCACATTTTAAGGTTATTATTGTAACTTGTTTAAGTCATATCATTGTTATTGTTAATGCCTCATTAAAGATAAATACACTAATTGTTATTGTTTGTAAAAATGTAACTCTTTATTTTTAAGTTTTAAAAATAAGCTAACATTTTAGGATGGATAAAGAAGTTTATAAAGCCTTAGTTAAAAAAGTTTAACTTTATAATTGGAAATTATGTTTCTAATTTCATCAATCTATTTTTATTTTAAGATTGTAATTACAAAACTAAAAGCAATTATAAATGATATTAAAACTCCAGCAGTTTTTTAGGATTTAGTTTTATTTGTTGTTAATCGTAGATGTGAATAACAATATAGTACAAATTGTTTAAAGACATGTATTGATAAATAATTAATCTTATTTGTGATATTGAGATAACTTATAGATGATATCTTATTTCAATATGGTTTTTACTTAATTTTAGTAATAAAGTTGTGATTTGAATTAACAGATTTTTGAGACACACTCACTACATACGGGTTTGTAAATAAAATTGTTGGAGTCATCAAAACTTGAAATATCTTTCATGATTGCCTATTTTTATGTAAATGAGTCTTGTTCCAGAGGGCTCACACCTGTTTCACGCAGATAAAGAATTACAGGATTGAAAGAATTACGTGATGATGATAAAGTGGTGTAGAGTTTTGAATTCTTACATTGAAGACACAAATAATGGAAGACATCAAAGTAAGAGCTTAAGAAATTACTAAGGATTATTTGGGACAGACCTTTAGGTGACCATTTTCCAAACTGCCTAGTCACCGCTGGGAAGTCAGCAGCTCTATAGTAGACATGCAATTTTACCATCAGCGGGTCAAAACATGCTGTTCTACTTCAACTGTACGGATCGTGTTTCTCATTGTTGTGAGTTTTAGTGAACACTGTATGACTATTAAAGGTCCTATCTTGTGGAATATAAGATGATATTATGAGTTTCGTAATTTAAAATCATCAACAGAAAGATGTAAAATTTTACTCGTTTAACTGTAGAAAAAATGATAAAAATGCTAAATTGTTCACAAAAACCATCTTATGGTCCATTATAACAGTTCTTCTTTTATCAAATGACACCTCAATTGTTACAATACGATCACTATTATGGTCTGAATAGTTGAAATAGAAGCCCATTTTGGGCGTTATTTGT
The DNA here is from genome assembly GCA_035578905.1 of Stictocephala bisonia. NCBI lineage: Eukaryota > Metazoa > Arthropoda > Insecta > Hemiptera > Membracidae > Stictocephala > Stictocephala bisonia. Next base: position 747,714 of record JAQJVL010000017.1, on the reverse strand, counting down.
GGTGCAAAACAACCCCCCCCTTAATATCGGTTATTTTCCAAACCTTTTATAGAGCCATATCGTTAGACACTTTCTCTTTTTTGATTTGAGAATTGTATTTTAGACTATTCTGAGCATTCATCAAATTCACTCAAAATCAGGAAAAAGTAAAAAAGTTAACAAATTGTGAATGAATGAATGAAAATGGCTTTATTGGAGGCGAAGTTAGGACTAAAGAGTCCTCTCTACCACTTAACCTCAGATAAATAATACAACTTCAAATAGATAACATAAAATCATATTAAACTGTACGTAATGCAATATAAGACAATTTTATATAAAAATAAACAAAAATTAAAAGACTAACTAATCTAATAAAGCTAATCAATACAAAAGGAATTGGCCCTAACTATTCAAATTTAACAGTAAATTCAAAAGAAAGAAAGAAAAAACCGCTTTAAAGACACTCACCCATTCATACCTTACTCACACCCCACATAGCCCCCGCAAACCACCAGCCCACCGCCACTACAGATCCCGCATCAAATGACCTTTAACTTCCACCCCGTAACGAGGGTAACCTTCAATTATTTTGATGCTGTCAGGGAGCGCATTCCATAAGCGACAAGCTGTTACAGTGAAAGATTTGTTATATAAAGTAGTACGATGTACAGGGACTGATAATATTGATGCCCCCTGACGAGTATTTCTAGAACTTATTTCGTTCATGAACCTGAAACGCTCGGACAAGTAACTGGGATTTTTTGTTTTTAAAATCTTGTGAATCAGTAATAGTAAATGATACTCACGAAGCTGTTTAAGCTTCGGAATAGACAGTTCATTGAAGAATGGCGTAATGTGATCATAACACCGTAGATTGAAAATAAATTTTATACAATAGTTCTGCGCACGTTGAAGCTTGTCCGAGAGCTTAACAGTCAGGTCACTAGTTACGATGTCACAATAATTAAAACGAGGCAAAACAAGTGTCTTGACCAGCATCACTTTAACGTTAAATGGAAGAAAAGATGCATAGCGTTTCAAGCAGTGAATGCCAGCAAACACTCGATTGCACGTGTTGTGCTGCCACATTGGAAAATTATTCAGTCACATGTATAGTTAAAAAAAGTTCACCCTTAACTAACACTTCATTTAAACCACCCCTGCCTTTTCCATTTTCCATTCAGTCCCCTCAAATCCTATTAATAATTCAAGATCATCTTGGATTTTGTTTAGGTAGGAGTTAGGGTCTGGATGTTGTCTAGGATAGGGACTTAGTCAAGCTTCTCTATTAGCTGAAAATCAGACCAACACTACGTGATTCAGATTCCGTGTAAAGCTGTAAGTCCCTTACTTTCCCTGGCTGTTGAGCTATTAATAAATTGTTCATTCTAAGAAACAGTTGACCTTATTTAGTAACAGTGACTACACTCGCTCATTGATACTCATTTGCCCCTCATATTCACCCATATATATGCAATCAGTATCTTAATTAACGAATAATGCTCAAATAAATTTTTATACATCAAACAAAACTATTCAAAATCATTGAAGTTCTTATCGCAACGTTCTAAGGACAAAAGTGAGGAGGCCCTGTTATATTTTGAAAATCCTAATACATAATATTTAATTAAAAATTAAAATTTTCTTTTACTATCAATTTATGCCATTTTTTATACGATACACTATGTAAAGGAGAACAAAGATAAACAAATAAAGTCACTAAATAATGTTTTTGTTAAAATAATGCATAAAAGTCTACTTTAAAAAAAAATGTGTGGTGGAATTAATTTCATAATTAATACGTTAAAGCATTAAACCACACTTAAAAACTAATGATTCATTGACGTACCGTTATACTAAGTGAAATTAAATTTGTTAAATAGATAATCTAATTCATAAAGTTTTGTGTTAGTTACATTTTTAAACAAGAAAGTGAAACTTTTTATTTTTACCATGACCTTTACTACCTAATAGTGTGATACTGGTTGATATATTAACTAAACAATTTATTCTTATGTTGTTCTGGATTTAGTAACAATATCCTAAAACAATCAGTGAAGTCAGATTCACTTTTACTTTTAAGAGAAATTCACTTTTACTTTTAAGAGAAATTAAGTTGGAAAATATAAGTTTTAACTGATTGGGAAAATTGATCTGGCTAGCAATTAAATTGGTTACGATTATTAAATTGTTTAAAATTACCAATCTAAAGTCCAATATTCAATTTAATATAACATTCATTGCTTATATTTACCTAATATATTATTAAAAAGGGTTAACTTTGTTCCATGACAAATTAAATTGTGTATCAGTAACAAACATGACTCATTACATTATTAATCTACACAACTTCTTACCTGCCTTTTAAAAGTTATTGAGGACAACTTAGCTTGACGTCAAACAAATTTTTCGGTCATATTTTTGAAAGTGTAGGGACACCTACTTGAAGATGTACATGGAAAATATATGGCATATGAGATGTTACATTTAAGCCATTGACTGATAAACTATTGATACCAACTGTTAATTTTACATAAGTTACCATTCTTGAAACATAGGAAATATTAATCGGCACTAGTGCAGTGCTGTAATCCAGTTACTTGAAGACAGTATTGTGGAGATGGTTGCCGATAGATTCTTTGCTTGGTCCTCTGATAACTGATATGTCATCCACTGAATGGTTGCTATTGGCATGTCACTACTAGAGAAATCTGGGGTGTCCATGTTGGTGTGGTAGCCACTTACTGGGTATGGATACGTTCAAATTTTCATCATGCTGGGAATTGAATTATTAATGTATGTTAAAAAAAGAAAACACAAATAAACTTACAGAATGTTGAGTGATCTATTAGTGAATATTTCCTCACATTTCACAGTTAGTTCACATGAGCTGTGGGTAAAATTTATTCAATAAAGGAATATTGACGAGGCCCAGTGGTGATTTCATCCTTGTAACTTTTACTGAACAATCCAAAATAGTGGTAGATGTATCAAACTTTATCCAAACGGTCGGAACACCAACACACTTTTTGCGGAGTATTATTTTCAAAAACAAACTTTTTTTACCTATTGTGTTACAAGCACACATTTTCTCTAGTTACCGCACTTTGACAAATATATTCTCTTATATTGAAGAACATTCTGACTTCTACCTTACCTTCCTGTCATATTGAAAAAATTGTTATTTCAAGATAAGATTTGTGAAATTTCTTTTACCCAAAATAAATTTTACGAACTTAACATAAGGTGAGTGCTTCTCAAATTACACTTCTCTTCTAGTAATTCATGAAACATTGAAATAAAATTTATAGTTTTTTTTAAGATGTTGAACATTGTGAAACAAGTCAATTGTTTATTTATAAATACTGTAGTGTTGTGTGACCGTTACACATCATAATTTTTTAAGAATTAATGTTTAAACAATTGTCACAATAGAATTCTGTTGAATATATTTTTCTTCCTACTTTGCAGCATAGTATCAAATTGCATTGATGAACTCTGTATAGATAAATATGAAAATAGTATATAGTTTATAACAATTTTCATGTCGCTTGCTGTAAGTAATCAAAACTGAGTGTAAGTTACTAGCCGCAAAGGCTTGTAGCGTAGTGGTACACATGCGAGCACAGACAGTCTGTTCCCACAAGCCTTGATACCGAGCCGCGCCGCCATGTCACACCACTTGTCACCTGTACATTCTGTACAGTTACTGTTTAATTACTTATCTCATGTAAATTGTTGTTACGATGTTGAAATGTTGTATTGGATTGTCTAGTAACTGCAGGATGATCGAGGCCTGTAGATTGTTAAAGTGTAGAATAAAATAACACATGGCACAATAAGCTCTGTTCTAGGCAACACATTTTTTATTGTCATCATCAATTAATTAACATTTATAATTAATTATTATAGTCTTTTTTGTGATTTTATTATAAATATTTTGTTGCTATAAATACTTTTTTATAACAAAGTTGTTTTATGTGCACCATTTCTGTATCCTATCTTATAAGAAATATGAAAATCATTGTAAGTAAAAGCAAGACATTTTTGATCGTTAGTTTCTTAATAAGCATAAAATGTGTGGGTAGAAAATGTCACACAATTCAAATTTATTACATACAGTATATGTTCAAATATTATGGTAAACAATTTCAGTAAACCATATTCACCTTCCTCATACCTTAGGCATTCATAAAGGAGAATCTCCATGGTGTGAGAAAGGAAAAATGAGTTTATTGAAATCCATCACCATAATATTTGTACATATTTTATAATAAATTTGTGTTGTCTGATAGTTTTATTGAATTTTTATTACTTAACTTTTTATGCTCCAGCCTAACATTTCCAACTCCCAGTAGAATTATCAAATTGCAGTTACGAGATGGTAGATGGCACCGTGAGTCGTATGTGTCTGTAGGGTGGGTGGATGGGCCGTGAGAGGATTTATCTGTTGGATAATCCTTTCATTCAATAGTGTTTCCCGACTATTTAATAGTTTTATATTAGATTTACGTGAGTCCAATACTAATTGACTGATCATAAGGTTGATTTATTTTAAAACTGGCTAGTTTCATAGTTGATTGATTTTCAAAGGGTTAAGGATTCTGTATGTGGCCACAACTGACCCCTCGCTTAGTCCCAAGTTTCAGATCTTTCAAGCCATAGTTTGTAAGAGGATTCTACTGCCATTTTTGATGGTATTAACGTAAACTTTAAACAAATTAAAAAATATATCAAAAGTTTTCCTCAGCAATTCATTTGTCATGGCTTTCATCACTCAATGTATTTCATTATTATTTTAAGGATCACCATTTTTCCATACCATTCGCAATTTTAATTTTGTATTCCAACCTTAATCAATTCAAGTAAATTTTGTCGGGCTCCCATGATTTTAACCCTTGACACCTGGTTGTATTGAAGTCAGGAGTGCTTACAACTGGGCTAGCAAGAAGCTAAATTTGTATTAATAATATTATTATAATACTCAATCTGTCCGTAAATTAACGTTACAATGCACTAAACTAATGCCAGTAATATACGTTCAGGAAGTTGGCACCACTTTCTCGTAGTGGGGAGGTAAGAGCAACAAACTGGTCATCTCAGTCATCAGTAGCTCTTCAGTGAGCACATAGTGACTGTTCAACATGAGCGTGTCTGAGTCGTCTCCGAACAACTGCGTAGTGTGCGCTGTAATATGCTACTTTAAAGCTAAGGGAATGAATGTATCTGCAATTCATCGTTCGATCATCTCCATCTATGAGGACGTAATGACAGGAAAGCATGTGTCAAAATTGGTTCGTAATTTCAATTTCAAGACAGAAGTAGACTGCAATACGTTGTCTAATTACATTCTCATAAAATTGAAGAACATCTTTTCATTGATCGCCGTTTGACCAATTGACGACTTGCATGAAGTTTGTCACCATATGTCACAAACTGTTATTTATAAAATTGTAGATGAACTTTTCAAACATTGCAAGTACTGTGTACATGACGGGTGCCCAAAATGTTTATTCAAGATCACACTCAACCGAGGTTGAGCAGTATGAGTATTTATTGAATGTTTTCAGAGTGAAGGTGAGGATTTTTTAGCTCTATTGTAACTCTGTTGTTGGCACTGGTGGCGCAGTGCTGTAACCCAGCTACTTGGGGACAAAGTGTTTGGGAGATTGTAGGCGATAGGTTGGATGCTCGGTCCTCTTAATACCGCCATGGCGTCCGCTCAACGGTTGCTATCGGCGTGGACACTACTAGAGAAGTCTGGGGTGTCCATGTTGGGTGGTAATCATTGTACGGATGTTGTGTGGGGGAGATAACTGAGTATCAGGCTTGTCAATTAGCTGAAAATCAGACCAGCACTACGTGGTTCGGATTCCACGTAAATCTGTAGGTCCCTTAGTTGCCTTGGCTGTTGGGCTATTAATAAATTGCCCTTTCTGAGGAGGAACAGTTGAACTCAGTAAGTAACCAGACTACACTCATCCTACACTCATATACTCATTCATATTCACCTTAAAATACCAACAACTTGTGTCGGTGTCTCATATGTAAGAATGTAACATGAGATAAAACTTAGTCTCATTATCATACTCAAGACTGCAAACGGCAATCAATATGGCAGCCCATATACATTCTCCTTCTGTCAAAAAAATCAAGAATCAGTTGGAAAAATTAATGTTTCAGTATTTTGGGACAGAAATCCGTTCTGTTCATTGACTTTTTAGAAGTAGGGAAGACGATCAATACTGCAAGATATTGTAAGTGAAGAAAATCGGGCAAGGCGATACAAAATAAATACTGTCACTGGGTGATAAGGAGGCGTGTTTATATAGCAACACTATGTAGAGCCATGCAAGTTTGCTATAAGGGTGGATTATAGTTTACTTGATATTGAAGTTGGGAGGATTACTGTGTTTTGTTATCATTGTTCTAATTTAGGAGCTATTTATGTGTGATGAAAGGGATTAGGGATCTGATTAATTTTGTGGTTCAATAGCTATGTCCACACTTGTGCGCTTTCACGTTCACCTTTTTTTTTTAAATTCCTTCAACAATTCAACGACCAACTGGGTATCAAACTAAAAGTATTTATTTTCTAAATCTGAATATACCATTGGAAGGAAGAAGGTTTACGGGCTATCTCCCGAAAATAAAAAATATCCCAAAAAAAAACCAAAAATGATTCATTTTGATCTAACATACCCAAGTGTTAATGATTGCACTTAGATGCATGAATTTCCGCTTTCTACATTTGTGCCTCACTTCAGTGCAATGTGTTTAAGATGGATGAAGGCGACGCGGATTTGTTAGGAGATCTTAGTGCTGCATACCTAGTATTAAGTTAAGTTTGGAAATATAGAAAATCTAGGCGATCAATTTTGATACCTATAATTTTTGTATTATGAAGTACTTATAATACAAATGTTTTGTTTAAAAAATGTCTAAGGACTACTTTGACACACTTTTCAATATAGTCAGATCATTAACTGAAAAATCAGGTACTCATTAAAAAAAAAAAAAAAAACCCAGCAGAAGTAAAATTAGCGATTACTTTGTTTCCCCTGAAAACTGGTGATAGCATTTGATACTAAGCAAACCATGTAGACTCACGTATACTTATTACTTTCACTTCCCATACCACTTTTCTTCTCCATCACTTGTTGATGTTCTTTTGAAAATTAAGGTCTCAGGCTTTGATTTTTTTCTAACCATCTTTTCAGTTACCGTATAGCTAAATCTCGATATGTATATTTTTTTTATTGGTAGAACAAGGGCTGCGTGTATCTTTTAAACACTCGTATGACCTCATAACCAAGATATAAAAATACTGAACATTTGGGGTTATGTGGGAATCAAATAATCTAATTCTATCTATTCTAGTTCCTTTTTGGATGGTTATTTCTTGCATTTTGGTTCTCAGTTCAGAGTCCCCTCTCACTACCCATACTCACTTCCTCAGACATGCAGTATTTTTCAACTCTTCTGTTTGTTTGCTAACAGTTTAATTTAATTGCTTCAGTTCATATTAGTCTATATAAATATATATACATATTGTAATTCTCCACTTCTAACAAATTTTTAAATCTAATAATTTTTTCCTTACCTTTTGTCTTTTAAGATAGAAATTATTTCAATTATTACCAACCCCCTTTGAACTGATAATAATTTCCCTTTGCAGAAGTAATTATTTCAAGTTATGTACTTGCCTTTTGGTAAATTGTGCCTGCGTGCAGGCTTCTCCCTATGGATGGGTATAATATTTTCAACTGAAGAATATATGTTGTATTTAGTTTAATTTATTTTATACTTGTACTTATTATTTGCGTTTATTTTATTTTTCTAGTAAGTATGTATTAAACTTATTTACCACTCCCTTTTGTTCCTGGCAATAATCAAATTTTCCATTTCATAAAATTTCACTAGCTTTAGATGAGGAAGAAGGTTTTCTGAAACTTCAATGGTTTTACAGTGATATTTTTAATAGGAATGGAGGTGGCGTTCAAAGTTAACATTGGTTCAGGCCCTCTCCTGTGATTTGATCTGATTATCGTCTTTGCTACCTCAGTACCTAACTGTAATAAACATAAACTGACTCTTATAAAATATTGTAATAGATTGACAAGTAAAAATATTTAATTCACCGAAGTGGTGACAAATATGATACTATACAAAACATGCGCTACAAAAAGAAATTAGTCAGTTCAGTTGATTTAACTAGCCTTAACTGTGTTTAAAGAGTTTTTATTGCTAAGTAGGAAGTGTAATGATCCCTATATATTTTATGTTGATTTGAACATTTGTGTGTGAAAGGGAGTTTCTGAGTGTTGCTGTAATTACCACATATCGTCACTTTATGTTTGCGGTATTCGCTTTTTGAGTTCTAACAACTAGTTTAAAGTTAACTTAATTAATCACAAACAGTCAGAAAACAAAATATAAAAACATTTTAAATCAATAATTCTCACATAAAATTATTGAAATGTTAAAATTTAACACATTTTACAAAGTGTTCTGCCGTTCACAAGCTACAGGAGACTTGAAACCTTTAACTTACTAAGCAAGAATATTATGCAGGAAGTTTCAATATATGTTTCAACTAATCATTAATGATAAAATGAAGGCTGAGTATTTCAAAAGGGTTACAAGTATTAATAAAATAAAGAGTATTTAATTTAATTTCAAATACTCTAAAGCTAGGCCACTCAATCAGTGATAGAATCTAAGAGCAGAACTGTCCAAAAGCCTCTTTCACTTGAACAACAACAGTGTCAGAACTGAACCATCTTTTGAAATGGAGGTGTATGCCATTAGCGAGTCTGTTCAGTATTGAAAATGATTCCTCATGGTCAGACACTTCTGCCTAATCATTGATTAACACACTGTATCATTTATAATTGACATGAAGAATTGGGAGTAAAATCAAAAACAAAAATCACTAGGTGGAGACTAGGTCTAGTTTGTTACTCCTATGATAACGTGTACTGTCCAAGAAGACACATTCAAGGGGCAAATTTACTTTTAAGAGTCGTTTAGTAATAGCAAGTGTCTATTCAAAAGATACAACTTTAGTAACTTCACGAATCACTGTCATCCTGTTGTCTGACAACTCTACCTAACAAAGATTTAAGAAAAAATCTTATTAAAACTTAACTCGCCAACTCACATGGGCTCACTGGCCTGTGAGTGAACTTTTTATTCAATGAGTCAAGTACCGACCGTTAGCTCAGTTGGGGATTTGAACCTTGGACAAGCTCTTTGCGGTGTGAAGCCTTAGCCACTTAGCTAACATGCTGGTAGATGTATGTCACACTTATATTGAAGTAAAGCATTTGTTCTATAAATTATCAAGGCTTCAGCGACTTTTTAACAGTTCAATGTATATTTGAAGGAGCCAATCTCCTCTGGAACTCACAATAAATATATCCTTTTTTTTTAACTTCACTCACCAGTTCACATGGGCCTGTGCGTGTACTTTATTAAACGAGTGAAGTAGCAACCGTTGGTTCGAATCTGCAGCTCAGTGGGGATTCGAACCTTGGAACTGCCCTTCACAGTCTGAAGCCTTAGCCACTGAGCCACCACACCGGCACTTATTGTGGTTGACAAGTTTTTGCGTTTCCATTTATATTTTTCTGTTAAAATACATCTGATTCCATTATTATAAAATCTCTTTAGCAACTGTTCGGAGTTTTTTGGGGTTTTTGTTTATACTTTTTGACCCTGGTTTAGGATTCATGTCCAGAAAATTGAAAGCTTGGCTAACTGCTTCTAGCATTGTGACTTAAAGGACGACTCCATATAATCATCAAGGAAAAGGGCATTAAGCGTTACAATGTGACTGTATGGAAGACTATTCAACTTGCCCTCATAGTTTGACCAGATGATCTTCATGCCTTTCGGCCTTTATTGTGCACCACTAAACATTATAGTCCCTACACGTGAATGTTCAGTTGTCACCGGTGTTCTTATAATTTTTTGCCTACTCCATCATTTTCTTCCTATCTTGAGAAGCAGAGTTACAATAGAGTGATTCAGAAATCATTCCAACTATCTCTACGCCCACAAGCAGATATCACTCGGACCTAAGTGAAGATCCTGGAAACAGTGTCAGCAGAGGCCCAAGATCTTGCACTTCAAACCTCTGCAAGCTGACAACTATAGAAATCCCACTGACGATCCGGACATGTACTTAGGAATCTCGGAGATCACCAACTTATCTAAGGAATTATTACATCTAGTCTCAAGGGAATTGTTTTATTTAGTTTCATTAAATTGTATGCTATTTGTTGTTTACTTTCTTGCTGCCATGGTATTAGCAACTGTATTGATAGTTACTTGAATTTTGTGAATTACTTTCGGTAGATCTTGTTTTTCCTATTGGCAATTACATTTGTAAGCTAGTAGAAGACATATCATTAGTATGTGATTTAAGATCCTCTGCAATTAGTTAAGTAATAAATCTTCCATAAAAAATCAAATTATTATATTGCTAGTTTAAAAACAAGAATAAATTTTAAATTTATTTTACAGATTTACAACATATTAAAAACAAGAATTACTAATAGTATTTACTTTGCCGCATACACATCTCAGCTCCAGAGTAGTAAATGATATATTTAGGCAAGAATTCATGGTCATGGTATTTCACATAAACCTTGTCATTCTTATCTGTAGTGGTATCATAATTTCCTTTTGGTATTCTATTGTAGCTTCCTATAGCCTTCTTGGACATCATAACTTTTGTCACTACAAATGCACGACTATCCCCTAAAACAAAAAGTAAATTATTAATAATTAGAATTGTAGGCAGTAAATATGAATTCAACACTTTTTTTGGACGCAGAACACCCTCTGCCAAAATCTTATAAAAACAGAACTAAAGAATAGCAACCTGGACACAGAAAACTATTTTTAAAGTATGACATATATAGTACAGAATACATGGAGTATACAAAAATACTTAGCAGCCAATGCCTGCGTTTTGCAGTTCAACATTATTTCACTTGAAAACTTTTCACACACACATTTTTTAACATGTGTATTTCAAATTTGAACATGCTCAACTGGTTAAGTGTGATTAGTGCCCCCTGATATTATATTTTTTCAAACAAGTTATGGTATATTTATAAAAAAAATTATCGCATCGTTTATTTTCATATTTTATATATGGGTAGATGGATCAGTAATCCGAGTTCATTTATGATGATGAGGTGGATCATTAAATTTTATGTAAGTGGTTGGGCCAGTTCCCACAGCTTGAATTAGTGGATTAGTTGGTCATCACAATTCATATTTGGGAGGATAGGTGAGTCATCACTGTTCGTTATGAGTGTGTGAGTGGATAATGTGCACTATTTGTATATGGATGGGTGGAAAGTGAAGTAGGAGTCTCAAATCGATACATCCACTCATAATACAATACCACTGTATGTGTATGTGTCGGTGAATGGATACCACTGTGCGTGTGTATTGGTGTGTGGGCAGGTGGATAACCACTGTATGTTAATACCTGGGTGGGTGGGTCAATAACACTCAACGTGTTCATCTCCTTCCATCGTATTCATCTTCTAAGGGAAATGAAGGTCTCCTATCAGGCACGTCCCCTGGTGGTAAATAGGGTAATGGTTACTAGATCTGGGGGTACTAGGGAAATAAATACCTGGGGCGGACCAAAACCAGTATTGCTACCTTGTAAGAGTTCATAATCGAATGCTTTTTATTGCAGTAGACAATGAAAATCGTATTGCAAATGTAAAGCATATTATACTAATATTAATCATACTACAAAATTCCCATTCAAATATAACATTTTTTTATTCATTCATGCCAACCGATTGTGCCCACTTCCAGCAGCGGTGTCAGTGTGCTGATTGTGTGGATTCCCAATTATTCACCTACGGTATAAAAAGCCTTTGAGGTGGTTTATAAACGCCTTTGGCAGATTCTATTAATATGGGCTGTCTGTTAATGACATGAACACCTGCTTCAGAGGGCAAATGCTCATAAATCACTATTCTTTGTCTTCCAGTCCTGAAGTTATCCCTTTCTCTAGTATTATGTTCATGAATGTCCCAATCTCTAATCAGAGCGCTTTTAGACATACAAAACATCATTGTTTCAAGTATATAAGGTAAAGTTAAAATGTTACTAAAAAAATGTTTGTATGATGCTCTAAAATCACTTTTGGCAATTGCTTTTTTTTGGACTCTGAACACTTAAGAAATGATAGTTTGGACAGGCGCCTCACAGTACTATTCCGTAGACTAGGTGTGGGTTAAATTAAGCCATAATATGCCGTTATTAGTACCTTAGTCGGGAAATATTTGGCTAAGGTCATGAAGAGAAAAATGCCTGAAGTTAGTTGGGACAAACAGTGTCTATGTGGTTATTCCATGTCAGCCAGCGATCCAGGTGTATTCCAAGGAATTCAGCCGTGCAGGGTTCCTCCAGCATTAGTTCTTCCAATATTACACTTGGACACCAGGACCCAGAGCAAAATTAAAAAAAATTGTATTTTGAAGAATTTGTTTTAAGATTGATCTTATGAAATGCTAGAATGTACAGTATTCTTTCAGTTCAAAAAATACTTGTTATTCTAAAAATGGTCCAGATTTGTCACTGAAGCAGAGAATAGTATCCTCTGCATTTTGCAATGATGCTCCAATGTCACTGACATAAGTAAAAAAAATAGGACTGGGCTGAGGATAAATACCTGAAGGCCATAGCATAGGTAAATTAATTTGGTAGGTTGGTCAGAAATTTGGACTAATTGAGTTCTTTGGCAAATGCAAATGCAAGAATCAAGCCAATCAAAAGAAACACCTCTTATGCCCAGGGATTCCAATTTGTCTAGCAAAATCTTATGGTCAACACAGTCGAATGCTTTTGATAAGTTGAGAAATACACCAATAGTTTATTTCTAACATACTAATCCCTCCACAACCCTACTGATCACACTCACAACTGCATCTATAGTCAATTTGCCCTTTCTGAACCCAAACTGGTCTTCAGAGAGCTGGCTGAGTTCATCCAGAAACTTTAGCATTCTTGTTAGAAAAAGCTTTTCAAATATTTTTCTGAAGATTGGCAAAATTGAGACAGTTTTTACTTAAAAACGACTGTCCTTTTGAAAACTGGCGACACTTTAGCAATATTTAGAAGTGAGGGGAAAAAGAGTTTCCTAATTGAGTCAAGGGGCTTAGAATATGACCAAAGCAAATTCTTTAATAGCCACATTGACAGGAAGTTCAAGTTATTTGATTTTTTTATTTGGGAGCTCTTTAATAGTCTGAATAATCGTTTCATAATTTGTAGGACACAGTGACAGCGATGACACTGGACTTTACTTTATTGTGGCATTTGTTTTGGCCAATGAGGGACAAAGTCCTGTTTTGTCTGCAACAGTGTCAAAAAATGTATCAAACTCATTAGCGATAATTATTGCTTCATCACTAACTATCTTGCTCTCCATTTTAAACTTAATTTGCTTATGTTGTTTATTTTTATTGTTAATAATGTCCCATGACGTTTTGGAAACATTATTTGAAAACAAATTTCTTTTCATACATTATATGATTTAGCTGTATGAATTTCTTTTCTGTAAACCTTCTAAACACCAAGAATACTAAATATGAAAATAAAATATGTAAAATACCAACCAAGACTCCTGTTTGCATGGCAGTTGGCATAGTCTGCATCGGGAGAGAAACTAGTTCCGTATCCATACTTTCCCCTTCTAACATGGCGCCAGTCAAAATTATCTCTTGTAATTTCACCCGCACAACTGACTGATGTGCAGTGGAGCATAAGATGTTCCTCAACATCTCCATATCTTATTTTGTATTCCTCCTTTTTCAAAAGGTACTGTGCTTTTAAAAAACTGTTTTGGACTTTTTCGATTTTGTTTATTTCCAACTGAAACATGTCTAACATTAATAACTAGTCAAATTTAAAACATTCATCCTAGAAATGTTCAAGTTTATTAACAAATACCAGGTGTATAATTTATTTTCTTTACTAATTATTTTAACTTTTAAAACATACTATAAAGCTCAATTTATTGAAAGAAAAATAATTACATTTTCTACAGTCTGAATTTTTTTGTATTTATACTCAATTTTTGTAAAAGTATTTATAATTTTAGTCAGTGTAAAGTTTGTGTAATTTATGACAGCTCTTTTCACACTGAAAAGGCATCTGCCCACGAGGAGATTTATTTCTATGTTTATTTTTTAGGGTTCCATACTTATTTTATAGAAATAATAAATTTTGAGAGAAAACATTTGGAATACTTTAGAAGATGAGTGGTACGTAAGAGGAGAGTAAAAAGAATAAGTAAAGAATCTATATAACAGTTGTTAAAGCAAATTAAAAATAGACAAAAAATACACGGAATCCTTTAATACAGAGAGATGTGTAAGAAAGTGTAGCATATTGGTCTCCATCTGTATTTAATTTCATAAGAATGAAGTTATTTTAGAGTCACAAGGAAACAAAGGAGCAGAAGATCTGAAAAAGGGCATATGCAGATTACATAATGATATGGGAAGATAAAGAAGTAGATCTAGAATGAGAGTTGAGTAATTGAGCTACAGAAGTATGGGTCAGGGAAGAACATGCAACTATGTAACGTAACAAAGGTAGAGAGAACAGGAGGAAGAGAAAGAGATGTATCAATAATTGTAAGGAATGTCCTGCAAAAGGTAGTAGATGTATTTGTTATCTAGGGAGTATAATAATAAACAAGAGTAAAACATTTATGTCTAGGAGGGTGGGTGAGTCAACGTCAATGTATGTGTCTGAGTAGGTGGGAGAAATCACACAGTGGACTTATATATACCATCACGCGAGTACACAATTTGGATAGCGGCTTACCAACAGAAATGGCAAATGTTAAGACCACAGTCTTCTCATTACGTCTCTGAATCCTTATTGCCTAATTAGTTTTTATAACCAAAATTAATGAGGGTAAAAGCTCGTAAGCAGCTATGCTACGGGGCCAGACTCCATGTAATCAGTATATACTAAATTCTACTAGAACTCTCCTAGATCTCAAGAGAGTAAGAAGAAATAGGAAAAAATATGGAAGACTGGAGAATTTTTAATCCAGTAAAGATAATGTAATGGAATTGGATTAATGGAAAGGAAACAAAAATATTGATGTACAGGATGTATTATCAACCAATGTTATAATATGGAGTGGAAACGTGGACAAAAGCTAATTAAAGCAGATTACACCCAGCAGAGAGGAATAGAGAATATTACCAGAAGAGATAGATTAAGGAATGAAATAACCACAGAGAGGTTGAAAGTGATACTGCTTCAAGAGAATGAATGAAAATGGAAAGAAGAAGTATTCAGTAGATAGGGCGTGTAAGAGGATGGGAAGTAATAGATTGCTAAAGATAGTCCTGGAAAAAGAGGAAGATCGAGAGGAAGGTGGGAGGACCTAGTGTGGAAGGATGTGGAGAAAAGAGGAATGCACAAAAGACCAGGGGAGGAAGAGGAATCCTGGAATATTAGACAGAAATGTAGGAGACTGTGTAGAAATTGGAAATGCCAATGGTGATAATGATGATATGAATAAATACTTCTTCAGTACTTCAGAAATATGGTATATTTTTACTGAAAAAGGTAAAAGATTTTCAGACAGAATAACTAAACTTTTTCATTAACCTTTAAATATATCCTATAAGAAGTTATACTCCTCATGAGATATATTCATCTTCACTCTTTTCTCCTCAATGCAACTTTCTTATCACTGTTTCAAGAATATAAACTGTATATAATAAAGAACGCAGATAGGAAGAGAGAAAAGGTTCAGGAACATTGTTGGGGACTGGCCGGCACAAAAGAAAACTAGCACGAACGGCAGAAGATTGATAGAAATTTGCAGAGAACACAGAATGGTGATTGAATCGACCAGATTCAAAAGAAGACCACACAAGAAGAAAACGTGGAAACACACCGATTGGAAAAAGGGCGAATACCAACTTGACCATGTCTGTATGGACAAAGACCATCACAGAGAAATCTACAACGTTAAAGTTCTGAGAGGAAAGGACCTGGGTTCTGATCACTACCTGTCCAAAATAAAAATCAAAATAACACCGGCTGGGAAAAAGAAAAAAAGAGCCAACCGGTTGAGACGAACCTACGACCAAACAAAAATACAAAACAACACACAATACACAATGAAAACAAACACAGTCCAATCAGACACGGAACTGGAAGTACTGACAGAGAAGTTGAAAACAATAGCCGCAGAAATAGCACAACCCGAAAAGAGAAAAAAACACCAGTGGTGGGACAGAGTGTGTGAGGAGGCAGTCGACAGGAGACATGAAGCGTGGAAGAAATTCCAAAATAACAAAACTGACGAAAATTTTGCAATGCTGACCCAACAACGGAAACTAACTCAAAGAACGTTAAGAAATAGCAAAAGAAAGTATCATCACGGACTGCTGGACCAAATAGAAGATAGCTTTGCCAAAAACAACTCACGGCAATACTATAGAACATTTAGGGAAAAAACCAAAACCTTTACACCACCAACCCTCATGCTCAAAAACAAAGAAGGAGTAACGGCACACAACGATGAAGAAAATGCCAACATTATGGCGGAAAGCTTCCGAAATCTTTTGAACTGCGAAGACCCGATCAATATACTCGACATAAATACTAACACAGAAGTCAGGACACCGGAAGAGAACGTACAAGCACCATCAAAATCAGAAGTAGAAATAGCAATTAAACAAAAAACAACAAAGCTAGCGGAGAAGACCAACTGACAGCAGAGCTCTGGAAGTACGCCGGAGAAAACGCAGTTACCAGCCTCCACAAGAACATTCAAAAGATCTGGAAAGAGGAGAAATTACCGACAAGATGGACAACAGCAATAATATGTCCCATCCACAAAAAAGGGAGTAAGACCGACCCAGGCAATTATAGAGGGATCTCCCTACTGGACTGTACGTACAAGATTCTCTCCAAAATAATTTATAACAGGGTCAGAGACCAACTAGAAAAAGAACTGGGAGAATATCAGGCGGGATTTAGACCGGGAAGAAGCTGCCCAGAACAAATATTAAACCTAAAGCTAATCATCGACTACTACAAGTCGAGAAACAAACAACTAGTGATCTCTTTCATCGATTTCCAAAAAGCCTACGACAGCATACATAGAGAATCTTTGAAGAAGATACTGAGAAATTTAGGCTTACACCCCAAACTGATCAAAATGATTGGGCTTACACTGGAGAACACAACATCTAAAGTCAAATTCAGAGGAGCAACCTCAGACGCGTTCGAAATTAAAACAGGATTAAGACAGGGGGACGGGTTGTCCCCAATTCTATTTAACTGCGCACTGGAATATCTGATGAGAGAATGGAGGAAGATTAACCCAGAACTAATAAAAGTAGGAACGAAATTCAAAGTGAACTGTTTAGGTTTTGCGGACGACTTGGCTTTATTAGCAAACAGCATAAAAGAGGCAAGAACGCAAATTGAGACACTAGAAGAGATAGCTGGAAAAATTGGACTAAAAATCTCGTTCGAAAAGACCAAAATCATGGTCAGGGATCCTCTCTGCGTTGATCACATATCAATTTTTAACACTAAAGTAGAACTAGTGAAAAAATTCAAGTATCTGGGGGAAACAATAACACACAACAATAACGAGAAAATCAACTGGAAAGAAAGAACTGACAAACTGAAGAAGTCTCTATTCACAACTCAAAACATATACAATAAGAGATGCTTATCAACAAAAACCAAAATCAGACATTACCAAACGGTGATTCTCCCGGAAATACAATACGCATGCGAGACAATCTCCGGACCTTACAAAATAGGAGAGATAGAAGCAATAGAAAAATTAGAAAGAAGGATAATAAGAAAGTGTATAAACAAGAAGAACCTAGTGGAAGGTCAATGGAGAATAATCCCAAACGAAACCGTCTATAAAACAATCACTCCACTAACAGAATTCTTCAGAAGGAAAAGGATATCATTCCTGGGACACATATTGAGAACGGAAGACACTAGACTAGCTAAACGACTGATCGACTTTTACTGGAATAAAAAAATCAAGTCAAACTGGGTGAGAGAAGTGCAGAAGGACATGGAAGAACTAGGAATCTTGAAGGAGGATCTCGTAACAAAATCACAGAAATACAGCGAATGGGTAAAAACAAACACAATAACACTCACGCACAAACCAAGACCAAGACGAAATGTGGTGTATTCAGAGGAGGAAAGAAAACGAAGATCGGAACGGCTAAAAAAAATATGGGCTAAAAAGAAAGAAGAGACAGCCAAACAAATGAAACAGCTAAGGACGACTACAAGTTTTGAACTAAAGTGATCCAATAGGGTCGTAAAAGCAATAAATAAATAAAAGAATATAGTTAAAGAATATAACATATTATAATTATAATACTTTAATTATAATTATAAGATGAGTGATACACTTGCAGAGAAAACTAAAAAGAATTGTAATTTATCAAAACAATATACATTTCATTGTAAAATATTTTTTTTTATTTGTAACGCAATTTGTTGATTAATACTTTTTAAAAGTATTTCTCAAGTTAGCATTTATGATGCATAAAATATTCTCTATTAAACATATAGCAAAATATGCATAAAAATGTTTAATAAGAAATTGCAACCTGAAGTACTTAAAGTTTTTTCTCAGCTCAAATTGTTTGTTTGTAATTTCTTACATAGTACAAAATAATTTTTTAAAGCTGGGTCCAGTGACGAATTGACTAAAACACTTTTAAATTAATAATTCTTATTAATTAATAATAAGAATTATCGATATTATTATTATAATTAAGCATTGACTTTTTTAAACAGTCGAATGAAAAAGTGCATGTTCTTTGTGCAAATAAATTTTTGATACAAATTTGTTTGTGTAAATCAATTAGTCACAAAGCGTGGTTTTCGAACATAATTTTTTTATTTGTATTGTGTACTTTGCGATTGTTTTTTGAGAATTGTAAACCAGTATATACAATTATAATGTGACATAGCATGCTTTATATTTTATTAGGATACGGTGAGATCTATCGAGCTCGGCACGTCACCTGTTGCTCCCAGCTGATTGTATGAAACTAGGTAATGCTACCGTACGTCCAGCATTGGTCCGGACAGTCCGGGTTTTAGACCTCTGTCCTGTGGGATGCTAATTGTCCGTAATTTAAAACTTTTTGGCTGGAGACACACAAAGCGTTTTTTAATGATAGGATTTTTATTAGAGAAGAATATGTAGAGAAGAAGAATGAATAAATGACAAGTGGAGGAAGATGAAACCTGGAGGGATAGAAAAAATAGGGGAGGCAGTGTAGGACAATCTGTGAAAAACGGAAGCAATTAGAGATTATGATTGATGGTGAATTACATATTGTAGGTTATGATACCTACTCCTGGTAAATGTTGGTTAATCATTCTGACTAGTTGATAGTATTTAGAATCATATGATGAGAGTTTTCTTCGCTCTTCAGTTGGGTAGCTATCCACTTTCTTGACTATTTCACTCATTTTCTAAAAAAAAAAGTATAAATAAGCAATAAATAATTTGATAATCACTGGGAGACTCTAGAAGTAAGACTATAAGTGAAAAAATATTCTCCACGTCTTATCTGAAGATTAGAAATATTATTGTTGCTGCAAAAGATAAAAATACTGTATGATTATCTTTGGTATAGATTACATTTTACTGCAGATTGCAACCCACCCATGTAATATCAAAACATTGCTGGACCCATCAGTGTGGGTGCGAAGGCACCGGCTTCAGGAGGAAAACAGAACAAAAAACACAAGTTGAATGGCAAAAATATTGTTTATTACATGAAAATTAAAAAATATTGAATTCAAAAGTATTAAAAAAATATTAAGTTAACAAATAAAAAAATTGTAAAACATTTACGAACAAAACGGGCTGTTGACCGTTTGTGAAAAGTTACTTTAAATCATTATCAATAATAATGACAGAAAAATATAATTACTAATATATTGGCCTCGAGTCAATAGAAATAAATAAAACGGACAAGATTACAAAAAAAAAAAAAAAAAAAAAAAAAAAAAAAAAAAAAAAAAAAAACATTAGAAAAGTAGCAAAATGTATTTAAATAATTTAGGCTATAAAAAAAATAGGTTAGGCATAATAAAATGTTTGATTAGTATATAAACATAGAGCTCTGAAAAATGTATAACAAGACATGGCATAAACATATAAATACATTATAACAATTACAAAAAATAAGTAAAAAACATAACTATAAATAATACCAATTCAAAATTTAAATTAACTTATGAAGCTGAACTTACGGGGCCTCTGGCAAGAAAATAAATTTGGATGGTTTTGGCCAGTTTGGAAAACAAATTTAACAAAGAATTAAATTAATAATCACGCCGAAATCCAGAAGGCTAAACTGGGCGGCTTCTAATGGGAATAAAAAAGTTAAGAATTACCCGAGAACCCCGTTCTTTAAAAGAAAATAACCAGAAGATTCTCATTAAAAAATATTAAATAAAAATAAAATCTGAACATCATTTCCCGCTTCCACAAGGTAATGTTCCCTGCAATAATCAAACAAATTGATCAACATTCTTCACTAAACGTTCAATGATGGCACATACTTAAAAAATGTTCAATTTTGGAGTCCGCAGAAGGGTTGGACAAATAATTGGGTGTGGGTCACCTGCATGTCGGTGTCTCCATCCTGGAGGCCAATGGATGGACAGCGTGGAAAGGGGAAATGGGTGGCTGCCCATCTGGGTCGCTGTGTAGGAAGCTTGGCCCAGCCCGTTTCCACGCTGTGTGCCTCCAGGAAACTGCAGTCAGAAGCCATGCAGTTGCCCGTCCATGACCCTCCGACCCCAGAGCCAGGGCTAAACGTTTCTAGCCACAAAACATGTTGTGTCGGCAGCAAAGACAAAATGGCGAGCTTGACGTCGACGCCAAGAACACAGAAAACGAAATCACGGAACAAAAAAAGAACACAAAGATACTAAAACTAAATGGACCTCAGAGAGGAAGACTGAACTGTCCGAGGGAGACGATCGTAATGTGTAAACAGCACAAGATAAGCCATTTAGAAAGCGGCCTACTGAAAGCACTGGTGCGAGAAAGATACACTGAGTGGTGAAAGTGATATAGAGAACCACTCTCCCTTTATTATTGTCATACGATTAAAAAATTGTCATGGCAACTAGGAGGACGATAGCAAACCCCAAAAATTACGTAATTTACACTAAGGATGTTTTCATTAACACTAAGGATCAATCTTAGAACTATTAAATTAATCAATATATAATTTAAAAAAAAATTAATACAATAACACTAAAAATAATGTAAGCAATAAATTAGCTGGTGATGAACGGCGGCGAAATGATTCCCCTCACTGCTGAAACCCCTATATGCGATAAATATAACATGAAGATCGCTTACTGTCAGACCCAATTAGAGATTTGCAAATTGAAATTCAAGATATTTGCTAATATTAGGTTTATAAATCCAAGAACAAATGCGCAAACCAGGTATATACCTTCAAAGTATACATTTACAGTTAATATGTATTTGCGTTAAATTCGTATCAAAACATTTGAATTAAGAAAATGCCTTCAATTGCAGCTCTATGGTTCAACATTTAAATTTGAATTTTTGAATATTTACCAAATAGAACTATGTAAGTGGATTTAGTTGGATATGAGAAGTGATGGAAACAGAATACAAAGGGTAGAGTATTTTAAATTGGAATAGAAAATGTTATGGAATTGGAATATTTGGAAAGGAAACGAATATATTGATGTCCAAGATGTATTATCAACCAATCTAACTATATGGAAGGGAATTTGAACATGGACAACAGGTGATTTAAGCAGATTACAAGCAGCAGAAATGAGATTTTAAAGAGGAATTGGCAGAAATTAGGAACAAAATAACTGATAAAAGT
This sequence comes from Stictocephala bisonia, assembly GCA_035578905.1. NCBI lineage: Eukaryota > Metazoa > Arthropoda > Insecta > Hemiptera > Membracidae > Stictocephala > Stictocephala bisonia. The sequence continues at coordinate 725,767 of JAQJVL010000017.1, read as the reverse complement.
TAAAAATTATCTTCCTACATGACAATCTAAAGAGAAAGATAAAATGGATGGGCATGTGAATAGAATGGGAAATAATAAATTGCCGAAGTTAACTGTGGAGAAAGGGAAGAGGATGAAGACCATGAGGAAGACCGAGACTAAGGTGGGAGGACCAAGTGTGGAAGGATGAGGTAAGAACATGAATGCAGAAAAGACAAGTAGAGGAAGAAGAAACCTCCAACTTTCTTGTGGGGTAGAAATAACAGTGGATGCTGTGTAAATCAATCCATGAAAATGTCAAGCGATGATGATGTTGAAGTGGTTTTAATTGATGTATAAACATGACAAAGATGATAGACCCGTATATTGTTGTTCTGAAGTTTAATTAATTGAACAGTCACGTTGGATTAATAACATAACACACAAACAATCACTTAAACATCTCCCTCTCAAGGGGGGGATCTGCAAGAAAGGGAACTAGATTTTTTTTAATCACCTAGAACAATATTTTATTTTAGAAAATATTTAGTGTCAAATGCATTTATTCCCTAAATTATGGGTTTACAATAGTTGACAATGTACCCAAAAAGTGTTCAAGAAAAAATATTAATTAATTTGAACTTGAATTAACATTGAATTAATTTATTTGAAAATGACATGGAGACAACAGTTACAATAAATTTTCAAATTGCCAAAATAAAATGAAAGTGAATTTCAACAGTATAGTAAGCAGAAAACGGAAAAATAAAATGAAAACTGAACAAAAGGCAAAACTTAATCCAACATTATGGTCTATTTAAATTAATTGTTTAAAGTATTTATTAAATTTAACTCTTATGATAAAGTTTATGGTATATTTATAATTTATCATTAACTTTATCATTTATTACACATTTATAGAAGGTGACACATTTATTACATTTTGTACAAATATTTTTTTTATCCTTTTGACACAAATTTTTGTGGCAGCACTAAAAAGGTAACTGTCCTTAAGGCACTTAAAAAATGAACGATCTTATTATTAGTAGTGATAACGATAACCAAATATAGTCCAAAGTAATAGTGATTTAAATTAAAGTAAAACATGTTTTAAGTTGGAACATAAATGAATGCACACTTTTTCCTGTTAGGATTGAAAAGTCATTATATAATACAAATACATTATTGTCAATATACAGACTGATACTTACACATTAGGGAGAAATTAATCAAGAAATACTTTTGTAACTAACACTCTGGATGAACTGGAGATGTGACAATACTGAATGAATCTAACTGCAATCCAACCAACACTTGACTGTGGTTGAACTGCATTATCAGCTTGATTAATGTGTTTATCACTTGGACAGTATTTACCATAGCAATAAGCTCACTCCAAGAATCATGGTCCTGTTGTGTGGTGACAGATCTGTATTCCAAGAAAGCAACAGTCTCAAAGATTGCCAATAAATATTACTGTAACTGACTATCTTAACCGAAAATATTGAATCTAATGGGTATGTAAAATGATGAAATCATATTGAACTTAAGTTTCCTAAAACTATATAAAAATTTTCTTATTATCAAAATGTATATAGTAATAGAATTAGTACTAGTTAAATTTTAATAAATAACACATTATTTATTTACTATAATTTTAATTACGCACTAAAGATTAAGACACATTTTAAAGAGACATCTATACAGGCTCAGTCCTCTGAGGCCCTACAAGTTTCTCCAATTTATAGTTTCATAGTCTAAATATATATATTCATGGAAACATTTATTTTCAGAAGAATATTTCCATCTACCTTTTTTCTTTTTTTTTAAATGAAGCACATTCTATTCTAAAAAAAGAAAAGAACCATAAAAGGTCCCAATGTGCCAACTTGGACCTGAAACAACTTTATGTTGCAAGTTAAGCATAGAAAATAATAAAACTTTAACTATAGAAAATTAAAGACCAGGTCCACTTTTAAATGAGCAAATTCTTGTGAACTAACATCAGGGCTTACAACACTAAAAATATACTTTATCAAAAAGCATTAAGGTTCTGATATACACACTACTATAATATACAGAGTGTCCAAATAATATGGGGCAATATTTTGGGATATGGTATAGCAAGTAAAAATAAACATAAAAGTTCATATAACACTATTGTCTATATCGCTTCGTTTAACGCCTATCTGTCTATTTGTGTTTTATTTATTAAAAATCATAACTCAAAGGCGATTTTAGCCACAGCCTTGTAAATTTTACATAGTTGTATGTCTTATCAAACACTAACTTTATGCTGAAATAAAAAATAATACTTAAGTGAAATGTTATGGAAACCAACCAGAGACAAAATTTTAAATACCTTATTTGTTACAAATGGATAATAAATAATGGAATTAATACATTTTTACTACAGTCATATCATTACATTCTTAACAAATGTACTTTGGAAGTACATACATGACTGTAGCAAAATTGTATTAATTCCATTATTTATTTCCGTTTGTAACAAATAAGGTATTAAAAGTTGTCTTTTCATGAGCTATTTGTGATGTATATTTACAAATTTTTCTCCCCTGGTCGGTTTCCATAACATTTCAATTATAAAGTATTAAGGAGGACGCCATTTTGAAAATAGTGGCGATATTTATTTTTTATTTCAGCATAAAGTTAGAGTTTGATAAGACATACAACTATGTAAAATTACAACACCTTTGCTAAAACCGCCTTTGAGTTATGATTTTTTAACATATAAAACACAGACTGACATACGTTAAACAAACCGAGATAGACCATAGTGTTAGAGGATCTTTTATGTTTATTTTTACTTGTTATACCATATCCAAAAATATTGCCCCACAATTTTTAACACCCTCTATATATGTAAAGTGATTCTACCGTTTGATGTATTGTAACACCAAACCAAAGAATAATCAACAAAGTGTATAAAGATCATTCAGAAGCATGAATTTATCTATTTACTCCTATAAAGTAACTATACCAAACTATAAAATTACAGTTTGTGAAGATTATTCAGAAGTTATAACAAAACAACAAACACCAAGCTATAACAACTCAGTGAGAATATTGCTCAGATTAGAGATATAGGCAAATTTTGATGATTACTTGAGTGTAGGATGAGTATGGATGACCTGTGTGGCCTTGTTACTATCTGAGTTTGACTTAGCTCAGAATGGACCATTTCTTAATAGCCCAATAGCTAGGGCCAGGGCCGGATTTCCCAATAGGCCCGGGCCTATGGGAGTGAGCTCCCAGGGGGCGCGTGGCCGAGAGAAAACAAATAAAAAAGTCTAGAAATCAAATAAACAACTATAACTCAAAATATTTTTTTAATTGATTTTAAAAAATCAGGCTAATGAAGTATTGATTTCGAAGTTCATTGGAACAAATAATTGTTCGTAAAGTTAAACTATTTTTCAACATTATGCATCAACTTCGTTACAACATTTATCTCAGACATGGGTGAACTGGCTTTAGGGATGTTGTCGAGCTTTACGCATCTACCCAAGGCGAGCCTCAGCTACTGGGCGGGTCGCAGGTGGCGGATAGCGAACGTTCCACCTTGTCTTTGACGAGGTGGACAACTGCGAATAAGGGGCAACCCCAATAAGCAGTCCCGGACCGAGGTCCGCAGGGGCAGCTGAGGTGTGCAGCTGACGGGAGTAGTGACCCCGCGGACCCTGAACTCAACACCACACCCAACTCACACAAGTACATGACACTGTCTCAGGGGCTAAAAGTAGGAATGGAGCCGCCAAACCACGGGTACCATGATCCCAGGGCTCTTGAGGGTACAGTTGTTAAAACCGGGATGGCACACCGGGCTGCCAGATAGTACAGGGGCCCGACCTGGCCTCACCAGCATATGGTGGCTGCCCTATCAGATGGCGAAAATCCCGATCCTATCTACATTACCAGTTGGTGACTGGATGGGATCGTGTAGACAGGCTAGCGGGACACTTCCGAGGCCACAGGGGCCCTTGGGGGTGTGGATATGCTCGTGGGGAGGTGGCAAAAGGATTATGGGCGGCTCTTGGGACATTTACACTGATACACACACCCACAAACGTACACAGATTCTGTTACAGTACAATGAGTGGAAAAACGGAAGAAAAAGTCTCAAACGTGCATCTCTTAGGTACAGGACTCTTTTCTGAAACCAGAGGACTTTAGAAGGACTACACGTGGGGAGATCATGTCCTTCATAAGGGGGACTGGTCTCTTGTGACACTGTTGCCAGGCTCGGGGCGCAAAGGACCATGGAGTCTAGGCGCGGTGGGCTTGGTGACAGACCACAACCTGGTGTATCTAACTAACTAACTAACTACGCATCTAAATTTCCACTGCCAGCTCTATGCAACTGCCATGTTATTTGTATACAGGAGGGTGACTGTCTTAGTGACGCCAAATAACTACAGATTGCCTCGGCCTACTACCTCGCCAGGGTGCTCTGTTAAAGATCCCTTTGTGATACTCGCGGTGGAAAGTTCGGCCTGTGGCCTCACCAAGGCACTCTGCTACAGTCCTATTTTTGGGTCTCGGCAGGTCGCCTCGTGAGGGAGGTCGGCCTACGGATTCTTAACCAATTTGACCATGAATTTTGGTTTTAGGGGCAGTGGAGCCCATAAACGTAGTATTTTCTACAATCTGTTGGTATAGTAGTAATTAATTGAAGAATACCTTTAATTTGATATCCCACTTGGGTGTATTAGTTAAACATTACCAAATTTTGGGTTTTAGAGCATAATTTTTTTATTTGGGGAGCAGAGCTCTAAACATTGTCTCTGCCAATGATATACAGTAATGTAATTTGGGAGATAAATATCTATAATTTGATACCCACTAGGGCGAGGAATCTGATGGTATATTTTGATTCTAGTGAAAAATAGCTTTAATTTGATGCCCAACTTGAGTAGATAACATCAGTATTAAAATATTTACATTCTTAAAAATTTCAGTTTTTGGAACCCCGATACCCCAAATTTTTAAGTTTTTGGCTGAAATTTACATATAAGGGGCGCGTTTGTTACGTGTGTAGAACTGTTGGGCCTAGGGGTGCTAAAATGCTAAGTCCGGCCCTGGCTAGGGCAACTGAGCTGAAGGACCTACATAATAAGCGTAATCCAATCCACGTGGTATTGGTCTGATTTTCAGCTAACTGATAATCCTGATTGAAAATTCAAAATAACTTTATTTCCTTTTATGCAAATGTACAATGTTACAAAAATTAAACTGTATACATAGGAAAAATACTCTTAAATTAACCATTAAACATGTGAAATACCAATACAACTAAAACACACAACTCCTTAAAGATTAACTTTAGAATTTAGATTTACAACTGGTCTACTAATACTGTTAAAGAAAATGAAAAAAGGTGGAAACTAGGACCGTTATGCGTGGGTTTTGCTGTATTGCTGAAATTGTTAGAGTATTGCTAGTTTAAATTCAGTAGAAAAAAAGTATATGGAAATAAGCCTACATAGGCAAGGCTGCCTGTGCGTAGGCTTGAGTTGCTTGTCAGTAGAATAATATTTTCACTAATTTATCCAGTGTATTTAAAATTGTAAGAAAATGTTAATCATGTATTTTTTTTATAACTAGTTCAGTATACCATCTCATTTTCTTTTTTTAACTATTTGTTTTGAAAATTTGGCAATGTTAAGTAATTCTGCTATATTAAAAAATGCTTTATTACAGCACAAGCAACAGAGAAAATAAAAATAAAAAAAAATAAAAAATAAAAAGAAGGAAAAAAAGGTTAGTATATGCCTACGTGAGTCAAGGAGGGAGGCAGAGAGAACGCTGCGGCTGAAAAACTATAGTAGTAATATACAATCAATCCGTAGTTGTTGCGTGGTGAAGGATGTTCAGGTTTTGGCCATGTCTGTATTCGGCAGTGATAAGAGCCTCTGCCTCTTGTGTACTGATAAGAGACAACCAATGGTTAGCATTTGTCTTTAAAGAAGCTAATGATGGAGAAGAGAACAATACCAGGCCCACATTTTGCCGATAGTTGGACAGATTTCTAAACAAAGTATGACATGTATAGAATGGATTTGTTGATAGATAGGTTTTAGCCAAGGGAACAGCTGAAATTCCAACATTACGTGAATATCTTGTATTGTGCGAGTGGGAAATCTAGAAAAAATTATGTTGTGGTTTTTAAATATATGAATTAAAAGGGCTTTTATGTATAGATGACGCACACTTAAAATACCAGTTTCAAAAAACAGAGCGTCAGTTGGATATCTAAAACTTTTGTTAAATCCCACTTTTAATATATATTTTTGAATGATGTTAAGAGGCTGTAAATTACTTTTAAAAGCTCCCCCCCATGAAATTATTCCAAAAGACAACAAGGACTGAACGTAGGCAAAGTACGCTAACTTGATTTCTTTTTCACAAAGAATATCTCGAACCCGCTTGAACGCAAATACATATTTACGTAATTTCTTTTTAAAACAGTCTATGTGTTGAGCCCAGTTTAATCGTCTGTCAAAAATTACCCCCAAATACTTAAAAGACGTCACACCCTCAATAGCCTCACAGCCGCATACCCGGCTATTGTAGTCTCCACAAGAATGAATCACTAAATTATCTAAGGTATAATCGGTATTACTCCTTAACGAGATAGGTAAGTATTTTGTTTTACTGACGTTCAAGCAAAGTAGATTCTGATCAAACCACGTTTTTAAAGACATGAGATCTCTTAAAGCAAATGAGCGCACCTCTGCCCAGTCCCGACCCTTTACGAGCGCCAAGGCGTCGTCGGCAAAAAGAAACAGTTTACTGTTTAAATTTAATCTTGTGATATTATTGATATATATATATATATATTAAGAACAATATTGGACCAAGAGTGCTACCTTAAACGACACCATAATCTATTGGAAGTAAATTACTATTGACCCCACCCAAGGCAACTAATTGTCGTCTTTCTGTTAAATAGCTCGAAAACCAATCAAGTGCTTTACCACGCACTCCGATTTGCTCCAACTTTGGTAGTAGTAAATTTCTATCTATGCTGTTGAAAGCTTTTTTCAGATCTAAAAAGATAAGTATAATTCGCTCGTCTTTGGAAATAGAGTCGTACAATTGTTTGTTTACATCAAAAAGTATGTCTGAAATTGTTATGTTCTCCCTAAACCCATACTGACACTCTGTTAGAATCTGGTTTATTTGCAAGTATTTAACAGCTGTTCTTTGACTATTCTCTCTAGTATTTTAGAGAAAACACTGAGTAAAGAGATGGGACGGAAGTTGTTTTTATCTGTATGAATTTTATCTTTATATAAGGGAAGAACTTTAGCTATTTTGAAAATATCTGGAAAGATTCCGGTGGAAATATTGAGATTGACCAGGTGTAAAAGTGGTCGACTTAATAATTCGATGTTTTTTTTTAATATTGAAGCAGGAACGCCATCATAGCCAGGAGCAGAGCCACCTCGTAGTGCATTTATGTGTCGTTTTATGTCGTGTTCAATAACAGTGTGTAAGGTGAGCTCTGAGTCAAGTCTATAGTCTGAATCAGTAACTAGTAAAGGTCCTGTATCGTGCTTGCAAGGTTTTGTCCTACGGTTGAAAAGAAAGTATTGAATTCCTCTGCCACTTCTTTAAATACTAAATCGTTATAATCAGCGATGCCTGGTCGAAATTCTTTTATTGGGAAAGCGTCTTTTTTACAAAGTATTCCAATTAGATCGTTGATAACCCCCCAAAAATGTTTTGGATTGTCACTGGATTCTCGTAACTTGTTTCTATAATAATTACGCTTGGCACTTCTTAACTCATTACTCAAATACAGCCTGTGATTCCGGTAGAGAACGTCATTAAAAGGTTGGCGTTTTACTCTCTTGCTTAATTTGTCTCTAACCCGTATTTTTTTCACGAGGTCAGAAGTTATCCAAGGTTTTAATTTTTTTAGCCTGGTAGAATGGCGTTTGATTTTGGAAGAGGATTGGATAGTTTACTGAATAATGTTATTGAAATCTGAAAAAGAGGAATCAGCATTTTGATTGTTTAAAATTGGTTCCCAGCTTATAGTTTGCAAGTTAGGAGTGAATAGTGTGTGTTCTAAGTATGTGCTATTGTGTACAGTTGGAATGCTCACCCTGTCTATGCATGTTGCTATAGTGAGGCCTGTACTGTAGTGGTTAGTGGTGTGTGGCTGGAGCACGGCAGCTTGTACACTATGCATGTCATTGTAACGTAGAAATATGTGGTCCAGACACGTAGCACTGTTGTCAGTCACCCTTGTTGGCTTATCAATACACTGTACAAGTCCACCGGCAGTCAAACAGTTTAAGTATTGTTCTGAGAATTGAGTGTCTATCAAAGTGTTGACGTTTATGTCCCCAAGCCAAATGTGAGCGTCTTTTTTATTTAGTCTAGAATAGTAAAGTTGTAACTTGTCAAGGAAGTCAATTAAATTACAGTCAAACGTTCGGTAACATGCAGTGAGAACAAAGTTTTGGTTTGCAAATGGGAAACGCAGTTTAATGCCAAAAACGTCTCCCAATGTTATTTGTTCTGTAGTTACAGTTAGCCGTTTGTTAAAATAAACAATAACCCCATCGTTACGGTTTTGATATCTGTTAGTAGTTACAAAATCAAACTCTTCAATACTCTCCACCCCCTGCCCATCACCACTATCTGAAAGCCAACACTCGGTCAAAACAATAATATCTAGTTGTGGCATTTCACTTAAATAACTGAGCATTTCATTGAAGTTCTTGGAATAACTCCTAATATTAGTATGAAAAATTTTTAATGTGCTGTTTTTATTCCCGTAAAAGTTAGAAAAAGAGATGGTATCACTTAACTCTAAACAATTAAATCTAAAAAAGTCATCTTCATCTTCCGCGTTCATAACCTGCACAGACCAACATGCCCTCATACTTTATTTGTTATTAAAGCCGTTACCAAATAATATAATTAAATTTAACCATACTTGTATAAATGTTGAGAATACCAATGAAAAATGAAACAAATCCAAAGGTTTTAACTTGCACACTACGCATGACAGTCTACTTAAAATTGCTCAGAAAATAAAATAAAAATAAAAAATAAAAAACACAATAATAATAATTAAATACGTAAAAAAAACTAAAATATCTGTTGTATGATACCCATATAAGTTCTATAAAATCTTGCGTCTTATATACAACTAATAATTGGTTTGCACTGTTTATATATTAATAATAAAGCTTAAAACTAAACATGGCTTTTTGTTTTAAGAAAATTTAACTAAGCGTTTGCTACTATACATAATACTAGACATAAATTAATAAAATATCTAAACATTGGTTTTACTTAAATGTGTACTTTAATATTTTACTTTAAATATTTTAACAGATAATAGTTTTTCACTCAATAAATGGGCAATTTCATTTATATGAACAACGGTATTGAAAGTCTTTTAATGAAGACAATATCTGAGCAAAATTAATAGTTAGTAATATTGCAATTTATAATATTTGAATGGTCCTTAATGTCTAATGTACAGGGAGAATCAAGAAATATGACCAAATTTAAAATATATATTTTAGCTTTATGCAAAAAAAAAATAATATATATACATATACACATATACATACACACGTATACATATATATATATATATATATATATATATATATATATATATATATATATATATATAGACTTTTAGTTTATTAAAATATATGCGAAAACACTATAAATTGAACTGAGGGAAAACTTAACAAATATCAAAATGATTTAAAATTACAATTAAAGTTCGCAACAATGTTGGGAAACGAGGCAATGAAAATCTATGTATTATAGTGAGGTCTCAATACTTATTTAATATACCTCTTAGTGTTGTATGATTCTTAAGCTGAAAAAAGGTTGAATATTAAGTGAAAAAAGTTGTTTGCTATTTCGTACTCGTTTAAAAACTATTGAAAATTTGATT